>OZ010678.1:42986458-43403958 GCA_963932185.1 Troglohyphantes excavatus
CCATTTAATGCGGGACCTGTTAACTTTCAAAAGCCATACTTTTAAATCAAGCAAAATCATCATGCACATAAGCATATATTTAAAATTTCCACTTTGCAAATATCACATTGGGTTGCCAAAAGAATGTAAATGACCCTTGGCTTATCTGTTTAATTATTTTGAAAGATTGCATACTCGTCTACACACTTAAGTTTAACCTCCTAAACAAGTTATGGAGCAAATAAATTTTTACTAAAACTTAAATGCAATCAGTGTTCTTTTTTTAAACTAAACCACTGAGCTAGAATATAACTAACTATAAACATTGGAGTGAGGACTCGCATTCAGCGACAATATTTTTTATTGTGCTGTGCGGATGCATGCAATTCGGAAGAAGGTTTAAGAAAAGAGAAAACATTCGCCCATGGCTATGACATCACAAAAATGTTTAAAACTTTTTTTCTCTGCCATTCATCTTTTTCTTGTAAGTACGAAAAAACATTAAATAGCCCAGATAGCACATGTGCTTACGAAAACGTTGTCATTTCATTTACACTTGATTGTCACTGACTCATTGACACTCCTTTTTAAAGCTCACAAACTATGCGAAAGAACTATTTTTTCTACCTTCACTCAAAAGGTGTAAGTTTTTTTGCCTTTGCCCAAAAAGGAGTAAAGTGGTCGGCCACTCTTAGTCCTTAAGCGACTTAATACATCCAAGTAACACCTCGTAAATTTCCATGGTCAGATGATGAACTATTACTTTACTTCATAGAAAGAAAATATTTCAAGCATTTATAAGTTAAATATCATCTGGAAAACCAAGATAAATCAGTAACTTTCAGCAAAATTTTGATTGTCAACACAGTGAAAAGTAAAGCTTTATTAATGTAACTTTTTTATTCTTTTACAGCACAGAATTGATTCGCAGGTTGAGGAGATATGAAATAGCCAAGAATCGCTGCTTGATTGTGAAATATGCCAATGACTTGCGTTATGATGCTGATAACATTGCTACACATGATCGGTAAGTATGTTCATGATTGACCTCAAATTCATGTGGGAAGATCGACATTACCTATCAATGCATACAATTCAGATTATTATTTAATCCAAATTGCTTTTTGTAACAATCTATATAATACAGGGTTCAAAATTAGAATATAAGAGTTCGTAGTCAATGGCACCTAGCAAGTTCTTTTAGTTATCAAAATGTTCTCCTAAGGAGTAATTTTAAAACAATTCAACCTGTCACAGTGCCCCAAAGTCAAACTTGTCACAGTGTTCGTGGTTAAGTAGATCTGCCGTCAACTGTTCCAATAGTTATGTGATTGTTAAAGTTTCTGTATTAAATTATAAACATGTTTCCATTTGTACATAAAAAATATCACGGTCTTACTGACAAAATTACTAAAAAGTATATGAGCAATTATTGAAAATCAATGTTCGATGTAAAAAATTACCTATATCCTAAAATACAGTCGTCAATTTAAAAATTTTATAAAAAGTAAGGTGTCCAAAATGACGACTGCATGTAAAATTGTTGTTGTTAAAATGAAATTTTTAGATATCAACTAACGATGGATAATTTCGAATCCTGGTATAATATATAATTTTTAGAACTGGAAATTGGCAATCCATTGCTTTTTCTAACTTGCCTAATTTTTTTACAAGCATTATTAGACATTTAAAATTTTTTTAATTTTGAAGAACATACACATCCTTAAAGCGGGTTGAATTACTATATGGATGTTCAACCTCATGAATGTTTAAATGCAATCTGATATCTTTAAGTCAGTTAAATTTCAAAATTATTTATACTACTATTATCTGTACTGATTTTAATTTGTCATAAATCAATACTAAAGCTGTGGAATGGGCTATTAAGGATGATTCTAGAAATACATTTTACTTCTTCTAATGCAGGATTTTTCTTCCAGTATATTTAAATGTACTAATTTGAATGACTTCTAATTAATTACTTACTGACTTGCATTAAAACTTATACTTCAGCCAATTGATCATTACTAATTGTCTTCCACCACTGTTACAGTGAAAGTAATAGTGATGGAAGTCAATTTTTTTCGACATTGAGTTAATGTCATATATGAATCGGTGTTCACTCTAGTCGTTTTTTGAAGGGCGGTCTGCCCTGCCCGCCTTTTTTTCATCTTGATAGGGCCCTCATGCCCCTTTTTCAAAAATTTCGCCCCTCTTGCCCTTTTCAGTCAAGCACAAGCGTCCTTGCTTCCCTAACTGTCTTTAAAAAAGGCATCGATTTTTTTTTTTTTTTTTTGTAAATTGGAATTAAGTGAATTATGACAGTAGAAAAACAAGCTTCTTTTTAACTGTGCGTGTTGTGCAATCGCGATGATTCCGATATTTCGAGCACGGGGCACTCTACGCATCCTATTGGTTGCACGTGCCCACATATAAAATGCTAAGTTTTCTTTATGTGTTTTTTTAAAAAGGAGATGGTTTGGGGCATATTTACAAGATTATGCATTTTTTTACCAAATTTTGGATTTAAGTAGCCTTTTTATAAGTTTTGTAAGGAGTCTGATTAGGGATACTTATAGAGTTAGTTTTTAGGAAAAACATTATTTTTTCAATGTAAAATTCAAGATAGGCCTTGAATTGTCAACACAGTCCAGTATGCAGCGCTAGCGCAATTTCAACCAACAAATCGGAACTTTTTTTATTTTGTCATAGGTCCAATGTGTCAATGGTGGCCACGCCCACACCAAACTTTTTTTTTAAAGTGCCCTTTTAAAAACAAGAAGTGCCTTTTCAAAAACAGGGTGCCCTTTTACTATCAACAGCGCCCCGTCCCTTTTTATTTCTAGTGTGAACACTGTATGAATTCTCCACATTCAAATCCATAAGGTGGAAATATAGTGTAAGTCATAACTCTTACTTTAACCACATAAAATAGAAGCACTTGTTTAATTGTCAAGGGAAGCCTCTAGTAAAACTTATAGTTACAAAGAATAATTGAAATTGACTTGCACGAATATTACTTTCACCGCTTCAATTATGGAATGTATTGTGCAACTATAAGTTGCTGGCCTAACTAAAGCTTATTAGCATTCAAATTGTGGTATATAACCACCTTGGTAAGAAGAAAAATCTGAGGTAAAATATTGTACTTTTGAAGTAAATAGTTACCAGCGTTTCACAAAATTGTTATGAAGCAGTGGCATTGGGCTATCAGAATTTGGCATACACCCTAACTCTGGCGACTTCTACTAAGAGGTTGCAATAATATGTTTGTTAATCTTTTAAATGTTTTATGTGTAGTTTTGGTTTTTTGTACGATAGTGCAAGTTACTTTTAAGTGTTTTTTCAATTCGCAGGCAATGTCTTGCAGCGATTTCCTCAACCACTTTAACTGATTTAAAAGAGCTTGCATCCAACTATAGTGTTATTGGAATTGATGAAGGCCAGTTTGTAAGTCTTTTTCATTATTGTCATTATGTTGATGTCATGCCAAAAACACCTAACAGATTACGATGCATGATAGCAGAAACAAAAATTTATATGAGTAATTTCTTAATTGCTTCGAAATAAAGCCTTATTATAAAAGAAAATAATTCCAAACAATATTTTAATTAATTGTACGTGGTTAGATGCTAAAATGATAGTATAAGTCATCACCAAAACCAGCCAAATGCATTCACAAAACTCAAAAGGCTTTTATCCTAATTTGCTTAACGTGTCACACCAGATACAATGCTAAAATAATACAATTTCTATTCACTTTCTGCAGTGAAAATAACTATTACAATTCAAATATATTCGTAGTCCCTTTTGTATTTTTTATCAAGCATAGTTTTAGGGATTGAACGGATATACGGCTGATTTTTAACTATCCTGCAATTATCCGAAAGCAAAGTGCTGGATATCCGGATAAATACAACACCCCAGATTTTTTTTTAGAGATCAATTATCTTTTGTTCTCGCTTTTAAGTATTTTCCTGAAAATAATACCATTATATTCTGCAGATTCTTCCTTGAATATTTCTCGGGCTAGCTGATAACTTTTTTTCCGTTAAAACCTGACCAGGTGCATTTGAGACACGGTGGGTCACAGAGAATAGACACTAAATAAGATATCCTGCAGATATTCGGAACCAGCTATCTTGGGGTATCTTCCAGTTTGAACAATCCACATGGGTGGTGGTGGTGTGTAGGGTGCATAGCTACATTTCTTTCATTATATATTAGAAATTGCTTTACTCTCCAGTTTAGTAAGAGCTAGTTTTAGCATTTGGGTAAGCAATTTGGAAATATTTCAAAATTACATTTCCAAATGTAGTGTACAGTACAGGTCCACATGGTTCGCACAGTCCTTAAAAGTCCTTAAGAACTACTTAATTTTGGTAGGCTCTTAAAATCCTTAATTTTCAACTAAGGTCCTTAATTTTTTTCAAACATTTTTTTAAAAAAATTCACATGGATGGTATTTTTTCGTGTCTAACCTGAAATTCTGAGTTTTTTTTAATTTTCAAACTCATAATTCCGGGTGCATTAAAAATATTGAAATGTAGAATTCCGAATTTTACGTTGATCGTGTCCACACTTTTGTCCGTTTTACGTAAGTATAAATCGGCAAGGAGAGAGGCATGAATAGACGTATTTAGTGTTAAAAAAAAGTGAACATTTGATCTCTTTTGTTCAAGTTTTTAGTCAGTGGTATTTCATTATAATACGCAACACTTCATCGTTGGAAAATCTCAGTTCGTTTGTTGTTTTGTGAAGAATCGATACTCATTCTAGAAAAACGAGGAAATTTAGAAGAATGTAACATCTTAAGGGATGGGAATTCTGCGCCAGAGTTTTCCCGGAAGTGGTATCCTGCGCCAACTTTCTACAAAACCCCACTGACATGTGATTATGTGCCAATTTTGTGCCAAACAATGTGCAATTCTCTGCTAACAGCGCCAAAAAATTTAAGAGGTCGTTAAAAATTATCGAGAGGTCCTTAAAAAGTCCTTAAGAACTACATAATTTTTACTTTTAAAAATCTGTATGAACCATGGTCCAGCCGTTTCAAAACAGTGAACAGGAAATTAAAGAACTGTTAAGAGAAGATTTTCTTGTTAAATAAAATCTACCGGATATCTGGAAAAATCCGGTTTGTGCCGGATATCCAATATCTCCCAAAACCCCAATCCGGTTCATCCCTACATATTTTCTCTAACATTTTTATTCAAATATCTTTTAATATATTAGCTATGATACATTTATTTATAGTTTCCTGATACTGTGTCTTTTGCTGAAGAGATGGCCAATTGTGGAAAGATAGTCATTGTGGCTGCTTTGGATGGCACTTTTCAAAGAAAAGTAAGAAACACCAAAACAAGAGAGTATAAATTATGATTAATTCAATCAATTTGTTGAAAGTAATTTTATAAAACCAAAACCTCATATTTTAAGCAAAACTAATTATCTACTAAACTGCAAAAATTCATAGATTGTTTAATTTTGTAAAATTTATAATTTTTTTAATATATTTTAGGCATTTGGTGACATCCTTCAATTAGTGCCACTTGCAGAAAGTGTCATTAAGCTGACGGCTGTGTGCATGTTTTGCTTCGATGAAGCCTCTTTTACCAAAAGAATTGGGACAGAAACTCAGGTAAAAAGTTGTTTTTTTCTTTTACGATATTTTATTAAAACTTAATAAAACAGGGTGGTAACATAACCTGGAAATCGGGGAATTATCATGGAAATTTTTAATTTTGGAAATATCAGGGGAAAGTCAGGGAAATTTTCAAAATTTCACAAAAAATCAGGGAAATTTTCGGATATGGATCACTAAAACGGCAATTATCGTCTATTATGCCCTGGTAATTTAGTTGTCAATATTTCCATTTAGTTCTGAAAAAGAATTAAAAGAAACTGCATGGTTATGGGCAATATTTATTAAATATATGTGCGATATTTTATTAAAACTTAATAAAACAGGGTGGTAACATAATCTGGAAATCAGGGAATTATCATGGAAATTTTTAATTCTGGAAATATCAAGGGAAAATCAGGGAATTTTTCAAAATTTCATAAAAAATCGGAGAAATTTTTGGATTTGGATCACTAAAACGGCAATTATCATCTATTATGCCCTCTATTCTGGGTAATTTAGTTGTCAATATTTCCATTTAGTTCTGAAAAAGAATTAAAAAAAACTGCATGGTTATGTGCAATTTCATATTTTCAGGGGGGCTAATGAATATGAGATTTATTGAAAATTGGAATAAGAAATATGAAGCATATAAAACATTTAAAATTATCTACAAAAGAAATAATGTGAAAAAACTTGCTTTTTTTTGCATTATTTGCTTCCAAAGAACATGTTTAATTAGTATTATGCCTGTCGCAATTGCGTAATTCTTGTTGTATCCATAAATTATTAGTTTAATTGTCAATAATTATTATATTTATTGGATCATTGTAGCGTGGATACTTCGTTTCTATACAAAACATGTATTTGAACATTTCTTAACGTAATTGTAAAATTTGGGAAAATTTTTTGACACCATCATGGAAATCAGGGAACTTTTTTTCCAGAATGTTGTTGCCACCCTGTAAAAGTTATAAACCTCTTGTCTACAATTGTCGGATAATTGACAGAAAAAAATAAATGTTCTTGAATCCGAAATTTTTTTCAAAACGTTTCATCAGTGACATAATTTCCTATTTGTTATGAATATATAAGTTTTCAAAAGTGTCAATTTCTTGTGTTTTTTTATGCCCTGCTAAGTTCATTTTTATGTACATTTTGGAATTCTTCAAAAGCTGGTACAGTCAGGGAATTATGATCTTAATATTGAGTGGGAATCCTTTAATAATTAGGTGTATTAACCTTAAATAGTTGCACTGCATCTGTGAGGTAATTGCTGTATTCATTTCATGTTATGGCAAAATTTTGTGCTTTCTACTATCTTACTAAATTGACTATTTTTTTTTTTTAACATCAGTCGATAAGCTGATTTAGTATTAACTTATGTTAAAAAAAAGTCACATGATTTTTGAGCTCCTGTAAATGGATAAAACAATATATCGCAAGCAAACAGTTATGCAGTTTGGTGCGACAAAATGCAACCAATCTCTTAGATTGAATCATTTCCGAAAACCTACATTATGTCCACTGAGCTGACATTAACAACATGTTTTCCTATGATTCTCATTATGGCTGACATGGATACAGACCCTTCTCAATTGAAAAAGAAGCAATCATTGGGATCAGCGGAAAAACAACGCATCCGATCACTTGTTGATATTTTACAAAATGCCAAGCCGCTACCAGTTGCTAGATCTTTACCATGGTGGTTACGCAGTTTGTGAATTATTAAATCGACCACATAATGATAATATTTCAAATTAAAAGAAATGGTAATTCTTGTACCACTTTAATTTTTAATTAAAACCCCAACTTTAGAGGGGGTGGGGGAATTATAATATATCGATAGTCTAAACTGAAGATTAAATTTCAGTTGTATAATATTTCCGTAACTTCAGATAAAAGTATGCATTGTATTCTTATAAATAAAACTTTTTACTAACTCTTGAAATTTTAACAAGTATAACTTATGTTTAATTATAGGTAGAGATTATTGGAGGCACCGACAAATACATGGCAGTGTGTCGTAAATGTTACAAATTAGATTCAACTGCAACTCCCCAAAAGGTCGAGGATAGCAATACGTGTAACTTGGCCCAAATAGTTGGGAATGGTAACTGCCACAATTAAAGTCAGGGACTGTAATATTACTTTTATACCAAAAATGCTTTTGTATGTATTCCAAACAATTCCATTTTGTTTTATTACTGTGATTTGCGAGGGTATTTTTTTATTGTAGAATAGTGTAAATATTTTATTACATTGTATTTTTTATGTATAAAGACAAATGCATATTCTTTTAAGAATGTATGTATGAAGAATAATGTTAATAAAATTGAAGCTTTGCTGAAAAAGTTTTATGAATTAAAAATGTAAAAGCGAATGAAATTTTTTATCTTGATCGTTCGAAGCTCGAAAAAGAAAAATCGATCTGAAAAAGCAAATTTGTGTCTGTGGGGTCCACTGCTTCTACCCGATACTCCCGCTTAGGTGAGAGTGATCACTTTGGCCTGACTGGCAGAGTATCGACGTAGCAAGCCGAAGTTCCTCGGTTCAATACCGAGCGTAGCCAAGTTGTGTCTTACCGCTACGTTGGTGACCCGGTCTGCGGATCAACGTAACCTTAGAACTAGCACTTGTGACACCACATGTAATCAACCACTGCCACATGATAACACTTCGGCATCAACCACTGCCACATGATAATGCTTCACGGCATCAACTACTGCCCACGTGATAACAATTCAGCATCAACCACTGCCACGTGATAATGCTTCACGGCATCAACCATGGCCACATGATAACACTTTGCCATCAACCACTGCCAGGTGATAACGCTTCACGGCATTGACTACTGCCCACGTGATAACACTTTACAGGTATGTCAATCATTCGTTCCTCCGTCCGACTCACTGAGAGGGGGGTACTGTGGGGTTCACTTTATCTACCCGATACTCCCGCTTAGGCGAGAGTGATCACTTTGGCCTGACTGGCAGAGTATCGGCGTAGCAAGCCGAAGTTCCTCGGTTCAATATCGAGCGTAGCCAAGTTGTGTCTTACCGCTACGTTGGTGACCCGGTCTGCGGATCAACGTAACCTTCGCACTAGCACTTGTGACACCACATCGAACAACCACTGCCACATGTTAACGTTCCACGGCATCAACCACTGCCACATGATAACACTTTGCCATCAACCACTGCCAGGTGATAACGCTTCACGGCATTGACTACTGCCCACGTGATAACACTTTACAAGTATGTCAATCATTCGTTCCTCCGTCCGACTCACTGAGAGGGGAGTACTGTGGGGTTCACTTCTTCTACCCGATACTCCCGCTTAGGCGAGAGTGATCACTTTGGCCTGACTGGCAGAGTATCGGCGTAGTAAGCCGAAGTTCCTCGGTTCAATACCGAGCGTAACCAAGTTGTGTCTTACCAGCAAAAGATGTAAAAATTCGGTTGTCAAATTTAATAAAAAGTTAGGTGTCAAGAATGACAACTGGGTGTAAAATTATGGTCGTCAAAATGAAATTTTCTAATTCGACGGCAAATTTCGAACTCAGATTTAAGAGCTTAACAAAACAAAAAATTATAAAAATTAGCTGTAAAATTCATGATTTCTGATAGAGATCTCGAGTCACTAATAGTCTATTTGTATAGTTTTATTGCAACATTAATCCAACTAGTCAAGTTAATTGAAAATTACAAGTTTTGAATAAATTCCTTGTTTTAATTAATTTCTATTTCATGCCACTACTCTTGAGATTGTCAAATTATTTGAGATATAAACCCTGTGACGGAACTGAAAAGTCATTAATGAATTTCCTGTTTTTCTATCTATATTTATATAATCTATATTAATATTCTTATGTATATCTATATAATATTTTTCAAATCTAAAACATTGGGGTGTTTCTGGGAAGCTACATATATTAAAATAATAAAACTAAAATATATATACATTCATTTTAAACAATTTTGCAGAGAAAACTTTACAATTTATACATTTTCCTAACTGCTCAGCGGGTTAAATGTTTTTTTTTCTCCGTTATAATATAACATTCACTAGCATGCCCGTTACAGAAAAATAAAAGTTCAACAGTCTGCCTATAGATGGCAGCACTTTCAATGGCCTGTTTAAAAAAAACCTCTTAAAACGAATTATTTTAAAAGCATTTAAAAAAAAAAACTTGATATTTATGAAAATGAAAGTATGATTCATCACTAGTCAATGAAATTCTCTTTCCTTTGTCACCTCATCTGTTAAGATTTGTTGCATCTAAGGGGAGTAAAAGCGATCTTTACTACATAAATAATATATATGATAGTATTGTTGCTTTAAATAATTAACTAGTATCATTTGATAAACAAGTGTTTTATTATAGCATATATATTAAATATATGTTGAGCTTACATAAAGTAATTTGTATTAGTAAAAATACATTTTGATTGGAATGATCACCGGAATATCATATAAAGGTAAATCTTTCAAATATAACAGTTTACGTACACATCTCATAAACAACTTTTACAAAAATCCATATTCATAATGCATTTTGATTGCTAAAATAATTTCATCACAGCTTCCACAATCTTTTTTTTATATTCGTTCTAGCTAATACAAATACCTAACTAGTTTTCAACTAAAATAAATATACCAGAGTTTAGATCATGCAATAAAAGTGTTGCTGTAAAATAAATTAGCAAAACAAAACATGCAATATTTGAGTAACTTGTAAATACACAGTGTTTTTTTATAAAACGTAATAAGTTCATCATACAAGAAGAAAAATAACACAATTGTAAATAATTCTGTTAAATTACAAAATCTTTTGAATTACAAATTTTCCACTCTGTGTGCAAAATCTAAAGCATTACAATAGCTTTATATTTTTATTTCAAAAAAACATTTACAGTCGTTGATAATGTTTATAAAAGTAATTTACAATTAAAAAATGCTGAAGTTCTTTATAAATACAGTTTGAGTATCATTCCAAATATCAAAAAATACAATTGTATGAGTATTTGATAATTTTAACACAACTAAAATTTTGGTAGTTGAGTTTTTCAATTTTGGAAGAAGTACTTTTGTCTTCGTTTAATAGTATTTTAATAAATGGGATCATACTAAGTTTTTTCTACACTACATATATAAAAATGTTTCTTATAAATTGGTCGTGTATACAACTTATTTTAATGTTGCATGTTCAACAAGTATAATGTTTAGTTTATTTAGTTCCAATAGTTTGTTTAAGCATCAGCTTGTCATTTTGAAAACTTGCTCTTCGATTTAAAAACAAATATTAAAGATTAAAAAAACAAATATTAAAGATAAAATAATACAAATGACATTTAAAGCATGGCTTCAGCTCTTAAGATTTCGAGAAATTTTATACATCTCAATAGGGTACATAATGCTTGAAAATAAAGGTAATACAAGAACTGAATATGTATAACATTTAAAATAAAATACATAATGGTACTATGTACTTGACAAAATGTATAAAATTTTGAAACGACAAATTGTTTTAAATATTTAATACTAGTACATTTAATACAGGGGTGCAGAATATGTCTAAATGAGGTTCGGGGAAAATTAATGTTTTATTTTTACTATGGACGAAAAATAAAAATTGCATCAAAGATATCTATTTCCGTTTCATTCAAATAAATTAAAACACACAATTAATACTAAAAAAATATTTGTTGAGGAAATTTTTGGTTAGACATGGAAAATTTTAAGTCTTAAAATGTTCTGCACCCTTGCTGGTTTAATACAATTTTAAATCTTAATAAATTCATGAAATGTTTGGCACTGTCAGTAATGGGCGAACAAATAAGATTTTATTGGTATATTTCTTTCCGAATATAAATAAGTATATATCTTTTTATCACACAGATCTGATATTTTCAGTACTTAAAATTTTTTCTCACTTTAATAAATATTAGACTATTTTTCTTGCCGTGATGTGGAATGTTTAATTGCCACATTAATTCAAATATCAGTTGCATCTCACTTTAAGTCCAATTCTTTATTCTGATTACAAAAAAGTATACTTGACAAAAAAATTCTATAAATTAATGATATAGCATATAAGTTATTGTAACTGTGGATACAACATTTACAAATGAATTTTTTAGTTTGACTTTTATAAAAAAAAAAGTGGATCACCTTACAAATTTTATTGCACTTAAATTCAGTGGCGTAGGAAATGGTTATTTTTAGGGGGGGGGGGGGCTGAAAATTTTCTGAACGAAGATGTATAATTTTGATTTTTTTTGTGATTAAAATAGTATGGAGTTAATCTATCAAAAATAAATTAATGTGTATTCTTTTTTTTGTTTGGACACCTTTCAAACATAAAGTAATTATTAAAACATATTGTAAGCTAAAATCTGAATTTATATAGGTACAAATTATTAGATTAGTAGTTGTTTGAAGGAATTTATTTAAATTTAACCTTCTATAACAAAATGTAACTTTCTAAATAGGAAATTTCAACTACATAATCTGTTTAGAAAATAAAGTATAAATCAGTTGGTTTCATTTCTAAGGAAATAATCTCTCTGAAAAAATAACTTATATAATCATTTTTTTACCAAACTAATTGATTATTTTTTTTCCTTTTAAATAGTTGAAATGAAAAAAATACTAATTTTTTTTATTCTAATAAGCATAAAAATTATTCATCTTTCAAATACAACATCAGAAGATTGATTTATAAAATATATTTTGGAAAAAAGTACAAGAATGTTAGGGGGGGGGAGCTGAGCCCCTTCAGAATATTTCCTGGGGGGGGCTCAAGCAGCCCCCCTACTTCCAACGCCTATGCTTAAGTTTGTTTCAATTTTTAAGAAATTAAAAATTCATGAAATTTTTCAGAAAGCACATTTTGCATGGGTCATTTTGTTTAAGTGCTAAAGAAAATGACAAAATTGTTATATATATTATATGGATATTTAGAAATAGTTTGTATATTTAACTAGTTTTTAAGATATATCAAGCAAAATAGATTCACAAACATCATAACCATTATAAAAATTGCACACATCTACATATCCTTTCAAGGCACATTATGTAAAGCACTACATTTCCATAACAAACTTTGCACCTATACGAGAATATTACAAGTCTTATTAAAACATTGAATAAACATGCAGTACAAAAGATAACTTATTTAAATTAAGAAATTTTGTAAATTTTTTTTTCTAAAAATAATTATGTTATAACAATGCCGTAGACATCGCTGGGTTATGGTCACCGGTACAATACACTTCAAGCAATTATGCACTAAACAACAATACGAGAGAGTAGTCTGCAAAATGGCACAAATCTGAAAATAGACACAACACCATTATTTCTAAGCAGCTAGTTCTATCGTTTGGCTAATTGTAATGGGTCCTTGCTAAGTAGGTTTCCCCATAATGAGTTTTGTGTCATTCCACTTAACATTATAACCAAGGCAAGTTGCAAACTTTTAAACACTCTTGTCTCCTAAAAACTCTAATTTTTAGACTTAAACTACTTGAGGAACAGATGTATTATACGACATTTGGCGTGTCCTTTTTCTTGGTGACGAAAACATTCGCCTAAACTGTTTTTCATTTGCGCAGATGAATTTTATAATTTAGTATCAAGTTTTCTGCAACAGAAGGGGTTATTAGACATTCCTGGTGTTTATAATTATTGACTCTTAAGCGTGCACACGTACCGTACGGTAATGTCGCCAACTCGTACCTCGATCATGGCTCCGGGCAATTGTGTGGCCTTAGGATCAAAGCTGGTATCCCCTTCGGGCAGTTGATTATGGCGCATAAATCCGAAAAAAACACCCGTAAAACAACTCCAAAAAAAGTATCCTACAACTATTTTATATCCAGGAAAATTAAACAGAAATTTTATATTCCTTCCATTTTACTTAACTGACAAATAAAACAGTATCAAAATAAAAATAGTTTCGGGGGAACCGCACAAACGAATACGCAGCACGATGACGTCATAGGGTTGCCAGATTGAAAGACATAGCAAGAATCAGAAAATATCAACGAGGTCAGGTGAGGTTGCCATAATATACATTTATTGACAAAAAAAACTGCGCCAAATGTCCTATAATACATCTACTCCCTATTTGGCAGCCATATGGTGATACCAGATCAATATATACAATGGCGAAACATTTCCCCCACATTCATTTATCACATCTTTTCCTACAATAAACAGGAATTATAATTCGTTGCAAAGTATCGTCAAACTTGTTCTATGGATTTCCAGTTAATTTTATGATAGGACTTGGTATTTTTTGGTATATATAAACAATTAATTGGCACATAACCAATCGACACCCTTTCACATAACTCGTAAATTTATTTTCTAGGTCCACAAACATAAATTTTTATTTCCCAACAAAAGGTAAACAGATAATCAACTCTAAATTTGCATTCTGTAACAACATGGTCTAATATACAAAAATGAGTATTCACTACATTTTTTTGTAATAAGAAAATTTATAATACATAGAACTAACATATTTTTATACAATACCCTATTACAGGAACTACAAAAAAGGCACAAACAATTGAAGTATTTGGAAAAATTACTGTGGTAATTGTAAATTATGAATCTGGAACAAGTTATTTTCATTTATATAGCAAAAATATTTGATGCTAAAAACTGAGAAACAGCCGGTTCCTACGAAAATTAATCGGACATATTTATACATAAATATTTTTAGCGCATTTATTTTAGGCATCAAATGAAATTATTAGATTTTTGGGAGTGAATAATAAAATAAATCCTTTTTAAATTTTGAAAATGTTTATAATTCCACATAATAATACAATTTTTTAAAAATTTGTACTAAGACTAAAATTGTTAAATGGATACAATAATTCTTCGATTATAGAATTTTCAGAAAATACTAGCAAAAACAATATTATTTTTCTTTCTTTTCAAGCAATAATAATTTGCCGGAAACTGTAAAAGCTCAATTAATCAATATTTTTCAAAAGACAAATTTAGCAATAAACTTTATACACTATATCTTTTGTGACATACCCAAATCATAAAAAATAAACAGGAACATGGCATTAAGAACTTGCCAAGATGAACATTTGGCAAAACTTTTCCCAATAGAAAATTACTTTAAAAGTTTATAAATGGGCTTCCATTCACTTTAATCAAATTGCAATATGTGCAACACAAAAAAAAATGAGTATTCATAAAAAGAGAGAGTAAGACGCAATGCATAAAAAGTGGCAAAAAATAACAATAATTTTTACATTAGTGAGATTAACAAACAATAAAATAGAAGAAAAGCTTCAATTACAATAAAATAAGATGATTGCACTCGGTGTTAACCTACACCAAATGTCCTATAGATTCATTTAAATTAGATAAATTAAAAGGAAGCTACTTAAATATATTTTGATTTAGCCCTTTGGAATTCTGTGGGAAGGACTTCTCAGTTATCTGCTGATAGTAGAAGTTGGGGTCGTGACACCAGTTGCCGGTATCAGCGTTTCAACTAAAGGTTGCATACTTTGCCACAATGTAGAGATCTGGAATAGAGAATTTAATATAAAATTGTATTTAGAACTCATTTATGTTTATCGAAATTAATCATTGAAATGAGCATGAACCAAATGATATGCATTGGGTCAATTGAGGATTCCTTAAAGCCGTGGTTCATACAGATTTTCAAAAATTAAAATTAAGTAGTTTTTTAAAGGACTTTTCAACAATTTTTAATGGCATCTTAATTTTATTTTATAATGGAAAAAAATACATGATTTAAATTAAATGTTTGAGGACAGTTGCAAAGAGAAAAATAATTGATTTTGAATATAGATAATAATTTTTAAATTAGCCAATTAAAATTTTTAAAAAGTTTCCCCTATCTAGTATTTTTAAGTTTGAACAATCCGTGTGTGTAGGGTGCATAGCCGTTCGTTATAAATTGTTGTATTCTCCGGTTTATTAAGAGCTAGTTTCAGCATTTGAATATTGTGCAATTTAGATCAGAAATTTTGAAATATTTCAAAATTATATTTTTAAACACATTGTACAGTACAACTCTGGTCATTTCAAAATCAGTATTGTTAGACATCGATCACGTTTTCGGATCATTCGAACCTAAGTTCAATCAAACCAAACTCTTCCGATCTTGATCGCGACGATGCCAAGTATTTCCGCTAATCTCATACAGTCTTGAACATGAAGTGAAGTGATTTCTTTTTGTTACATCATAGGCAATTGACAGTATATAATAGCGGGCATATCACAAGCCCGGGACCCTGACTTCGGAATTAGTCCTTGACTTCGGAATTAGTTCCTGACTTCGGAACTTAGCAGTTCTAGTTTGTTGTTGTGTGATGGCTGTAGTTTATAATTTTTATTACAAAATGTAATTAAATATTTTTAGGAGCTGTTTAATGCTCTTATTTGTTTGGTTAGTTTTTGTATGTATTATTGACTTTTTTACTTTTAATTAAAGAATATCTATATTTTCAAGACTTTATCTTTATTGAACCAAAAGTAATTTACATACGATATGAAGACATTAAAAAACCGACTACGGAGAGCAAGTATGAATATGAATAGTTTATTAAAGAAATGTTAAGACAAGATCTTTTATAAAGAAAAACTGCCGGATATCCAGCAAAATCACTGTCCGGTTCGCCCCTAATTTTATTAGTATCAATAGCACCATGCTTTATGTTAAACTTATTCTATATAATTTTTAGCAGTTGATAAATATATAAAAATTAGAAAAAAGTATTCAATATAGAAATATTAAAAATTTAACACTTGCATTCAGCAGACCCTTTGTCTGTAAATTGACGAGGGACTGTAAAACCTTTACCAGAATCTGCATGTAAGTGTGCACCAACTGCGTTTCCATGTGTATACTGTGTAGAAAGAAGTTGTTCCTTTTCTCGTTCTGTTGCATGGCTTGATTTTCAGCATCCTGGGAAGCAAAAGGAAATAAAATTAAAAACCGAGGTCAGTCTGTAATTAAAAGGGGTGGTATTTTTAGAAAAATGGCCCCTCTTTTTTTTTACGAGAGAACTTGAACCACCTGACGGATTTGAATTCATTTTTAAAGAGGTAGCTTTTAAGTTACACAGTAAAATCCGTTTATAACGATGCCGGATATAATAATGTAAAATACAATGGAAGTTTGGATTTCTATTGCAGTCCATGTTAATTTTTCCGGATATTACGATAATGGTAATCTGCATGTAACAATCAGTAGTCTGTACAAATATATTTAAACATAAAGTTTACAGGTTCTTTAGTATGACAGCAATAAACCAGATAGTTGTAATATTAAATAGAGAGCGCCTTCACTACCAGACTCTCATAAGGCCGCAGTGTCAACATTGAAAAGAAAAACCAACATCACGTCGTTATAGCGCTGCGTTCAGACATCTGCAGGAGTTTTAAATTTGGCGCACTTTCTTCTTTTTTGGTGATAAGGAGTTCTGTCCGTATTCAACTTCTTAACATATATGTAGGTATTTACTTATTTTCAAACAATATGCGCTAAATATTTCCTCTTCATTAACGAAACGAAAATGTCATTTTATTTGTGTTCAATACTCGAAGAAACGAAACTCTTTATATTTCTCAGGTTTTATTGTTCATATTTTCTTATTGAAGTATACAAAATAACAATTGAAAGAACTTCGCTTATGGTAAATTTTTTACATAAAAACGTAATGCAATTATTTCAAAACTATAAAGTAAGAAATATCTCCTTAATATATCTGTTAAACTCCCTTAAATTGTGCCACTCGTTCAAAAAAAACTATATTTAAATACACAATTAAACACAAAACCATATACAATACTTCGATCTTGTTTAGTTCTGAAAGTCGCCAAGGCCTGCCAAGTAATATTGGCGCATGAATGAATTGGCATATCCACATATCACGTGGTTTCAATGATGGACACACGGAAATCAGCATTTTTATTCCTCTATTTGTATCATTACTCTATGAAATAAACCATAAAAAAAATGCAAGACATTTTTTTAGTGGTTCAGATAAGGACAAGAAGGTCATGATTAGGCAAGGAGAACATTGTATAACAGGAAAATAGGCAGGGCAGGTAGTTGCTTGAAATACGCCTAGAATGAACACTCGATTTAACATGAAAAAACTGGCACTCGGTTAAAACATTGATTTTAAACACTTTTACAAACCGGGCAAACAATGATAAATTACAACAGCAAAAAATGAGACCATTGTTTAACTATACAAATTAGGCTTTTTTTACAGTAAACAAAAAAGTGTCTCTTACTATAACAATGGGATTAGTTGATGCTCTACGAGGGACGATTTTACTGGAAGTTCTTTGCCTCATGACTGCACAGAAGTGTTCGTACCTGTCGCATAAATCCTAAAATAAAGGAAAATTGATGTTAATCTCTCTTTTGCAGTGTTTTAAAATGTACACACATAAAAAGGGGATAATTTACAAAGTGCTATAATATATATAATATATATATATAAATATATATAATAATATATATAAAAGACCAATAATGATTGTCTTTTTTAAAGAGATGTGTACAAAAACATCTAAAAATGTTGCGATATAATATTTATGTTTACTTTTAAGATTTATTTTTAATGGAACATTTCAATAGTGGAGTTGATTATCAAACTTCTGGATGAGTCATTATTGAAGTCGTACCTTTGGATCTTTTCCAAGCAATAAAGCAACACGTTATGTTGTCATAATTGTTTTCAGTATTAGTAATAACAGTGGCAACATAACCTGTGAAATCAGAGAATTTTTTAATTCTGGAAATATCATGGAAAACTTCAAAATTTCACAAAAAATCAGGGACATTTTCAAATTGGATAAATAAAACGTCAGTTATCGTCTATCCTGTGTAGTTTACTTGTAGAAATTTCCTTATAGTTCTGAAAAACTGGTTAGTGTGAAGAAGACTTTTAGTTCTGAATTATTTTTAATTTAACATTTGATTAGCCATTGGATTAACCTAACTTTGGATCACTTCCATGAAATAAAGCAACACAAGTTATATTGCAGTGTTCACTCTAGGCTTTTTTTGAAGGGCGGTCCGCCCTGCCCGCCCTTTTTTTCATCTTGATAGCGCCCTCATGCCCTTTTTTCAAAAATGCCGCCCTCTTTTGAAAAAATTACGCCCCTTTTCAGTCAAGCACAAGTGTCATTCCTTCACTAATTGTCTTTAAAAAAAGGCATCGATTAATTTTTTTAAATTATTATTATCGTCGACACCTTTTTAACTACGCGTGTTGTGAAATCGCGATGATTCCGCACTAATTTCGAGCACGGGGCATTCCTCGAATCCTATTAGTTGCATATGCCCGCATATGAAATGTTAAGTTTTTTTTCTGTATTTTTTTAAAGAGAAGTGGGGCAAAGTTGCAAAACTAAGCATTTTATTACCAAACTTTGGATTTATGTAGCATTTTTATCAGTTTTGTAAGGGGTCTGATTAGGGCTTCTTACAGATTTGGTTTTTAGAGAAAACATTAATTTTTAAATGTCAAAATTTGGGCATAAAGGGACATAATTTTTTTACTTCGAGATAGTCCCCGAACCATCAACAATAGCAAAATATGTCAACCAACAAATCGCAACTTTTTTTATGAATGGTCACGGGTCCGATGTGTTAATGTGTGGCCATGCCCACCCCAAACATTTTTTTAAAGTGCCCTTTTAAAAATAAGAAGTGCCTTTTCAAAAACTGGGTGCCCTTTTACTGCCAACAGCGCCCTGCCCTTTTTTATTTCTAGAGTGAACACTGTATATTGCCATAATTGTTTTCATTATTAGTATTATTGTCCTCCAACAGTGTAAGTGGTAACATACTGGGATGCCATGCAATGGGTTCGTGTTCGAATCCCGGCTAATACATGGATGTAATTGGATGAGTGTATTGGATGAAATGTCATATAATTGGATGAGTGTATATTAAGCATTAAAAAAACATAATGTGTGCATAAAGTTATTATTACTAATGAATAATCTGAATTAACATACATCCTTAAATGAAATTAATTGTAATATTGAGTAGCAAACATATAATAGCCACAACAATTTCATTCATGAAAAATTTTACTCACTTTATATGCAGAAACTATATCCAAAAATAAATTTAATTCATCCACCACATCATCTTCTTCTTGAGATGCCTGCAAGAGTAATAGAATAATTTTTAGGACTAAGATGGATACTAGTTTTCTATACGAAAATTACTCTTTTCGTTGCATTCAACGCAAAAGCCAACGATAATAAAAAGTTTACATTTCAAATTGAGATGGCAACCAGTTACTAATTAAGAAAAACTCAACGTCATTCTTTAAGATACACTTAAATAAATACAAAGTTGTCCCTCTATTTTAAAAAAAGAAGCCATAGGGGGAATTTTCAATTCTCTCGATGTTATTCAGACCGTATCTCGAAAAGTAAAAATCTTAAAATTATGAAATTAATTGAATTTGTTAAGAAATGTTTGATAAATAAGACGAATATATTTTTGTTTCAATACGATTATTAGTTTAAAAGTTATTTAATATTAAGGTAGTATAGTGCTTGGGGCAGAGCTCCTTAGCATTTTACATTAAGACATTTGAAGTCTCCTTTTAAAATGAGATCCTCCAGAATTTAAATAGTATTTTTCATCATTATGTTGAAATTTTCACAAAATAAGAATTGATAAAGTTCTAATAAACTTTAAATTAATATATATTTTACTTTTTAATGTCAACAGTTAATTTAATTAATGATTAATTAAAAATATATATATTTTTATTTTAACCCTGTTTTTCTTAGACTCTGGTTTCTGAACTGAAGTTTAATTCTTCCTTTTTATTGCTTAAGAATATCACACAAAATAGAAGAATTATCCAAATTATAAAAATGGATTATTTAAATAGGTATAGTAAACTGATATTTCAGAAGAGTTTAATATGTGTAACTAAACATTTTATTTTAAAATACAAATACGACGTTAAAATACGTAATAAAAGTCCATCAAATCCGGACATGTTTCGGGAGATACGTCTCCCTTCATCGGCAGAAAAGGAAATGTCTGTGTGTAATAAAATTTTACTTCGCACAATACTGAAAAATATTTAAATGTCCGAATAACTAAAATCTTATTATTCCACGTACTAATTCGTTTTTCTACTCACCGAAGTAATATGTTTCCAAACCAAATCCTCAAATTTTAATACCGTCAGAAATATATTAGATATTTTTAAAAGACTTAAAATAAATAATACAAAACTTCTTACGTACGTTCCATTTTTTTCGACATACTTTCCATTTTTTCACTTATCAAAAAGATCACCTTCATACAACTTAAAGACCCTATTGACGACCTTAATAACTGGGGCATATATGGTATTTCATGTCAATGTGGGTATGTCATATATCGGTCAAACAAAAAGAGCATTAAGATTTCGTATTAATGAGCACCAAGCACATACTGTTAAACAAGAAATAAAGAAGTCCTCCATTGCCAAGCACTCTTGGGAACATGGTCATATATTTGATTTTTCTAACCCACATTTAATTTGCAAACCCAAATCTCCAGTTGAACTTGACTTCCTGGAGGCGTTTCATATTTTTAGCAATATTGATTCGATTGTCAATGAAACATTTGCGGTCCCAGTATTTCCCGCTTGTTGGCACAGGATAGTTAACTCCAACCGATTGAGATTGTTTTTTGTTCTTTGGCAACACTTTCAATTCTGGGTTTATTTATATTTTATTACACACAGACTTTTCCTTTTCTGCCGATGAAGGGAGATGTATCTCCCGAAACATGTCCAGATTTGATAGACTTTTATTGAGTATTTTAACGTTGTATTTGTATTCTTAACGCAATAATCTATTAGACAAGTTTTTATCTTGAACATTTTATTGTATTTTATAATATGAGTGATACATTTTATATATAAAAAAAAGAACGGTTGAAAGCAAACAAATAGAACAATACTCATACACATACATTAGGAATGTACTCACTAACTCTTAAATGAAGCAAAAAAACAATGAATATATTCAACACTGGGCTTTAAATTACAGTTTCAATGTTTTATATTACATAATGACTGATAAAAGAACCTCCTAAATTGTTCATCAACGAAGTGACTTACTAATTCTGTATAAGCAGACGAGACATTTGAAATCATCGGATGTAAACTTTTCATTCCTTTTTTTAAATAGTCCCATGTTTCATTTCCACCTGAGCCCCAGTCGGATTCTGTGCTAGCACTATTGGCAAGATTACTGAAAATGACAAAATACCGAGAAAATTATTTAGCTTATGAAATATATAGTAGAATACACAAACATTGCAAAAACTAGCAAATAAAACTTATTGATAAATCGACCCAGTGGCGGCAATTCGGGGGGCGTTTGCATTTTTTTCGAATGTTGCCCCTCACTTTTTAATATTGCACTTTTTAAAAATAAAACATTAAAAAAAAAAAAAATCTACCCCTCTGACGTTTTTGTAAAACGTAAGGGCAAGGAGGAGTCGTCGACAACTGCAGTATATGATTCCGCCCCCATAAATCTCTGTGGAATAATTTTATGAAGATAAATAGCATACCATCATGTAGAGGACGGTGGGCCATGTCAACCAGACCTATTATCAACCCATTACGCCCTCTGACTTTTGTGAGTAGAAAGTCGGTCTTAACTGCAGAATACAATTTCACCTTCATAACTCCATGAGTTTAATGGCAGATCAAGATATGGAAATCGACAATCGTGTAGAGGATAGTGGGATGCATCGACTAGGCCGATTATTAACTCATTCCCCTATTAGAGCTTTGCACCATCTGTAGGGGGTTGTTGCCCCTTTGACTGCAGTATGCGCTTCCTTCCCCCCAATAACTCACAGGAATTCAGCCTTTTTTGGATAAAAAAACCTACCATCATGTAGAAGAAGGCGAGCCACATCAACCGGGTTGGCCATTAATCCACTCCCTCCTTTGACCTTTATACAGCGGCCCAAAAGTATTCACGAAAAAATTTTTAAGACAATGATTATTATAATTTTTATTTCAACTTTAAAGAGGATGGTCAAAATATTTATTCTCTCCCCCCCCCCTCTTGATCTTGCCCCCGCACTTTTAGCACCCAATCGTCGCCACTGAATCGACCTGTAATGGCCAAAATGTCTAAAATAATTTTTTTTAGTACAACAGACCAATGTAACGTCACAAAACATAGCCCAGTGGACTTTTAAGATTTAATTATTATAGAATTCTTACAGCTACAAAAGATAAAATAGATGTGTGACAAAACAAAAAGCCGGCAGAGTTTTTGGAATCGACATGCTCGTGTCTCCATTCAAATTTCGTCTCTTCCAAAATTTTTTTAAAAAGAAATAATAAAATGGATTTTAAAAGTTTTCTTTCTTTCATTTTCATGTTAAAATAAAATTTAAATGTATACATGCCCAGAAAGGGGGTGGAGGGAATTCATTAGCATATATGAGAAAGAAAGTGGTCTCCTATACTACTTTAGTCTGCGGCTTAATGCTAATTAGGAACTGCTATTTTAGAGAATCATTAAAAAAACAAGATATGGGTAATTTTCAAAATCCAGTGACAAACAGGAAATTACAAATCAAAAAATTAATTTAATTTTTTGAACAGTATTTTTAAAAAAAAACATTAAACTGAATATTATTAACTATATTTTAACGTTTTTCAGGCAGTTCTTCTTAAAATATCTGTTATTAATTTTTATTATAAAAAATACAACAAATTGTCATGTCTGCTTTACCAAAGACAGTAACAGACATGACATTTCATAGAAGAAGAATTATTTACTTGGAATATCCAAACTAAAACATAAACAACACATTTATTTTCGATAAATAACCTTGTTAGCTAAATAAATCAGTTGAGAAATTAAAAAAATATAAATGATTTATATAAAAAATTAAGGTAACAGACATGACATTTAATAAATATACTTTCTACTAAAGGTCTCCTTCTTCATCTATTAACAACAAGAAATTTAAGATGGCTGCCTGCAATTATCTCTCTAATCCTGCTGCATTGTTAAACAACTTTTACCATTCAGAAAATGTAAATTATGTCTTTAAAAATATGTCTTAAAGTGTATGGTAACAGACATGACACAAATTTCTGGACAAAAGAATTAAATATATTAAAAGCTTAATTTATCTTTAAATATTATGAAAACCTTTTATGCAAAATACAGAATATTTTAAACAATTGTAAATACTACACACACAAAAAATCTAGCAGTGGAAAAATTCTATTGCAGAATTCAAATTTTACTTTCTGTTTGGTACAACCATTTTTTTTATTCCCCCACCATATTTGTTTAAATATATAATTTTTGTCTTAATATTATAATCCAATTTTGTATTTTTTTTAATAACAACTGTTTGACGACACCTGTACGAAAAAAGTTGAAAAGATAAATACAACCTAAAGGGAAAATATTTTTTATTAGGACGGTAAATGACACTGGAATTTGAAAATGACCCATATAGCTCAATTTTAAAAAAGCTGTTGGATTGTCCAAAACTATTAAAATATTTTTATTTTTGATGGGTATGTATGTAATTTATGTTAATGAATACAAACAACTCTTATATAAATATTAATACACTTTTTATACATTCTAATATTTTATACATACCTTAATTCCTTTCCGAATAAAACCATGTCAGCTGCATCCAGCCTGTTTCTTTCTACCATTCTTTCAGCTGCTTCTTTCAGCTGCAGGAACCCATTGAAGACCTGCTTCATTTGCTCACGGACCACGGACAGCTGATTGGCTGAATCAATAGGAACTAATTCCTACGCGAAAATTAAGATTCAATGTTTTATTAATGTGAAAGTTTAGTTTTAAAAAAAGGAAATAGTTATCAATATATAGTACAATTTAATTAATTAGCGGTTTCTACTTCTGAAACTTATTTGCTAATAGATTACAAATAGAAGATGGGTTAAATCGATAAAAATTAAATTTAGTGGAAAAATAGAATCTTTGCCATTTTAATTTGGTAAAACATACAGAGAAAATTAGCAAGATCTAATATAATTTAACTCTTATTTTGAAGACTTTTTTAATAGATAGCTCATTGATTAAATTATATAGGTTAGAAATATTTACTAATATTGTTAAATTTATCAGGAATTCTATCAACAATAAGGATTTTATTAAACATGACTGGATAAGAAATAGCTTTGATAATTGCTATAACAGGGTGGACACATACCATGGAAAAATGGGAAATCAGGGAATTATCATGTTTTTTTTTATTTTGGAAAAGTCAAGGATTTTTTCAAAATTTCACAAAAAATCAGGGACATTTTCAAATTTGGATCATTAAAACGGCAATTATCGTCTATTATGCCCTCTATTTTGGGTAATTTAGCTGTAAATATTTCCTTTTAGTTCTGAAAAAGAATTTTTAAAAAAGTATGGTTATGCGCATTTTCAGTTTTATTTTTGTAAAAACGTGAACCACTGCTGAGGAAACAGCAAAAGCAAAGTGAATTGGACCTCGAATTATAAGCAACATGTGAGGGGCTAATGAATATGTGATTTACTGAAGATTGGAATAAGAAATATTAAGCATATAAAAACCTTTAAAATGATCTACAAAAGAAATAATTTGAAAAAACTTGCTTTTTTTTGCATTATTTGCTTCCAGAGAACATGTTTAATTACTATTATTCCTCTTGCAATTGCACAATTTGTGTTGTATCCATAAATTATTATTTGAACTATCAATAAGTCTTGCAAAAAAAAATTTCATTTATAATGCTATATATTTATAGTATTATTGTAGCGTGGATACTTTGTTTCTATACAAAAGCATGTACTGCAACATTTCTTAATGTAATTGTAAAATCAGTGAAATTTTTTGTGACACCATCATGGAAATATCCAGAATGTTGTTGCCACCCTGCAATATGTGAGAAGATAATTTAATTTTTGGTCTAGAATTTTTTGAAAACTTTCTGGGAAAACCTAGAAAAGTCAGGGAATTTTGATCTAAATATTGAGTGAGAACACTGTATAAGCTTGTTTTAAATAGATATATAAATGTCAATGATCGCATATAAATGAGGGTGCAAACAGAAATAATGAAGATTCTGCACATATGATGCAATGCAGCTTTAAAAGTTGCAAATAACAAGTTACCTAACAGATAAATCCTTTAGATTGATTTTCAATTACTAGGTTATGTAAAAATATAAGTTTTAGTTGAGATTTAAACATTGCAATTCATCGAATGTTTTTTTTTTATCTCTGCACAAGATGCTAAGTATAAGACATAGGTAAGAGAATGTCTTAACCCTCCAGTGCATGATTTTTTTCTTTTTTAATGAAATAACTTATTTTTTTTGCTTCCTTTTTGCCCCCTGACCTTTGAAAAAATATACAAAACAATCCCAAGTGCCTATTTAATTAAATCCATTATGTAGCGTATATGCAACATCATGTGCAATTACTAAAATGATTTTAAAAAAGTTTGAAAATATAGTTAAATACAATCTATATACCTCTGGTATTAGCTAGGATTTTTTGTAGAGCCAGATTATACTTATAAGTAATAAAACAATCTCCGAAAACTTCACCTTCACAACACAGGTTTAGAACAACAGACCTCGAAGCAACTAATTGCCTTTGTTACAATCATTTTTATAAAGAAAAGGGACTTTGCAGCGGTTATAAGAACTAGGCACATGGTTCCCTACATGTCAATACTATAACATATTACTCAATAGAAGCAACTAGCGGCCATTTTAAAGTTGTGTAGCATATATGTTACACTATGCACTAGACGGTTAAAGTAATAAATAATTAAAACATGATATGAACAAAGAAGTGCAACAGGAAAAAAAAATTGTAAATTATCATAAAATTTTAATAATCTTTTACCTCAGCTTCTTTCGCTTGCTCATTTGAATTGAATTCATCCAAGACACCACGGAAATGGTCCTTCATTTTATGCTGGACGTCCTGAAAATTAGTTAATTTTTTCAAACTATTAAAACTAATACAAGATATAAACATTAATGCAAGTAGATAGGTAGGTTGGTGCTCTATGGTGCAAGAGCCAATCATGGCTAAGCTACATCAATTAATGCAATAAGAAATAATTCATGTGGAACCTTAATGCTTAGGGGGAAAAAATCTCTTAACACATAACAAAGGTTTCTCAAAATGCTCAAGTGTAGTTTGGTAGCATTTCAGTTGCTAAAAAAATATTTTTAATAATTGAATTGTCCCATACATTATTATGTAAAACAGTATGAAATCTAAATGTGAAGCAGGCTGGAGAAAATTCTTAATGTGAGGTTTCAAAGAATTATTACACAAACCAGTTTTTGTGCGGTGGATAGGAACCGCATAAAAAAATGCATTAAAAAATTCACACAAAACTTCACAAGTAGCTATAAAAAATAGTTTTCGCAACACAATTTTTTTTATGCGGTGGATGGGGACCGCATAAAAAAAGATGCATATGCATATGTCTCGGTAGCCAGATAATGAATTATGTTCCAATTTGATGACATTTTCATATACCGCACAACAAAAAATCGCACAAAAAAATACCGCACAAAAACAGTTTTGAGTGTACTTTGTATTTATCAAAGCTGTATTGAGTGTGAATATATTATTTAAAAGGTATTCTTAAGCTCCCAAAATTATTTTACTTTTAATATCAATAAGAAAACATCTTGTTTTATTAATCACCAAGAAAACATCTTTTTTTATTAATGCTATCTTTGTAAGAATAATTAATGTTATTTTGTGATTTTTTAAAAAAAAATATGACAGATTTAATTTTGCATTATTAGACATGGACAGGAAATTTTATATTCATTCATTTTACACTCATTAACCTAAAATAAATCCGAGCATGCCTGTTTTATGAGTTAAAATTTAAAATAATGAATGCTTGATGGGCTTGCTTATAAAGTTTTCTTATTGTAAACATTTAATTAAGCTTTGATAAATACAAAGTAATTTATTATTTAATTATTTTACTTTTAATATCAAAAAAATTAATTTTTTTTTTTTTACTTTTAATATCAACAAGAAAACACCTTGTTTTATTTATGCTATCTTTGTAAGAATAATTGTTATTTTGTGATTTTTTTTAAAAATATGACAGATTTAATTTTGCATTATTAGACATGGATAGGTGAACCTAAAATAAATCTGAGCATGCTTGTTTTATGAGTTAAAATTTAAAATAATGAATGCTTGATGGGCTTGCTTATAAAGTTTTCTTATTGTAAACATTTAATTAAGCTTTGATAAATACAAAGTAATTTATTATTTAATTATTTTACTTTTAATATCAAAAAAATTTAATTTTTTTTTTTTTTACTTTTAATATCAACAAGAAAACACCTTGTTTTATTTATGCTATCTTTGTAAGAATAATTGTTATTTTGTGATTTTTTAAAAAATATGACAGATTTAATTCTGCATTATTAGACATGAACAGGCGATTTTATACTCATTGATTACTCATTAACCTAAAATAAATCGGAGCATGCCTGTTTTATGAGATAAAATTTACAATAATTAATGCTTGATGGGCTTGCTTATAAAGTTTTCTTATTGTAAAAATTTAATTAAGCTTCAGTGTTCACTCTAGAAATAAAAAGGGGCAGGGCGCTGTTGGCAGTAAAAGGGCACTCTGTTTTTAAAAAAGGCACTTCTTGTTTTTAAAAGGGCACTTTAAAAAAAAGTTTGGCGTGGCCACCCGTTAACACATCGGATCCGCGCCCAAATAAAAAAAGTTCCGATTTGTTGGTTGACATTGCGGTAGAGCTGCATATTAGGCTATTGTTGACGTTTCGGGGCAACGAAGAAAAGACCTGTTCAAAATTGATGTCTCTTTATGAAGATATTACTTAAAATCCGAATTTTGACATTTTATAATTAATGTTTTCCCTAAAAACCAAATCTGTAAGTGTCCCTAATCAGACCCCTTTCAAAACTGATGAAAAGACTACTTAAATCCAAAATTTGGTAATAAAATGCCTAATCTTGCAACTTCGCCCCAAACTATTTTCTCTTTAAAAAAACAAAATTTAGCATTTCATATGCGGGTACAGGCAATCAATAGGATTCGTGGAATCATCGTGATTGTACAAGTCGCGTAGTTAAAACGGAGTTTGTTTTTCTACTGTCATAATTCACTTAATTCCAATTTACACAATTTTTTTAATCGATGCCTTTTTTAAAGACAGTTAAGGAAGCAAAGATACTTGTGCTTGACGGAAAAGGGCAAGAGGGGCGGGATTCTTTTTAAAGAGGGCGGCAGTTTTGAAAAATGGGCATGAGGGCGCTATCGATATGAAAAAAAGGGCGGGCAGGGCGGACCGCCCTTCAAAAAACGCCTAGAGTGAACACTGAAGCTTTGATAAATACAAAGTAATTTATTATTTAATTATTTTACTTTTAATATCACCAAGAAAACACCTTGTTTTATTTATGCTATCTTTGTAAGAATAATTGTTATTTTGTGATTTTTTTAAAAAATATGACAGATTTAATTTTGCATTATTAGACATGGATAGGTGAACCTAAAATAAATCTGAGCATGCTTGTTTTATGAGTTAAAATTTACAATAATTAATGCTTGATGGGCTTGCTTGAAAAGTTTTCTTATTGTAAATATTGAACTTAACAAAGATAATTAAGGAATATAAGATATTCACAAGAAAATGCCAGTTTGGAAAAACAGATATCATACATACTGTTCCAGAAAAAGTAAGAAAGAAGTGAAGTATTTTATCTTCTGACATCACAGGATGTCTTCCAAGAAGGTTTAGGAACCTTTTCAAAGCCTTCCTTCTTTCTTCAATAAACTGGTTGTCCGCTACAAATCACACATATGGTTAGATATACTGCATGGTTCGCACAGTCCTTTAAAGTCCTTAAGAACTACTTAATTTAGGTAGGTCCTTAATTAAGGGCCCTTAAAGTCCTTAATTTTCAACTAAGGTCTTTAATTTTTTGTCAAACTTGATTTTTTTTACATATTTACATGGGTGGTATTTTTTCCATGTCTAACCCGAAATTCCAAGTTTTTAAAATTTTCGGAACCCAGAATTCCGGGTGTATTAAAAATATCGGAATGTATAATTCCAGATTTTACTTTGATCGTGTCCACACTTTTGACCGTTATACGCAAGTGTAAATTGGTAAGGCGTGAATAGACGGATTTAGTGACAGAAAAAAAGTGCACTTTTGATTTCTTTTGTCCGATTTTTTAGTCAATGGTATTTCATTATCATACACGACACTTCATCGTTAGAAAATCTCAGCTCGTTTGTTGTTTTGTAAAGAATCGATACTCAATCTAGAAAATCGGGGAAATTCCCAAGAATGTAGCATCTTTAACATTTCTGTGCCAGAGTTTGCCGGAAGTGGAATCCATTACATTTACATGCGATTCTGCAACAAAAAATTACAATTATCCAAAGGTGCCAAAAAATATAAGAGATCCTTAAAAATTATCGAGAGGTCCTTAAAAAGTTCTTAAGAACTGCTTAATTTTTACTTTTAAAAATCTGTATGAACCATGTACTAATAAAATTAATAATTTATATTTTCCCTTAAAAGAACTAATGTGATTAATGTCAATTTTGTTTTAATTCATACTTGTTTATTATTTTACACAGTGGAAAAATCAAAAGGCCCCATAAAGACTTCATAGAAAAGGGTCTGTCAAAGTGAGGAATAAAATCTTAAAACAAATTTCAATTATAAATGGATCTGAGGTTCTAAAACTTAAATTGTTATAATAACATTTTCAAAAGCACTCGAGTCTGAAAGAGGAAGAAAATTAATTAAAAATAAAACAAATATCACCTACTGCATTTAATAATTATAAAAGAGTTTCATTTGGAGCCTTATTTGACAAAATCAATCAAGGCTTTTAAACAAGACTTGATGATAAAAAAAAACTCAAATACATACAGCTTATACTCATTAACTTTTTTTCTGACGTAGTCTGATAAAAACTTAATACAGTAGACTTGCAATAACTCGAATTTTTCGATATCTCGGAAAAAATCGATTTTCCTGCACCTTTATTACTTATTTAATGTAATTTTATCTCTTTAATTCAAAGTTTTTCGTCCTTATTTTCGATAACTAGAAGTTTCCTCACATCTCAAAATTTTGTTTTCCTCTCAAAACTATGGATTTTGAAGAATCTTTAGCAAATATGTAATTGCAGTCAGTTCTCTCCCTTATTGTATCAGTTATCTTCCTTATTGTGCGTTGTTGAAAAGGGATACGTACAATGGATTCCTGCCTGTGCCTCACCTTTTTGTTTGAATGTCGCCAGACTAGATTCCCTGGGCTGATTCCCCTCCTCTTTAACGCAGCGTCCACCAAGGAAGATTAATGGTTTATCATCCTTCAAACCAGCTGGTGTCTTCGATAAACTGAGTAACTTTCTGGGAACATTACCGACCATCCAGAAAGCAACTCACTTAAAATCTGAAGAAACCTACGACACTCCACTCGACACCTTCTCACTTTTGCTTAGGCTTTCAGGTGGTTTTGATTTGTCGCTGTGAAACGAAATTGCAATACACTCTCTATAGATAAACAGAGATCGCTCTCAGAAGAAGAATGATAATGAAAAATAAGAACCTCCTCCAAAGATCATTTTGAAAGAGGTTCTATCTTTCGTAAAAAATATGTGTGCATTCATTGCATCGAGGCCGGAAATGAAAACATCAGAGACATTTCAAGCAATCGTGCATTTGGAAAATATAATAGATTCCAAAAAAAAAATAGAAATACTCATCAAACTATTTTGGATAGATATTTTAAATAAAGTATGTAAGTATACTTGTATTTATTTTTACCAAAACAGTTTTTTATAGGATTTTTCGATATCTTGAATTTTTATACACTTCCCTTCGAGTTCGAGATAGCGAGTGTTACCTGTACAATACATTGTAGTCTCATTCAAAGCTAATTTTATTTGAAAAAGTTACTAGAAGTTTTAGTTTAAGCAATGTTCGACACTTTACACTTTAGTGTACTTCTTTGCAAGCAAAATTTCATCAAGAATAAAAAAAAAAAAAGTTCTAAATTAAAATTAAACTCACCTCCCATTACTTTCTTAGGGGGCAGTTGAGGTATCATTCTATTAGGAAATTTTTGTAACAGCAGCTCATGCAAGGCCACAAAATCATTGTACCTTCGCTGCACAACTGATTTATTTCTCTAAAGTAAACAATAGTCATTTTATAATTTGCATGCATCAAATAAAATAGTCAATGAACAATTTTAATCTATGCAATCTGGAGATAAAGATTTTAAAATGGTCATCAGTGTACAGTTAGCTAGCAAATAAGCCAATAGATTATTGGGTTACATCAGGAAAAGTGTTTCATAAAAATCTAAAGAAATAATCTTGCCATTGTATAGAGGTTTATTACAGCCTCAACTAGAGTATGCTGTACAGTTTTGGTCACCATATCTTCAAAACAGACATTGATTTGTTAGAGAAAAGTTCAGCAAAGAGCTACTAAAATGATCAAAAGTATTTCAGGCATAGATTAAGAAATTTGAATATGTATACTTTGCAAGAGAGACAGGTTAGGGGAGATTCGATTCAATTGTTCAAATTTATTAAACAGGAGGATTTCGATCCTTTGGATTTTATATTAGTAATACAGTGTTAACTCTAGAAAGAAAAAGGGGCAGGGCGCTGTTGGCAGTAAAAGGGCACCCCCGTATTTGAAAAGACACTTCTTGTTTTTAAAAGGGCACTTTAAAAAAATGTTTGGGGAGGGCGTGGCCACACATTGACACATCAGACCAAACAAAAAATTCTGATTTATGGGTTGACATTGCGCTAAAGCTGCATATTGGGCTATTGTTGGAGGATTGGGGTCTATCTCGAAGTAAACACCCATACAAAACTAATGTCTCTTTATAAAGATATTACTTAACATCTAAAATTAGCATTTCATATGTGGGCACAGACAACCAACAGGATCAGTGGAATGGCCCAGTGCTCGAAATCATCGCGATTTCACAACATGCACAATTAAAAAGGAGTTTTTTTTTCTATCTTCGTAATTCACTTAATTCCAATTTACACACAATTTTTTTTTTATTCCATGCCTTTTTTTAAAGATAGCTAAGGAACCAAGGACGCTTGTGCTTGACTGAAAAGGGCAAGAAGGTCGGAATTTTTTCAAAAGAGGGAGGAATTTTTTCAAAAGAGGGTGGCATTTTTGAAAAAGTGGCATGAGGGCGCTATTGAGATGAAAGAAGGGAGAAATTACTATTTTTATAAGAGAGTAATCGACAAATGGAATATTGTTAATTCTACAGTGGTAATTGATTTTAAGAAGAAGATAGATATTCTTTGGGGAATAATTAAGAAATACTCGACCAACCTCCTTGGGCTATGACCAGTTGTTCTCAAACAAATATGTAAAAAAAAAGGTATCTGTTACCAACCTGACTAGTGACTTCATACTCAACATGCTTGAGGAACAGTCCTTTCTTCTCTGGCACTAAAGAGATTTGTATAGCATCTAAGGCACAAATTTCATGATATGTCAGACCCAACCTCATTGGGTTCTTTTCTCGCCTCAGTCGAATGCTCAGAATTCGAAGGTCTGTTAGGTCTCCAAGAGAGGGCTTTGGCAGTTCTAAAAAGGAAGAAATATTTAAGGTAAAAATTTACTGTACAGTCACTTTTGGCGACTTTTTCAAAATATCGCCAAAAGTCGCCATTTTGGCGACTGTTGTCCTATAGGGTTGCTACAATTCTTTGCCAGGTCGGAGAGGTCTTGCCATTTAAAAAAAATTATCGCCAAATGTGGAAAAAATTGTGCCAAGGCTGACCGTACAGTAAATCTGACCCATATTTAAATAAATAACAATTAGAAATGCGAGCTTTACTTATTTGATATTCACAGAATTACAAAGTCATAATGTAAAAACTCTAGTCCTTGTATTACTCGGTTATCGAAAAATAAGGCTCGGAGCCTAAAACCAATCACATTAAAGAGTTACAATTTTATTTAAAAGTTGAATCCTACTTTTTAATGTTACTGTGTAATCTATGTTTTCTAATCTAACTTTAGAAAGAAACACATCATCACTGGATTAGACTTTATATAAGAATTGTTAGCCAATTTCACAATGGTTGTGAAATGATTGAATTGCATAAAGACTATAAGAAATTGCTTGTAACTTAGATAACTAGATGAAAAGCAAAATAATTTATAACATTTCACAATCTCCAGAAATTATATACCATGACACATATGTATCTTATGTTATTTCCTTGGGAGCATTTGGATGTGTATCAACCTTCAAGGGTTGACTCAGGATATCACACAGTATAAAAGCTCTCGGAAATGTAGCACTGTACATGTTTTTGACTATCTTTAACCCTCAGAGGCTCATGGATGTGATATCATGTCCAGGGATCTCCGGTTTTTCCAGAAATAAATCCAGTTTTTAAACTTATAAAAATATTATATTTTTCAAATTTAATTTTATTAAATATAACTTAAAAGCTACTTCTTTAGAATGAATTAAAATTTGATTAAAAAATATAAAAGTGAACACTTAGGAAAAATATATTTAGACATTCAACCAGTGAAGACAACTTTATAATTGTGTGAGGGTCAGGTGGGTTAAAAACACACCAATTAGAGATTAAAAAGATTTCTCAAACACAAAACACTTAAATTATGAACTTTTAAAAATAGATACCAAGCTTAAAAAAATACATAAAATAATTTTTAAAAAAAATGGATTTTTTTTATCTGTATTTGATATCAACTCAACAGCATAATTCTTAAACTTTGATATAAGTAAATGTTTTAATAATACTCTTTAAATAGGAACCCAATTTTTAAAAAAAAAATCTAATATTAAATTAATTGAATAAGTTTTTTTCACCTTCTCCAGTAAAATTCTGGATTAGTTTTTCACTAACAGGTTTCCCTTGCTGGGCAAATGCAACAAGAGCCAGAGCTTTATACAGTCCAGACCGTGAAAGATATCCTTGGCGGGTATCCACAAGATCCCATATCTACGAAAAAAATTATATAAATTAAAAAGTATACTTTTCAATAGTATATAAACATAAAGTCAAAATAAAAGGGGAAAAAAGGAAAATTTTATAAATGAAGATATAAAATACAAAGAGATTAAATCATTTTTTAAAATCTTTTTAAGATTTTATTTTATTTTTTCAGAATTTTGTTCTTATGTGGGAGATGGTCCCGCAAAATTCAGGAGAGTTGACAGGTCTGCAATACTAATGTCACCAAATATGATTTTAGTTCAAAATGGCAACCCTGTGTGTGTATAATACGTTTTACACACATGCATAATAGTTGCACAATATATTTTACGGTTTATTCCTAGTGTCCGGTGCCCTCGCCAAATGGGATTTGGCGACAAATGATTGGTCGATAAAGTTTATCACCTGCGAAAATATAATGTTGTATGGCAACCCTAAATTTTTTCCTCTCCCCTGGTTTCACGTTGTTCCGCCATTTTTGAATCGACGTATGGCTCGCGTGGTTGTGATTTTGATTTTCCTGAGCTATGGATATACAAGGACGACGTTTATTTCAATAGTAGGTATTTTTGGGAGTTGGAAATGAAAGGCAAACGTGCCGTGATTGGTTGGTGCATGGATAACAAATTGTTGTCTGACAAGCGAACGTGCAAGGTATGCGGAAGGTGCATGGAGCGGCCCCGCTGCAATTCACTGTGGAATGGGTTTATGGGTTGAACCATGGATACATATGCAGCAAATGATCGACTGCCCCGAGGGTGTCATGGATGTGATCTTGAGTAGTCGGAGGCCAAAGGCCGGAGACCACAAAATCAACGTCAGGAGTCTGTGATTTTAGCGCGCGGAACGCATGTGCACTTAAGAGTGCTGTCGAAATGCCCCAAACGACTGCCCGAAGGATTGCCTGTAAGCACCATGATCGACTGCCCGGGGGGACATTGTTACCTTTGACAATAGCCCAATATAAACTCTAGTGCGATGTTAATTAACCAAAGAAAAGCTTCGGAATCAATTCTAAACTGTCGCCATTAGCCCATTGTGGAGCTCAAGTGCGACCAACGCAATGTCCGCCATTTTGATTTGGCGACAAAAAAAAAAGCATGTCATTTTTGGCCTTGACACCAATTTTTGGACTTGGCGACAACGGGGCACCATACACTAGGAATTTACTTATTTTACAAGTATGCACAGATTCCAATCGTAATTTCATAAGTTTTCCAATCGCCATTCTGCGATTAGTATGGTAGTTATGGATTAGTTACTATGGTTAATAGCGAATGATCTATCATTCGCTATTTCGTTCGGTATTATTTATGGTAGATCATTCGCTATTTATTACTTTGTATATTTAGTAATAGTTTCCTATCACCAAAATGACATCGGGTAAGTTTTCCATTTCATCTACAGCAAGTATTTGGACTAAGAATATATAATATACATTTATAGCTACAAATAGGTGTTATCTAATTACAATACAAGACAACTTTAGTAAAATGCATTTCTTTTTATTACCAGCCGTTATTGCCTACTAAAAACAACACAAATTTGTCAAAAATACAATAATTGAATGCACATGCATGGTAGGGTAAAGAATTAAGCCATTTTCTTCCATTGTTGGGGAAATTTGGAGCAATGCTAACAATTGCTGTTAATGCTGATAACAATGCTAATAATTTAACAATAATGCAGGGCACTGTTAACAATGACACATATTCAATAAAAATATTTTTACAATTTATGTACAGCCTAAACTTTTTTATATTGATATTTAAATTCATCTACAAGATAAGTCTTATTTGCCATTACACTAATGAGAAATATTTACACAAACTTTCCCATTATATTTATTATCTAATTAACTTAAAAATGTTTAAAAGATTAAACTAATTTTGGTAACAATTTTCTAGTAAGTAGTATAAAGTATACCTAATTATTCACAAACCAGTATTCAAAAAGAATTTTGGTACTATGGGATTATCCCGTCGACCATTTTCGCCAAACCCAATATTATCTCCTTCTGCGCCAATAACCGTGACATATCTAGTCGACATCATGCGACCTTGACTATGCGAGTTAATTTTCTTTAGCTTGTTGAAATATTCTGTTTGTTTTTTTTACTCCGCTGCAAAATTATTCGAATTTGGGATTTGCCTAGCACCGAAGAGAGTGCAGTGGCATATTTTCAAGAGTATGGAGTTATTTCTTCTAAGAAAATGTGCTTCGGTAAAATGGTGGAACAAGAAACACAGCGGAACTACCAGAAAACTCTTGGATTTGTATTTAAAAAAAATTTTGGACGCCGAAATGATTTATATAATAATATATATATGGTTATCATTATTTATTTATTGATTATTATGATTTGATAAATTTATTGTGTTTACAATGTTTATTTCGGAAATTTTTTTCATGGATTTGGCGAGTTGGCAGGTCGACGGGATAATCCCAAAGTACCAGAATTTTTAAGTAACCGAAAGAAAATTCACAATGATTACCTGCGACAACGTCACTTTTGGCAAACTTGATTTAACGAGCAACTTTATAAACATGTCTTGGTCAACAATATTTTCTTGATTTGCACAGACAATGTCATACATTTCTCTGTAAAACGGCGGCACAGTGCCTGTGAAGATAAAAGATAATAATGAAGCACTAATTAAAAGATAATAGTGAACTCAGATTGCATCTCTACATGTCCTTAATGCAATAACTGAGCTACTCAATACATACATGAGCTATTTATACACATAAATGCAGTGTTCACTCTAGAAATAAAAAAGGGGCAGGGCGCTGTTAATAAGAAAAGAGCACCCCGTTGCAGTGGCGGCCGTGGTTGAAAATGTTAGTGCAGCCGAAATCATGTAACTACTCCCACACACACTTTCTACAACCATGCATAAACGGAAATTCTTAGATATTTATTACTCAAACTCAATCAAATTCTACGAAAGATAACATGTGAAAAAAATAGAAAACACTTACTTAATTTTTTAAGTTAAATCCTCCTCCTTTCTTTTAAACTTACGAATCGGCCAATTTTAATATTAATTTATGTAACGAAACAACAACACACGTGTAAACTTATTACGTAAACTACTTCTGTTTGTAAAGATTCTTGGAAATTATTGGTTCCCTCCAGCCCGCCCCGCTGGATCATGCACGAACCAATCATTTAAACGAAATCCTAAATACAGCAGATTTGAAATAATTCTTTTTGGCTGCGTTTGTGTCGTCACATCCTCCATTTTAGCGTGTAGGGGAAGTCATGCTATGTAAGGTTGTCATGGCAACGGTACAGTTGATTTCTTACTTCGCTTTTTGGCTGCGTTTGTGTCGTCACATCCTCCATTTTAGCGTGTAGGGGAAGTCATACTATGTAAAGTTGTCATGGCAACTATGCTGCCAATTTCTTACTTCGCTTTTTGGCTGCAGTTTTGATTGAATTGAGTTGTTTCCTCTCCTGAATTGTGCATTACGGCAACAAGTTTGCTATTTATCGGAGTTTTTTTAACTTTCCGTAGAAATTTTATTTCCAATCCTAATCTTAATTTAAGAAAATTAGTAAAATATATAATTTTAGTTTTAAATTACACTAATAAAATTAGGTGTAGCCTGGCTGTACTTGCTGTAGTGCACAAGCCGCCACTGCCCCGTTGTTGAAAAGGTACTTCTTGTTTTTAAAAGTGCACTTAAAAAAAAAAGTAAAAAATTGACACATCGGACACATGCCCGGAGGAATGTGTATACTCAATTCTTAGCCTGAGTGTAGCTATCTTCTCTTTAAAATCTTAAACCATTATTTCTTTAAAAAACAAAAACTTAGTTTTTCATATGCGGGCATAGGCAACCAATAGCATTCGTGGAATGCCTCGTGCTCGAAATTAACGCGGAATTATTGCGATTGTTCAACACACGTAGTTAAATAAAAGTTTGTTTTTTTACTGTCATAATTCCAATTTAAAAAAATCAATGCCTTTTTTAAAGACAGCTAGGAAAACAAGGACACTTGTGCTAAACTGAAAATTGCAAGAGGGGCAGTATTTTTGAAAAACGGGGGCAGGGCAGGCCGCCCTTAAGAAAAATCCTAGAGCGATTGGTTTGGTTAATTAACGTCGCACTAGAGTCATTCACACAATGGGCTGTTGGCGACGGTTCAGGGGTAAGAAGGTATCTCGAAGGTAAGACCCGGGAACATACACATTCATACATGCACCTTGTTATTTTAGAACCATGGTCAGGTGACGAGGAAACACCTGAACTAGCACCCAACGGCTTCAATAGACGTCGGGACTTTGGACCCCGATCAGATTTATCATGCACTAGTCCCGCATACACGCCGTTAAATTTTGCGGATGTTCAGGACGACTTTTCTAGTATTTTGTAGCTTGCACGTGGTTGGTTTAAAATGTTGTTGATAAGGGGGCAAGGGTTGGGTTGTTTACGTGTTGTGTTGACTTCACTTTATATGTATACTTTCATAGTAGATATTTTGGGAAATTGGAAGTGGCAAACATGCCATCATTGATTGGTGTATGAATGGTTAATTGCTGACGAAGACTTGTCATTGCCTGAAGTGTGGAAAAGTCATGGGGCATGTTTTTAGTGAGTTTGTATCAAAATTCAAACTTACTAAAATCATGTTATATACTTGGCAACTATGGCACGCTATCTCTATTATGTGTGCCCGAAAGTATGGAAGCCAGTGATAGGATACCAGTGCCCTTGAAAGAAATTCTATTACTGGTTTAATGTGACAATGATATCTCGATGTTGGAAATGGAAACCCTAGACTTTCAACACCACCCTTTATTCTTTACTTTTACTTGAAAGAGGGAACAGATGTAGTATATAGGACATTTGGCGCGGTTTTTTTTTTTTGCGACGAAAAATTGCTGTTAAACATAGCATAGGGTTGCCAGATTGAAAGTCGACACAAGAATCGGAACTCTGTGAAAAATACCAACAATGTCAGGTGGGGTTGCCATACTATAAATTTATCGCCCTTATAAAACACTTTTAAAAAAAACTTGCGCGCCAAATGTCTTATACTACATCTGTACCGTAAAGAGTATCAAGCTGTATTTACAACTTTAATTCTATTGTGTAATATATAAAAATTTGTTTTAATAAAACACTTTAATTTTTGTAAACATTTCAGTTCAATATATATAATTTGATATGACTTATTATAACCCTGTCACAAGCGAAGGATAATTTTTAGTATGTGAATATGACTCAACATAAAATCAAAAATTAGTTTCATTTGTTTTGTTTAAATACTATCAAAACCATAACTATATTCCAAACCGAATCTAACCATTATTTGAGTGTCATAAGATTAAATTTAAAGGGAGAATGACAACATAGAAATCTCTTTCATTAGAATAATGTCACTTTGAGTGAAACGGAAACCTGTAAATTGGTTTTGTTTATAACTCAGACTACGTTTTGACCTTGCGTGTTCTGTTAAGTTAATGACATTAACTTTAAAAACTTTTATTCCAACACACGTTGTAAGTAGTTAATAAAACAAATTGTAACAAGACGTATTTTATAATTTAATCCTTAAGTTTTTAATTCTATATTACCGAAAGTAAGATCCGCTGCCATGGTCACACATAAACTATGTTGCATTTAGACACGCCTCCTTCGAAAACCAAAACAAACAAAATAACGAGTGAAGTGAAACACGGCTACATTTTTTTTTTATACAAAATTGCTATGAAGAATAAATATAATACACATATTGATTAAAATTTTCCAGGATTATATCTAAAAAAATATGAATTTTTCCGTAATATTTTTTATTTCATAAAGTTGTTCTTTAAAAAAATATGTTGCAAGTTTAAACAGTTATTTGGCAACAGTATCTGCTCTTTTTTCTTTCGCGCAAAAAAAAAGATATAAATATGTTTGAAATACGACTAAATATCTTTACAATATGGGCATTATATGTTTTGCAATTAATTCCACTTCGAATATTAAAATAAAGACAACTGTAGAAGCAGTGACATAGTGATAGTAAGTAAAAACATTCATTGTTAGCAATTGCATTTATTCTGTAGAAAAAAAAATCGCCGAAACATTTAGTATGTTTTGAATTATTATTATGTTTTTCCTTTGTAGAAATTTAGTTTGATGAACATGGACAAAGAACGACACTGTTAATTTCATTATGATATCCTTCAAATTCAAACTAAAAGTTTGGTTCATTTTTCATTGTGCAAAATGTAAAACAATTTGATACCGAAACTTTTTCTGTCTGGAAGGTAATTGGCCAGGTAATTTGGAAAAAAAATTGTCACAGTTAAATTTTATTTTGATATAATTTGCATAAACGTTCATGAATATGCTTATTATTTCAATCCTATTCTATGTAATGAAAATGAGCCATAATTTCTGGGTAAATTTGGAAGTTTAGTGAATTGTACATTTGAAATCTTTTTTACTAGTTTCTGATCCTTTCAGAGTATCCAAAAGAGAATTAGATCCCTTTTTGGTCAGATATTTTTCAAATTTCTGTTGCATTAGTAGTTAATCTGTCTTTTACGGTACCCTTGGTTTTTCGCCAAATCTGGCAACCAAATGATGGTGCTGGGGGAAAATGAGTTCTTTTTGGAAGCCAAACCAGTTTTTGTTGCCAAGCAACAATATAGGATTTTCAGAAAGTTGCCTAGGGCGACCGTATATGATAGATTAACCGCATAAAGGGTTAATTTTTTAGAACAAAAAAATTTCTTTATTATATGTTCCATCCTTAATTCTAATTGTTTGTCCTGAATGTCTATTTTTGTTCTATCCTGCTAATCTTCCAACTGCTCCAGGGTTCCCACGGGTGCTTAAAAGTCCTTAAGAACTCCTTATTTTTGGTTTTCATTTTTAAGAGCCCTTTAAACTCCCCAGATAGCAATTTAAGCTTGTTTCAACATTGTTCTTACCTTGTCAACGACAAGTGTAAAGGCTGTCATAAGACTGCCGGTGACAAGGGTGCAAGGCTGAAACAAGTGTGTGACAAGGTGCGCTACTTGACAAAAGCAAACAATACGACAAGGGTGTCGTGCAAGCATACGACAAGGGTGTCGTGCAGGCATACAACAAGGGTTGTCGTGCAGGCATACAACAAGGGTTGTCGTGCAAGCATACGATAGGGGTGTCGTGCAAGCATACGACAAGGGTTGTCGTGCAAGCATACGATAAGGGTGTCGTGCAGGCATACAACAAGGGTTGTCGTGCAAGCATACGACAAGGTTGATAATGAAAATGTATCCTTTTCGTTTATAAGCGTACGAAAAGGTTGACAATGAAAAGGTTATTCGAAGCTTTTTCTTGCAAACATACAGTTAAGTGAATGGCTAACTGCAAAAAGGGAATTTCCAACATTGTATTGTAGATGTCCCCTTTTTTCAGTTAGCTATTTGTACGCTATACTCTCCAAATATTTTTTACATATATCAAATTGACTTCTTTTAAGGTTAGTTGATGTACATGTAAAAATATTCAACATAATATAAAGAATTTTCATAGTATATTTATAAAAAAAAAACTTATGCAAAAAGGAAAGATATTGCAACATCTAAAGGAAAATCTGAGAATTAAATACATTAACTGCAATCATGCTCATAAAAGCAATAACGTTAAAAAAAAAATGTAGCTTTTTACTTTACATTTCAAGCAAAATTAACATACTAATGACCTATTATATTTATAACTTTCCAAGTTTTATAATGTCTGTTCAATAAAGATGATTTATTTTCTCAATAAAAAACCTTAACCTTAGAGGCCGATACAAAACGATTAACATGTTAAAAATTAGAGGCATTTTTTTACATATAATTTGCACATGTATATTTCTTTTTGTACATTAAATACTACCTAAATGATTCTAACTAAAAATAACACAAACACATGTTACATATTTTTTAATTTAGTTTATTTTTTTTTTATCGGAAAACAAAATTTTTTATTGGATAATAGAATTTTCATCTGACTGGCAAGACACTGCTTTCTCTGCACTAATTTTTTCTCCCTGTAAAAATAAAGGCATAGTTCAAGAAAATATAACCAAATATTTGTTTTAATTATAACAAAAACAAATTCAATAATGGAATCCTTTGGCTGCAGAGGGAGGCAAACCATGGAAAGCATTTTTAATTTCGGACTATTTTACGACTGAACGGAACATATATCCCATAAGATGACTAATGCCGTTTGAATAAGTGGTAAATGTGCATATTTGATATTGTATTCTAGTCAAGTTACATAGCACATAAAAATATAAGTTTATCAACCCTGTATGTGCTTATACGAGGCACTCCGAAGCATAGTGATACGAGTAAAACAATTTCCAAAAATGGGTTTACACATTTAATATTATAGAGGCAGACCATTTCTACCCGAAACAAGTTCAATACAAATAATTACTGAATAATTTTGCTCTTTTTACACTAATTGTTACACTCTGTTACTGTTATTTATGTCAACACAAATTTTGAATTTTATTATCTAAAAATTTCATTCGTGCCACTTATTTCATTACGGCTCGACTGCTTTACATAATTCATTAAAAAAATATTAGAGTAAAAAATTTAATATTACAAATTCAATATCTATTGGTATCTTAGTATATATATTCTCATCATCCTAGTCAGTGGCAAATCCACGATTTAGTTTCAGAAGAAGCCCAAGCAATTTTTTTTTTAAGAAAAAAAATAAACTTAAATATGTATTTCTAAATATATTATTAACCTGTCTATTTAATATTAATAAATTTAAATCAGTTATAATGAAATACAAATTGATAATGAATTGGGATACTTTAAAGTTACAGCTTTAATATTTACACCTGGAGAATTACCTTAATTAAATAAAAGAGTGCATGAGCACTAAAGTATGTGAACTCAATAATTATTAATTTGATGGTTGGAGTATTATGCAAGTTATTTTATACTTATTTCTGTTTTACACAACAGAAGAAGGTAGTGCATTTCACAAGTACAAATAAATATGAAAATGAAATAATTTTGGGATTGAAGTATTAAACACTTGGATCTGAAATGAGGAATGGTTTTAGAGTTACTTGACTAGTACAACTTTGATATTCTATCAGTGTGTATTTATTCGTCAAGAATTAGTAGTTTCCAATAAAATTCAAAGTGAAATAATTTTATAAGACTTGAAATAGAATTAAAAAATAAAATGACTTGGAGAAATCTAAAAAACTGTTTTATCTCCTGTATAAATTTTGGAGAGGGCTTGATCTTGATAGTTCTCATCTGGCTATACGACTGATTCTAGTAAGGATAAATGATTCAACTTAACATATACCTACATCTGAACTCAATTTAAGTTTTCTGAAATAATCGATTTAAATAAAATATCTATACCATGAAATATGTGATGAAGAAAAATTGGAATAAGATATGAATTTTTATTATAAGTCAATAAACGATGCAGGACGAATACTTATAACACGGAAATATATGAACATTCTTAACTGAAAGTGAATATAACAGTTAAATATACAACTTATATATATATATAATGTTATCATATATACAAAAATTTGCAAATCAGAAATAAAGAGAAAGGCAGAGATAGGTTTTTTTAATTGAAATAATTCAATTTAAATATTTAAATTTTTAATTGAAATTAACACATTTTTTTAATTGAAATTAATTAGGTATCCCTCCATGCATGTGTTGTCATCAATATAGCAATGTAGAACAATATCAACCTTATTTTCAAATTAGAAAAAACTGTAACAACTGGTAATGTAAATACAGAACATGAATTAAATCAAAATATCTAACTTATTGCAAAACAAAATGGTGGATATTACTACAATGTAAACAAATGACAACTGGTTTTCCAGCATCATTGAAAAATATTACAACTTACCTACAATAGATTTAAAACAAGCTTAAAATAAAACAACATTTAAACATTCAAAAATAAATTAAAAACATAATTTTTTTTAAACATTCAAAATACAGAAAGAAGCACAAACTTACAATATGGTTAAATTTTTGCCTTTTAAAAAAAACTTTCATATTCTGGCCATTTCTTTTAGGGCTAACGAAGAACACTCTGGAGGTTTCTTTAAATCTTGAAAGAATTTTCTTCTGGAACGCTAAAAAGAAAATGCATAATATATATAAACAATATAAGATTTCACATCATATCTGAATACCTAATTGAAATTAAGAACTTTAATACATTTATGTAATAGTCTTCAGTTCTTGAGGAAATTAAAAGATACCTGTCAAAAATATTTAATTCATAATTTTTTTTTCAACAATATAACAATAGTAGTTTTTTATTTAGTAGGGTGGATTGTGACAGAAAGGGATATTTTTTTATTGTCCTTCTCTTCAGATGAGTAAAACCTTTTCTTTAAAAGTTGACATTTTGTTCACAATTCTGCTTCATACTGTATGTCTGACTTATAATCCGTGTCAACTCATTTGTTTCTTGCTTCCTCATATCAATTTATAAATGAAAAATTATTTTATTTTAATATTTAAAATTTAAGCACACATCCATATGGTTGGTTAGAAAGAGATTAAAATAGGATAAACATATTGGTCTTTACTGCTTTATGGTGCAATATAAGAAATAAAAAAATTAACATTATTGAATTACTTTAATCCTTTATAAATATTCAACCACCATCAAATGTTCCCAAGAAAGAATAATGCAGGACACAACTCTTCTTCCCAACGCTTTAAACAAGAGACTTTGCAGAAACAACAAGTTTAATGAGGACCTGTAAAACAAAAACAAAAACAAAAAAAGAATGCTTTAAAGGCACTACATGAATTTTATAATTTTAATTCAGCATAGTTTCTTCAAGATGTGTTCTAATCTAAAATATTTGAGAAAAAGATTTGTCAAAAGTATTATCACCAAATTGATTAATCATAATTATTTTGATTTTTAGTTGAAAGCACCTTTTAAATTCAAAACAACATGCAGATTTGATTACTGCAATGTATCAACAAATCTTTACATTATACATCTTTAAAAAAGGTACATATATTCTGCATCATGGTTCATGGAGATTAAAAAAGTAGAAATTAAATAGTTTTAAGGAATTCTTAGCTTTAATAAATTAAAGATCAAAATTCAAATGTGCCTAAAGGTTCAAATTTAAAAATAACTACAAAAACATAATTTCATTTTTATTGCACTTAATATCATAACTTAAATGTACACCTTAAGTACCTACAGTGTCACCAAATTTAAATTCTTTACTAATTGGAATTAATATTTGCAATTTTATAATTTAAAGATTTTAAGGGTTTTTGATTAAATACCTACCAAAAATATAGTTCTTAAGGACGATGCAAATAATCGTGTAAGAACATTCAGATATATTTGAATTGGAAGATGTAAAGAGGGATAAGTCTATGAAACATATCCCCTTTTACACATTTTAATCCCCTTCTTCTCTTGATTTTCAATGGGAGGGGTTTGAATCCTGAACCACCCACCCCCTTACCAACGTGCCTGGCATCTGGTAATGACTAACAAAGTTTTGTGGTAGACATAGAACACAGCTTCACCTGTAGAAAAAACCTCAACTTCCATTGCAATCTTTCGTACAATTAGTATTTTTCAGCAATTCAGAAATTTATTTTTTAATTTTTGTATTTTTAAAAACTTGATAACAAAAGCTTATAAACTATAGAAGATTGGTAAAAAGAAAATACGCATCCACGTAAGTTACACCTGGGGGGCCCATCGATGAGGGTGTAATGGCGGAGGCACTCCTACATGAACTGCCGATTATTGGTCACCTCCTTCACGTAGGGCCTGTAGTCGTACATGCCCATGTAAAAACTAAGAGAACTCGACCGTTTGGAAGAATGCCTGGGAAAGGACAATAGACTTAAATGGACAAAAGATTATTACGGATATTTATAATTTATAAGAAACATGTAATAATTGATTTATATCTTTTATTGAAATCCCCTCTAATGCTTAATGATAGAGTCAAAGTCCTGCCAGAAGTACCTTCCGGAAGCACATTTGCACATGCCCTCCAACTAATTACTGCGTCATGCAGGCAGGACATCTGTTTTGTATTAATTTTGAACTTGGAATCGGGCATTCAAAAGCGAAGCTGTGGAAAACACTACTGCTGACGCACAAAAAGTGGACTTTATCGGTTTGCCTTTGTAAGCTTGAAAACTTTCAAATTTTCGTAATAAAAAATTTGAATAACAGTTTAAAAATTCTAATTGTAATTTAACTAAAAAAAATTTACAGTTGGAATTCCTAAACTTTTTTTTTGCGTCAACTCAGAAAATCTTATAAAACTTCTATGCGATCATAAACGCAAGTCCTATCGGCAGTACAATGCATCCTTCCAGAAGGAGGTTCTATCATTAACTCTATAAGTGGTGTGGATGTCTAGTTGTCCATGAGTTTTTTTCCAGCAATTCACAGAATTCAAAATAAAAAAATACGTAATTTTTAAATATTTTTTCCAATTTTAAACATTAAGGGTATATTTTAAAAGTTAAAAAAAAAAGTTTACAAAATCCATGGGAAGAGATGTACTATAGGACATTTGGCGCGTTTATTTTGTTGGCGACGAAAAAAGTCGCAGATTGAAAGTCGGCACAAGAATTGGAAAATATCAACAATGTCAGGTGGGGTCGCCATACTAAAAATTTATCGCTCCTATAAAACACTCCAAAAACAACTGGCGCGCCAAATGTCCTATACTACATCTGTACCAATTCATGTATTAAAAAAGTAAATGAAACTTTCTTCCACTGAAAATCACTTAAATTTTTTTTATTATTTTTCTCGCCGCTTAAAGTGTTCAGCGATTGTAATGTTTTAATTACTCACTTGTTTTTAAAGAAATAGCCTTTTTTATGAATTTTATATTGGGTTGTACTGTTGGAAAACTAGATACGAAGAGATCACCAATTACAAGTTTTTTGGTTATCGGTTCTGCAGATAAATATATAAGTATTAATACCTATATAGAATTGTAGGTGGAAGGGATTGGTAGTTTTGATTTAAAGCTATTCCTATGTGGATCATACAATCATATTTAAATGTTCATTTGGTATCCATATATAAGATTCTTTTTTCATGTATAAATACTTATTATTTTGTAATATTATCAATGGCTTAAGCAAAAACATTATATGCATTACAAACAAATTCTAAATGCATAACTTAATATTATGCTGTTCTATAAATTAATGAAATATATATCTAAGGATCATAAAGTTATCATTTAAAAACTACTATCTCCAACTTTTGAAAACATTCCAAGTAAACATTGCATTCTCCACTAACAAAACATCAACATTGCATTGACTACACTTTACAAAATAACGTTTCATTCACTAAATTTGTTATAAATAACTTTGACAACACTTACTTTTAACAAAATGCATAAATTTGTAGCCCTTTTTTCTATAAGGTCAGTACAGAAATCGATTGCGATAATCAACAGATTTTACTTGCGAATAATTTAAGTAATGCATTTATGTAAGCAACTAAATAATCCGCAATTCCCGCGCGTATTGTCGCTGTCGGCGTTTGATTAACTCGAAACGTTGCCAAGTTGACAGAGAAATTGAGGAGAGAGAAATGTAAATAACCTATTCCGATCAATTTATATATATATATAAAAACTATTAATTAAATATGCAACTTACCTTCCTAGGAAGATTCTAAGCCTAACAAGCAATGGATGAAAAATGTCGGCCGATACGCTGAAACTGAACCACATAATCTCGAATGTAAACGTGATAGAACGAGATGAGATTACACTTTTCATTGACAATCAAGTGTAAATGAAGTGACAACGTTTTCCACGGTTTTCGTTGACAGCCTTGTAAGTGACAATCAAGTGTAAATGAAGTGACAACGTTTTCCACGGTTTTCGTTGACAACCTTTACAATGACAATCAAATGTAAATGAAGTGACAACGTTTTCAACGGTTTTCGTTGACAACCTTTTCAGTGACAATCAAATGTAAATGAAGTGACAACGTTTTCGTAAGCAAGTGTGCTATCTGGGTCCTTATTTTTGATCAAGAGTCCTTAAAAACTCCTTATTTTTTCTTCGCTACGAAGTTGGAATTTTTGAATTATCAATTCCTACATTATCTCCAAACAAGTGCTTAATGTTGTTTTTCGGCATTACGGAATTTTATTGAACAATGAATATCGGAAAAAAATCGGTTATATTTTCGCCAAGTGTGGGGTTTTGAGAGCGATCGAGTCTCAAAGTCTTGCCTTGAGCAAGTGTGATTTCCTGTTCGCAGCATATACGGAATTAAGAGGGTATTAAAAACTTAGGAATGCCGAATTCTAGATTTTATTTTTATTAAAAATTTCGTCAACATTTCAATTTTAAGTACATTCTCTAAAGTAACATTTGTAAAAAATTTAAGGTAATAACTTTTTGAGATGTGTCCGATTTTTTATTTCATTATTAAAATACACTTTGTTATTGAAAAATCTCAGTTTGTTTGTTTTATGAAGAATCGATGCTTAATCTAAAAAACCCAGAAAATTCCCAAAAATTTAACATGTAGAAATATTTGCGTTCTTCGTCAAACGGGGATGATATCACTCTATAGCAGAGATGATTATAACTATAATTTCGTTGTGTATCTGCCGAATGTAACCTTCAATATTCTTCAATTGGCGCTCTTTTGATATTTTTATTCATTCATGGAGACCTTGAAATTGTAGAAATTCACTAAACGCGATCTGCTGCGATCTTCGTTGGAAGGCTTATCCTTTTGCATCTGATATACAAATTCATGTATTCCATTACTTCCTGTTTTGTCATGATTTGTTTTGCACTAGTTAACAAAATTGCATTATATTTTTCGAAAATATAATTTAATTCGCGAAATTGAAGTTTAGAACTTGTCATTTTCAGTAATATAAAAGGATTTATTTTTAAAGAAGCTTGTTTCTTTTTGTTGGGCTGGTATTATAATTACAATTTAATTCTATTTTGTTTAACCGTTTATATATTTTTATTAAATGAAATATTTTTATTTGAAACTTTCCTTTCTCACAAACCCTCTCACTTAAAAAAAAATGGCTTTTATTTAGCTTTTTGAAAGTTTCTCAAATTTCTTATTAAACTAATTTTTAAGGAAGTAACTTAGTGTAAGTTTTAATGATTTAAATTAACATGCTTAGAATAAGTACTAAGGTATGCTTTCTATAAATTTATTACTATTTAATAAATCTAGTTTAAGTGGAAAAGTTAAGGAATTTTATGTCCGTTAGACAGTGGCAACCTTCTTAACCGACTTCATTTTACAAGGTATGCAAATTTGTAATACGTTGTTAGTGTTTTGGTTTATTGTATAAACCACATTTTACTAAAAAATGCAACATATGAAAGTTAAGTATATATTGTAAAATATTATATAAATTAATTAATTATTAATTCTTTTTTTGGTTGCATATTTTTAACTGCTTTTAAATAGTCTCATTTAAAGCCTAACAGTTTCGATTTATTGTATAAAACCAACTTAACAAAATTGCATTACATTTTTTAAATATGATTGTTTATGACATCTTATTTATATTTAAAGTCTATTTACAAGACAGTTATGAAACCTACTTCGTTATTTCGGAATTTTGATCCTAAAACTATTTGATTGGGTTCTTTTTTGAACGACTTTATTTCTGTTCATGAATCCAAAGAAAAATTATAGAGATATATAAAAATCATGGTAATTTTATCTCATGGTCAGGCTACTGAGTATCAATAAATCATTAGAAGTGGAGAATCTTAAAAGAGAATCCTACATAGCATAAAGACTAATTTTTCAGAACACAAACAGTTCAACTGAAATACACAAAACTGTACTTTCAAAAGACATGAGAAAATTTGTTTAACTCTAAATAGAAAAAGTTATGCATATGGAAGAACTTCGTAATAACTTAAAAATTTCATATGTGCAAAAGAAACAAAAACTCCAAATGGAAGAAGTGAATAATTTGAAGTCAAAGAAAATACGCCTGGAAAGAGAAATTTTAACGTTAGAAAACAGCAGAAAAATTAGCTAACGAGGCAGAAACTGTCAATGACATTTCTTTATTTATAAAAGCTAATAGTTTGCGTAAGGAAATAAAAGAAAAAATATCTGTGATAAAGGATAGGATATAGGAAAAAACCATTTCTGACCAAAAGAAAGATATCAACTGATTTTTCTGCTGAAACTGCCAATAATAAATGTAAATCTTGTTAAATATAATCATTTGCAAATCAATGTGTTTGTGTTATTCTCTGTTAAAACTTGTTAAATTAAAACTTATATCTTTTACATAGATGCAGCTTTATATCCTCTGATAGCAAAGTACTATTTTTTTATTATTTCTTAAGCTCATTTTATATGATGATGTATGTTGACATACCTTCAAACATTGCATTGAACGTCTTTTGTTAATATGAACATTGACTGCTTCAATTTGTCTTTAAAATTTTTCTACCTACAGAAGAATCGCGATAACAAAGGGTGCTTAAAAACTTTTTTTGGGTCCTTAGAAAGTGCTTAAAAAGTCCTTATTTTTATTTTGAAAAAAGAGTGGGAACCCTGTGCTCTATTCTGCACATTGTCTGGCCCATATGGTCATCAGAAGACCATACAACCCGGACAATTATAACTAGGGATGAAACGGATATCCGGTAACTATCCGGTATCCGGCCTATCCGGCTGCTTTTTAACTATCCGATATCCGGAAGTAAAATGCCGGATATCCGATTTTCCATGCCGGATATCCGGATGAATAAAACATCGGAGATTTGTTTTGGGGGCGATCAATTTTCTTTGTTCTTGCTTTAAGTATTTTCCTGAAAATTCTACCAATGTATTCACAGTGTGTAGATTCTCCCTGTAACCAATAGATACTTTAAAAAACACACTTTTTTTCAAATTTTTTACTTTAAAATTATATTTTTAACGAATCGTTATGGTAGAGGGTCACCACATCTCATAACTAATATAAAGTTGAATTAAAAAATAAATTTCTCAAAAGTTTAAACAAACTTGAGTTTTTATGTTTGGAATGAAAGGGCATATGGTAAAATTACAATTATTCAGAAATTAAGTGTAAAATGTACACAACATACGACCATTGCTAGCAGTACCCTAGAATAACCCTTTTTTAAATAAAAAAGTTTTTTCAATGTTTATTCAATTTTGGTATCACTTTAAAGATAAGGAATTGGGAAATTCCTTATCTTAATAGAGAATAAAAAAATATTTTTCAATTTTTGACCGATTTCCGTTTTTTCTAGTGTGTATGAGAATTTATTTTCATAAAAAATAAACTGCCGGATATCCGGCAAAATCCAGTTCGGATATCCGGTATCCGGCAAAACCACTATCCGGTTCATCAATAATTAGTAGTTAATCTGTCTTTTACGGTACCCCTTTTTTTTTGCCAAATCTGGCAACCAAATGATGATGCTGAGGGAAAATGGAGTTCTTTGATTGGAAACCAAACCAGTTTTTATTGCCAAGCAACATTTTAGTGTTACGAATATAGGATTTTCAGAAAGTTGCCAAGGGCGATCGTATATTACTGATTAATCACATTAGTTAATTTTTAAGAACATAAAAATGTCTTTATTGTATGTTCCATTCTTAATTCTAATTGTTTGTCTTGAATATCTATTTTTGTTCTATCCTGCTAATCTTCTATCTGCTCTATTCTACACATTGTCTGGCCCATATGGTCATCAGAAGACCATACAAGCCGGACACTTATAAATGTATGGCATGCAACACTGACGAAAAAGGTTTAAAAAGTTTATTTACAGTGTTTAAGCATCGCTTATAAAGTTTAAAAATTATTAATAATCAAAATGACTATTTTCATATTACTATGATTGTTTGAAGTTAAAGCTTTCAGATGTAGTCATTATATTAAATCAAAAAGTCATATTTTAATTAAAGAAAAATCTTCTTTGCAAATATCCATAATTACTATTAAGGCTTTCAAAGATGCTTACCGGTCAGATTTACTGTATGGTCACCCTTGGCGCGATTTTTTCCCACATTTGGCGATATTTTTTTTTTAATGGCAACCCCACTCCGACCCGACAAGGAATTGCAGCAACCCTAGTGGACAACAGTCGCCAAAATGGAGACTTTTGGCGAGATTTTGAAAAAGTCGCCAAAGGTGACCATACAGTGAATTTTTACCATGCTTACTTATATGCTTAATTATCAGCCAATTTGATCCCTAATATTTAATTTTTTTTTTATCAATCTTAAAAGGATAATTCAATGTTGATTGCGTAGCTCTTAACATCAATCCAATCAATGTTTGATTAGTTTTTCAAATATAAGTCTTAAAGTAAAAAAATAAGTAATTTTTTATTGTGCCAATCACATGCATTTTTTATTCTAGTGTACTCTCTGCCCGCTGGTTGGCATGGTATTCCTGTACCCTCAAAGAATGGTCCATCGTCCTCGACTAAGTCCTCCACTCTGCCAACCACTATAAGGAAGAAGTGGAACTCCCCAATGTCCTCAGAGATGCCTCGCAGCAAGCTTCCAGCCTACAAACCTCTGAACCTGAGGGCACGCAAGAATCCCACTTGTAGCGCACCTGATGCAAGATCTACTTCCAAATCGTCTTGCACTGGATCTCAAAGTAAAGTATAGGGATACATAGAGTATAAAATTTTGAGTATGGTTGTTACTAAAAATTATGACTGAAATTTTGAGTTTTTGAAGATTACTAAGAAATCATTTCAAGAATTATTTTTGGAACTGACTAATACTTATAAAATAAATTTGCTTTTAAATTAAAATTAAAATTCGGCTGAATAACAAAATTGTGGTTGTGATATTAATATTAATCTTTTTTCATATAATTTAAATTTTAACATATATGTGTATGTGTAAGATTTCATGATATGTTCTTAAAATTTGTTCCTAACGTTTATTTTATAGGTGAATTATCTTCTGCTAAAGCTTCGTTAAGCAAAGAGTTACAAACGGAAATTACTAAATTGAAAAAGGTATTCTTATTTATTCCTAATTGTATGAAATGTATTCCTAATTATGTAAAATTTTCTCAATTTATGTGAAATTTTTAAATTGTCTTTTTCGGGAAAATTGTTAGTAAATAAATATTATATTGCTCTACAATTGAGGGAATTTTCTCTAAAAAGCAAACTGTGTTTATGTGCATGGTTATTTTTCCTGTTAAACATTAGATTATAGTTATTAAAGAATACTGTTATCTTCGGTCTACATGAGATTTCAAAAAACCATTCCCACACCTTAAAGCAGAAATGACTTCTTTCTAGAACCACCAGATGGCGCCATGGTGAAGTAACCGACCAAAAATCTGTGTAAAGCTTGTGTGCTTCAGCTACTGTTTATATAAGTAACACAAATACAAATGTTAACAAACTACATGTTTGAAGTTCAGCTCGCTAGAATTAATGTTAACTGGCAGGCTATTCTATTTATCAATAATCCTATTAAAAATCGGAATTTTTCCCTTTACAATGTAGTTGTGGTTTGACAATTTGAATCCACAACCTTGTGTTCGACTTGAATTATTAAATTCTGAAACATCAATCACTTAACCTTCTCATTGTTCGCATGGTCCTTAAAAGTCCTTAAGAACTACTTAATTTAGGTGGGTCCTTAACTAAGGGCCCTTAAAGTCCTTAATTTTCAACTTGGGTCCTTAATTTTTCTCAAACATGAGGTTTTTTTACTAATTCACATAGTTTGTATTTTTCCGTGTCTAACCCGAAATTCCGAATTTTTAAAATTTTTGGAATCAAGAATTCTGGGTGCATTAAAAATACCGGAATGTAGAATTCCGGATTTTACTTTCATCATGTCCACACTTTTGACCGTTATACACGAGTGTAAATCTGCAATGAGAGAAAGGCTTAAATAGACGGATTTGGTGTCGGGGAAAAAAAGTTAACTTTTGATTTTATTTAGTCATTGATATTTCATTATACACGACACTTTATCGTTAGAAAATCTCAATTTGTTTGTTGTTTTGTGAAATATTTACGCCGAAAAAGTGCGATTCTCCACCAACAATGCCAAAAATTATAAGAGGTCCTTAAAAATTATTGAGAGGTCCTTAAAAAGTCCTTAAGAACTACTTAAATTTTACTTTTGAAAATCTGTATGAACCTTGCTTCTGACGAATAATAAAATTTTGAATCTGTCTGTTTTCGCTGCAGGAAAGTTTTATTTATATTTCCAACACATTCCTCTTTTTACAAATATTTTTTTTTAATTAAATCAGTTGAGAAGGTTTTCAAAAATCCTCCTAATTCTTTAAATTTGAAAATTATTTTTAAAAAATTGGCTTTTTATCAACTTTTATGTGTACTACTGGGAAAACTGAAGATACTCGAACGGATACACACGTTTGTATCGATCGGGTGGTTAATGTGATTAACTTGAACAGACTAATAGTCAGTCTGTTTAGAAAGATTCTAAAAATTCTGTTAAAAAATAAAATTGCTTTATATTAGCATTACTGATGTATTAAGTATACCAGGTATCATTAAACAAACTTAACTACTTTAATATTTGTGTTCAGTGCTGAAGTTAAAATAAGATTCTATACCTATCATATTTTCACAATATATATATATTTTGAAATCTATTTCAAGGAATTGGCAACTGTAAAGACTGAAAATTCAATTTTGAAAGTTAAAGTAAGAAGAGTAGATGATGAAAACATTCAGAAATCAAGGCAAATTGAAAAACTGAGAATAGAGTTAAAATCTGTACAAAAGGTAAAACATGTATATTTTTAGATATTTTATATTTATTATTACAAAAATTGTTTCATGACTTATTAAGAGGAAATACTACTATTTTAAAGAAGGTTTAACTAAATTTTATACTTATATATTTTTGTGTCATAAAAAATAGATTTATGAAAACGCAGATAAACTAGGGTAGAAAAATAGATAAAATAATATGCAATTTGCAAACTCTTTAAATTTTTGATTGGATATGTATCATTATCATATAAATGTTTTATCATATCTGCTCATTTAATTTAAAGTATGGATGAACCGGATAGTGGTTTTGCCGGATATCGGATATCCGGCGCACATTACAAACCGGATATCGGATATCCGAACTTGATTTCGCCGGATATCCGGCAGTTTCTTTTTTATTAAATTATCTTCTTATACACACTAGAAAAAACGGAATTCGGTCAAAAATTAAAAAAATATTTTTTTATTCTATAATATTCCTCAATTCCTTACCTTTTAAGGTGATACCAAGATTGAATAAACATTAAAAAAAAAATATTTACAAAGGGTTATTCTAGGGTGCTGCTAGCAATGGGCGTATGTTTCGTACACTTTAAACTCAATTCTGAATAATTGTATTTTTACCATATGCCCTTTCGTTCCAAACATAAAAACTCAAGTTTGTTTAAACTTTTGAGAAATTTATTTTTAAATTCAACTTTATATTAGTTGTGAGATGTTATGACCCTCCGCCATAACGATTCGTTAAAAAAAATGTACTTGAATTTTAAAATTAAAAATTTGAAAGAAAGTGGGTTTTTTAAGGACTTTTGAGACTTTAATACTATAAACTTTTTAGAGGGTCATAACTTTAAGAAAGATACTTCAAGTAATTCCAACAAAAATTATGCTTCTACATGAATTACAACTTGCGTAATCATGTTTAAAAAAAACCATGATAATTAGCATTTAACTTAATTCAAGTTTTTTTTATAATGCATCGTGATTTTTAAAGTGTTTTTATACATGAAAAAACTAGAGTTTTAAATTTATAATTTAAAAAAAATGTTCAAGTGTGTAGGTACCTTAACAGTTCTTTAATAAACTATTCATATTTATACAGATTTTGAAACTGCCAGATCTGTAGTGTATAATGCGTTTAAAAATGTAATTTTGAAATATTTCCAAATTGTTGATCTAAATTGTGCCATACTTAAATGCTGAAACTAACTTTTAGACTGGAGAATAAAACAATTTCTAATATAAAACAAACGGAGATGTAGCTATGCACTCTACACACCACCACCTATGTGAATTGTTCAAACTCAAAGTTACTCCACTATAGTGGCGTGTTTCGAAAGTCTGCAGCATATCTTCCTTGCTATCTATTCTCTGTGCCTCACCGCGTCTGAGTCTAAAACGCACACTCCTTACCCACATGAATAGCCCGAGAACAATTCAAGGGAGAATCTGCACACTGTGAATACATTGGTAGAATTTTCAGGAAAATACTTAAAACAAGAACAAAGATAATTGATCGCCACAAAAAAAATCTTCGATTTTTTTTAATTATCCGGATATCCGGCTTGGTAAATCGGATATCCGGCACTTTACTTCCGGATATCGGATAGTTACCGGATATCCGTTTCATCCCTAATTTAAAGAACTTTAAAACTTATCCTTAATTTAAAACAAAACAAAAACAACATAGGTATATTCATTAGTAAATTAAATAGCCACTTGGATGTATATCAGTTCTTTAATTAAAATTATTTAATACTAATTTACTTTTTTAAATTTTAAACAGTTTTTATAAATGTTTAACTTTTTTTTTATTAGGTCGATCCCACCAATAGCAAGAAAACTAAAGATTCGGTGAGTTTATATATAGCAGAATATTTGTCTTGTATCTTTTCATATATGTAAAATAGGTCTTGAGTTATTTAATTTTATAGGAACTTCTTTTGCTTCGTCAAAAATGTCTAAGACTAGAAGGTGCCTTAAAGGAAAAAGATCTTGCTCTAAAGTATGTATTGAATTTGTAATGCATATTTATTACTTGTTTTAGTTCTATGTTTATATTGTGATTACCAGTGTTCACTTTAGAAATAAAAAGGGGCAGGGCGCTGTTGACAGTAAAAGGGCACCCCATTTTTGAAAAGGCATTTCTTGTTTTTAAAAGGGCACTTTAAAAAAACTGTTTGGTGTGGGCGTGGCCACGCATCTGACCTGTAACCCCCCAAAAAAATTTCCGATTTATTTATTGACATTGAGCCAGAGCTGCATATTGGGCTATTGTTAATGGTTCGGGGCCAATCTCGAAGGAAAGACCTGTACAAAATTGATGTCTCTTTATTAAAATATTATTTGAAATCTAAAATTTGTCATTTTTAAATTATTGTTTTCTTTAAAAAGCAATTCTGTAAGTAGGAATCAGATCCCTTACAAAACTGATAAAAGGGCTACTTAAATCCAAAATTTGGTAATAAAATGTATAGTCTTGCAAACCAATCCCTTAGTAGTCCCAAACCATATTCTCTTTAAAAAAAACACAGAAAAATATGCTGGCACAGGCAACCAATAGGATTTGTGGAATGCCCCGAGCTCGAAATTACCGCGGAATCATCGCTATTTCTCAACACGCATAGTTATAAAGGAGTTTGTTTTTCTACTGTCATAATTCACTTAATTCCTATTTACACACAATTTTTTTTTAATCGATGCCTTTTTTAAAGACAACTAGGGAAGCAATGATGCTTGTGCTTGACTGAAAAGGGCAAGAAGGGTGGAATTTTTTCAAAAGAGGGCGGCATTTTTGGAAAAAAGGGCATGAGGGCGCTATTGAGATGAAAAAAGGGCGGGCAGGGCGGATCGCCCTTCAAAAAACACCTAGAGTGAACACTGATTACATTGCAATTTAATAAAATTCTCACAATGAGACGGCCATGTTTTTATTGCATTTAACGCATTGACCGCCACAGTATATTTAACGACAAGATTATCTACAAGATATCTCATAGTTGGCAGGCAACATGTTAATTTGTATAAGGGTCATTCCATGTCAAATCAACACGGTCATTTTCCTCACCATCTCCGATTTTTATGAAATTTGGTGAACTTGTTATACTTCCTAAGAATGTAAAAAATGCAAAATTTTAACCTCCTCGGCCTATTAGTTTTTTAGTTATTTGCATTTCAAAATGGCTAAAAACGTAAATCTGCCCTCCGATGGCTGCATTTAAATTACCATAACTCCTGTTCTAATTAACATATAGAAATAACTTTGGTATCGTTTTAAAGCTCTTTAAATGACTTTTTAAATGATATGAAACATATGCAGGTTTGGTAAAAAAACATTTCAAGGTCATATTATTTGACCTTTGACCTTGAATTTCCAAAAAACGAATTTTTTAATTTTCACTATATTTTTTCCCTGAATACTACAGCATTTAAACTACATGTATACCAATTTTCAGAGTGGGACGACAATGGGATCATACACTAAAAAAAAAAAAAAAAAAATTGCCATTTTGAAATGCAATTAACTAAAAAACTAATAGGCCAAGGAGGTTAAAATTTTGCATTTTTTACATTGTTAGTAGGTATAACAAGTTCACCAAATTTCATAAAAATCGGAGATGGTGCGGGGAAAAAATGCATTTTTTTCCCACATTTTTTTTGATTTGACATGGAATGGCCCTAATATAGTGCATATTTTTGTATCTAATTTTTTTTTATATGATCCCATTGTTGTCCCACTCTTAAAATTAGTATACATGTAGTTCAAATGTTGTAGTATTCAGGAAAAAAATATAGTGAAAATTAAGAAATTCGTTTTTTGGGAATTCAAGGTCAAAGGTCAAATAATATGACCTTGAAATGTTTTTCACCAAACCTTCATGTGTTTCATATCATTTTAAAAGTCATTTAAAGAGCTTTAAAACTATACCAATTTATGTTAATTAGAACAGGAGTTATGGTAATTTAAATGCAGCCATCGGAGGGCAGATTTACGTTTTTAGCCATTTTGAAATGCAAATAACTAAAAAACTAATAGGCAGAGCAGGTTAAAATTTTGCATTTTTTACATTCTTAGTAGGTATAACAAGTTCACCAAATTTCATAAAAATCAAAGATGGTGATGAAAAAAAATGCCATTTCTTGTGTTGATTTGACATGGAATAATAGCCCATAGGGAACCCATAATAGGTTAGTTTTAAATGTGATTTGAAAATGTTTTAATTTTTAAGGTAATTGATAGACCCTATAACTTTTATTTGTATTGTATATTTTACAGGATTTCAGTTAACTCTCTCTCTCTCTCTTTGTTACTATCGATGTTGTATTGTAACATAGAAGTATAAGAAATGCATATTATACTTTTAAAAAAATTAATAGATGCATAATGTATATACATTGTTTTGCTATTGTAATTTACTTATCATGCATGTTTAATTTTTGCTGGTATTATATTTAAATTGAAATTCATTATTAGTAATTATTAATGTTGAAATGTTGTCGGACAAAAAAAAATATTGTATTGTCATTGTGTAAATATACCAAGTTTCATGACATTATAATTTAAATTACATGACTATACAACAACATTGCAGATAAATAAAATCTTGTAATAATGAAGTATTTCTAAATTTAATTTAAATCGGTTTTCCTTATAAATTATTTATAGTACTTCGATTTTGCTATCTTTATTTTGTTTTCTTTATATTTTTTATTCATTTATTGCATTATAGATACTTTAATGCACTAATATTCTTCAGTACTTTCAGAAAGCTGAACAATGAATCGTTGAAAGCTGAAGGGGTCAAAACCAAACAAAATTCTTCAATGTCTGAGGTTTGTGTTTGCAAGTTTTTTTTTTTTTTATCTTTGACATTTGCGTTCTTTCTACAGAACAGTTATTCCCATATCTGTTCTTTTTCCCCAGAATTTTTTTATGCTCATGGAGAGAAAAATCATTACTGTTTGCGATCTGCAAGAGAACAAGTTGAAAAAAATATAGACGTGTTTTCAACACAAGATCATATTGTTTTTGGTCATGTTAAAAAACAGAGAACAACACAAGATCATGTTGTTCTTGATTATATTAAAAAATAGAACCAAGGGAAAAAAGATTAAAGAACAGGGAACAAAGAACTGTTTGTTATTGTTGCCTGAGAGGAGACAGTGGAGTGCAAAGGGTTAATTATCAATGTATCATTTTTTTTATAATTAAATGTAATGTGTAATGGAAAAAATAAGTTAACAAAATATAATGAGAAACATTAATAATTCCAAAAATATGTTACCCAAAAGGTTGGTTATAAGAACTTAAAAAAAATATTTAAACCATTTTTAGTTAGAAAAAACAGGGGCAACATAAGCATAAAAATCTTGATATCGGGGAATTATCATAGAATTTTTTAATTCTGGAAAATGTCGGTGAAATTTTCAAAATTTCACATAAACTCAGGGAAATTTTTGAATTTGTTATTAAAATGACAATTATCATCTATTATGGCCTCTATTTTTAGTGGTTTAGTTGTCAATATTAAATTTTGTTCTGAAAAGAAATGCATTAAAAAGCTTGAATGTGTGCATTTTCAGTTTTATTTTTGTAAAAATATAAATTACAGCTGCAGGAAGAAGGAAAACAAAATGTGTTTGACTTTGGATTGTAAACAACATTGGGACTAATGAATGTGGAATTTACTGATGATTGAAAAGGAAATAGGAAGCATATAAAACATATAAAATTATCTACAAAAGAAATAATTTGAAAAACTAGTATTTTTTTTTTCATTATCTGCTTCCAGAGAACATGTTTAATTACTATTATGCCTGTCATACTTGTATAATTTTGTGTTGTATATGTAAATTATTATTTTAACTGACTTTAAGTATTGCCTATAATTTTACATTTATATTGCAATATATTTATTGTATTATTGTAGCATGGGTACTTTGTTTCTATACAAAGCATGTATAGTAGGCCGGGTCGAAATTTTTTTTCTTTTCGATATCGTTATTCTAATAGTGCGGAAAGGGTGACCAGTGTAGTCAATAAACAGGCTGTAAAATATTTTTTTGATCGGATAATATCTTCTGCCTCCTCATCGCACTTAAAATTTCGAAATTTGGGTAAAAAATGGCTTATTTTAGGAAAAATAATATTTTCCGAAATAGTTATCCTAATTGCACGGAAAGGGTGTCTAATATGATCACCAAACACGATGTAAAATATTTTTTTGATCAGATAATATCTTCTGCCTCCACATCGCACTTGAATTACCGCTATTTTTGTTAAAAAGTGCACTTTTTCATGTGATAAAAATATTGTTCGAATACTATTTAATAGATGCACTTACACAAATACACTTACAGATGACTAGTTTACAAATTTTTTATATATATTTTTATGGTAAAATTCATTGGCAGATCCAGTGAGGAGGGACACAAGGGCCCGTGCCCCCCCCCCCCCCCCCCCCCCACTCCAGACAGGCCCATTTCTTTTTTTCCTTATGTAATCGTGGAAGATTTCGATATATGTAACATGTTGTGTGATTATTTCAAAGGACAGGGGGATCACTGCACGATATATTGATTTAGTGATTGTTGTCCAAAGGTTGTTTATGCTTGACTTTCTGATTTTGTAGGCAAAAACTGTGTTAAGTTTTTTACCTACATTAAATCTTCCACGATTACAGAAAGAAAAAAATACTTACAGACGACTAGATTACAGATATTTGAATTCATCCTTATGGTGAAATTCATTGGCGGATCCAGTGAGGGAGGACAGGGGCCCGTGCACCCCCCCCCCCCCCCCCCCCAGACAGGTCCACTTCTCTTTTTCCTTATGTAATCGTGGAAGATTTAAATGTAGGTAAAAAACTTAGCACGTTTTTTGTCTATAAAATCAGAAAGTCAAGCATTAACAACCTTTGGGCAACAACCACTAAATCAATATGGTGTGCAGTGATCTCCCTCTTCTTTGAAATAATCACACAAAATCTTTACATAAATCATACCACTGATTGTGATCAGAATGTTATGCTACTGAATTCGTCTCTATTGTCAGCCCCACGTAAACCTTAGAAGATGCTTATGTTACTAACTTCACATAACGTTCAACTGCCTGTACGTGAGATGGGAAGTGAACTATAAGTCCCATTTCGAGTTAGTTTTATCTCTCACAATGGACCAAAATATGTCAGTGGATATATCATGGAGCATTGGAAAAGAAACCTAGGACATTATCGCATTCGCGCTGTATGACACAGCGAACAGAGTACTACGATTATATGTCAGTTCTCCACACACATAGTTAAGTTTGTTTTGAGAGTTTACACGTCAACATGGATCGACATAAAGTCTACACGTTCCTAAAACATGGTTATAAGCCTGTTTGGATAGCTATCTCTAGATCAAAATATATTAGTCAAAACTAAATAATTTCGTTGATGCAGCAATTTATCGCCATGCATACTCCGCGCATCCTCAGAACCTTTTGCTGATAATGCTGATGGACAGAAAATCGTACATTAGAGAGCTTGTTGCAGGGCTCATAATTAAGGTAAGAATGTCACCTTCTAAAGCTGATGTAGAGAGAGGGGTGTGCGTTCATTTCTCCCAGCAAAGCTGAACTTTGAAACTGATAACTGTACTGAAATGATTAACTGGTCATCTACCACTGTTACTCCTCGTCCAATGCTCTGTTCACTGACATATTCTGGTTCATTGTGAGTGATAAAAACAACCCAAAATGGGACTTATAGTTCACTTCCCATCTCACACACAGGTAGTTGAACGATGTGTAAAGTTAGTAACAGTAACAGAAGCATCTGCTAAGGTTTATGTGGGGCTGACAATAGAGATGAATTCATTAAAACAACGTTATTATCAAAATCAGTGATATAAGTTATGTAAAGATTTTGCGTGATTATTTCAAAGAAGAGGGAGATCACGGCACACCATATTGATTTAGCGGTTGTTGCCCAAAGATTGTTAATGCTTGACTTTCTGATTTTGTAGACAAAAAACGTGCTAAGTTTTTTACCTACATTTAAATCTTCCACGATTACATAAGGAAAAAGATAAGTGGACCTGTCTGGGAGGGGGGTGGGGGTGCACGGGCCCCTGTCCTCCCTCACTGGATCCGCCAATGAATTTCACCATAAGGATGAATTCAAATATCTGTAATCTAGTCGTCTGTAAGTATTTTTTTCTTTCTGTAATCGTGGAAGATTTAATGTAGGTAAAAAACTTAACACAGTTTTTGCATACAAAATCAGAAAGTCAAGCATTAACAACCTTTGGACAACAATCACTAAATCAATAGAATCGTGCAGTGATCCCCCTGTCCTTTGAAATAATCACACAACATATGTTACATAAATCGAAATCTTCCACGATTACATAAGGAAAAACAGAAGTGGGCCTGTCTGGAGTGGGGGGGGGGGGGGCACGGGCCCTTGTGACCCTCCTCACTGGATCTGCCAATGAATTTTACCATAAGAATATATTCAAACGTCTGTAAACTAGTCATCTGTAAGTGTATTTGTGTAAGTGCATCTACTAAATAGTATTCGAACAATATTTTTATCACATGAAAAAGTGCACTTTTTAACAAAAATAGCGGTAATTTAAGTGCGATGTGGAGGCAGAAGATATTATCTGATCGAAAAAATATTTTACATCGTGTTGTAGACACCCTTTCCGTGCAATTAGAATAACTATTTCGGAAAATATTATTTTTCCTAAAATAAGTGAAAAAAGCCATTTTTTACCCAAATTTCGAAATTTCAAGTGCGATGAGGAGGCAGAAGATATTATCCGATCAAAAAAATATTTTATAGCCTGTTTATTGACCACACTGGTCACCCTTTCCGCACTATTAGAATAACGATATTGAAAATAATGTTTTTTCGACCCTGCCTAATGTATAGTAACATTTCTTAATGTAATTCTAAAATCAGGGAAGTTTTTGTGACACTATCGTAGAAGTTTGAGAACTTTTTTCCGGGATTTTGTTACCACCCTGAGAAAAATTATTTGCTTGAAAATGACTTATTTTTCTAAAATATAATTTTTTGTTGAATAATAATCTGATGTATATATATATTGTTTTTGATATATAAATTTTGTGTTGTTACATAGTTTAATATTTTTAAATTGTTGTCATTTGTGAATTTAGATATCAATTTAATAATTATGAAAGTTTGCCGGAACAAATGACTTGGGTGGTAGTGAATAGAAAAGTCTTTATTTCAATGCCTGCTATCAGACATTGCAACTTTTTTTTACTAAAATCTGTAGTTCCACAATAAATGTTATTTTATACTATTTACATAATACATTCTATGTCTTAGCTATAAATTTTGAATTTTTGCTTTAATTATTTTAGTTGGAAAAATAAACATTTTTTTAAACAACTATAGCTTATGCTATATAAATTTATGCGTTATATTAAAATTTTTAGTGTTTGTAATATTGATTTAATTATGTTAATGTAGGCTGGTGATGCAGATGACACAAAGCAAGACAACTTAAATGAAACTCAAACTTTAAGCAAGTCTTCTTTCACAGGTAAAGTAAATTTATTTATATCTTATTATGGGTGTTATGTCAGAGTTCGAAAGTAGCGATCGTTAGTTGTATTTTGCATCTAAATTTCAATTTGATAACCATTATTTTGCACCCATTCTTCATTTTTGACGCCTAATTTTTTATAAAAATTTCAGTTTGACGACTGCATTTTTACAGACGTTCGTAATTTTTTACATCATTCCAAATAATTTAAATAATAATCCTTTAATAAAAAGATGTTGTAAATTATAAAATATCTTTGTTTTGCATATTTTCCTTATAAGTCTGTACAGTGTCTGTATATATACATACCTTAAGTAAAGCTGTCTTTGAATTATTTTAAATTACGCCTAATTGGAACATTTTGGCAACTTAACTTTTATTTCTCGATTTTGAACCCTGGTTCAGATAAATTCCAGGCATGTAATTTTTTGAGAAATTAATGGAAATCTGCACATTTTAATTTTTATAAAGAATTGATTTCAGCTAAATAAAAAATTGAACCAAACTTTCCTGCTAACATGAAAATAAAATGTCAGCTAATTTGTGTTTAACCAATCGCATGTCTGCTGTTAGGTATTAAAAAAAACCTTCTTAAATACTTAATTTTGCCTAAATTACTGAAACTGATTATTAAATAGGATTCGTATGGTCCTTAGAAGCCCTTAGAAATTCCCTATTTTTGTTTCCTGTTCATAAGGACCCTTATAATGTACTTAGAAACCCATGATATTTTTAAAAGGGGTCCTTAGAAACTGTCAAGTTATCATATAGAGGCTCTTAGATAGTCCTTAAAACTATCAATTAAATTATTTTACTAAAATTAATACAATTTTATATCTGAATAGAAACATGCAATCGCTTCTTTGCACCCTTTCTTTTTATTTATTGAAAAAAAATTCTAAGAATCCTATTTGCGACTTTAGATATAAATTTTTGTTACATTACAAATGTATACACATTTTTTATGTATTAAAAAAAATGTCCTTATAAAATCCTTTTTAAAAAAAAAAACTCCAGATTTTTATTTTCGGAAAAGGCGAACAAACCCTGTTAAAATATTTCAAAAGCAGTAAAATGAATTATTTTATTCTTTAAAATATATGTAAAATCACAAATTATGTGGGTTCCTAGATTAGTGTAGTGATGGGATTAGTGGAGAGGTGGTGCAATGTTTGCAGGGTTGCCATGCATCTGGAAAATAAGAGAAAACCTAGAATTGTCATAGGAAAAATATCAGAGAAAATTAACAATTTTTCATCTTTTCTGGGGAAAATCAGGGAACTTTCCTTAAAAAAAAAATTTGGATGAAGGTGTCTTATCATATACCTCTCCTTACCACCAATGATATTTTCTTTTCATTGTGAAAAAAAAATGATTTGTAAAAACAATAACTTGATTTTTTTTTTATACTTTGACCGATGATTATTTGCAGGCATTCAGTTGTTATGGGTTCCAAACTTAATCAGGCCTCCATGGCCGAGCGGTTAAAGCCGTCAGCTGGGAATCTGAGGATTCCTGGTTCGATCCTAGGCGATGGTATTTACAAAGAAAAGTAATCTTGTGATCGGAGGGTTGCCAGCTTCGCTACAAAATGCTAGAAAAGTCGTCCAGAACATCCCAAAAATTAACGGCATGTATATGGGACTGGTGCACGATATAACTGATCGGGGTCCAAAGTCCCGACGTCTATTGAAGGCGTTGGTTCAGGTGTTTCTTCGTCATCTGACCATGGTTCTAAAATAACGAGGTGCATGTATGAATGTGTGTGTGAATGAGATAAACCCCAAACCGCCGCCAATAGTCCGCTGTCAGCTCGAGTGCGACGTTATTTAACCAAACCAAACCAAAATTAATCTTTAAAAAAAAAATCTGTTACTTTTCTTGTATTTCTCAGTCTGGAATTTTTTGAAAACCTTCTGGAAAGTGCCAATTCTGTGGTTTGTTTGTTTGTTTGTATATTATATCAATCTATTTGTAATATTAATATTTAGTTTGATAATATTTATAATATATTTCTAAAATTCAATTTTATCACTCCATAAATGATTTTGTAATTTTTCTTTTTAATTTTCTAATTTCTTCTAAAATGGACAGAGCCCCAGTTGCTCAGTTGGTAAGGCGTTCAGCTACTAATCGGAGGATTGGTGGTTCGAATCCGTGAAATGGACTTGACATAGAAAAGTAAAAAAGTAGTGATCTTGCGATCGGAGGGTTGCCAGCTTCGCTACAAAAATACTAGAAAGTCGTCCAGAATATCCAACAAATTATACTGGCGTGTATATGGGACTGGTGCACGATAAATCTGATCGGGGTCCAAAGTCCCGATATCTATTGAAGGCGTTGGGTGCCTGTTCAGGTGTTTCTTCGTCATCTGACCATGGTTCTAAAATAACGAGGTGCATGTATGAATGTGTGTATGTGTTCCCGGGTCTTTCCTTCGAGATTGACCCCGAACCGTCGCCAATAGCCCACTGTGCAGCTCTAGTGCGACGTTAATTAACAAACCAAACTAAAATGGACATTTTATTATAAATATAATCGTATTAATTGTACATTAAATCCCTCTTAAGCAATTTTTTTTAAATTGGTATTCAAAGTTGACTTATTGTTTTGAATATTTGTCTTCTGAAAGTGTCCATATAAACTTTAAAAATTTATTTTAAATTTGAATTCTTTTTATCAGGCCACTCTAGTCTGTGTAGACCTAGTCAATCTTCAAAGTCTGAAGTTTCCAAGCTGAGAGACATGATACACAAATTGGAGAAGCAAAACCAAGACCTTCAGCAACAAGTCAAAGATAAAGGGTATTACTCACTGTGTAAATGTTATTTAATGTCTGTTATAAGAATCAACTAGTGTAGCACATAGATAGCATCACTGTTATAAATTTCTCATCAAGATTTGATTAATCCTCAATTTAACATTAAAAGTCGTTAATTTTGTAATGGTGCATCGGAAAAGGCTGTAATATAAAATAACAATACTTATTTTACTTGTATTACTGTTATGAGCTTCAGTTTATTTCGTTCTTTGTAATTAATTGTTATGTAATAAAAATTTTACATTTTAAAAATACTTAAACCGGTTTCTTAAATCTAAAGAAGTTTAATATTAAAAAGTTTTTAATTAAAAAAAAACACAAAAAAGACAGTTTAATATATATCTGTACATTTCCAGGTGTATTATTAGTAAAGGTTCATTAAAGTTTCATTAGTAAAGGTAACATTTCCAGGTGTACAATATTTCTGTATTAAAATAATTTTAGGAATTTTTATGGAATCTTTAAAGTTTCACGGAAAGAGATTCCATCATACTTAAAAACAAAATGATTTCTTAATTTAGAGGATTTTTTAAATGATAATGTAGGAACTGAAAGCTATTTTTAGCGCTTATCCAACTGAATCCAAATGGATAATGTGTCAGATTGTAAAATGTAATGGTCGGAGAAAGTTAGCTTATTTGAATTATTTTATAATTATGTCATCGATATACAACTTCGAATAAAGAGATGCTTAAGCAAGTTGAAGGACTAGAACTCTTTCATTACAGTAGATACAAAGGATTAATTACACAAAGATAATCATCAGAGAACAAAGCTTATGTAAATTTTATAAAAAAAAGTTGCAATTCTAGTTAGTTGAAGTTGTAGTTCAAGCTAGTTGTAATTTAATGTCCTGAGTATTTTATGTGTCCTTTTAACACACTTCAATTGCCCTACCATCTTAACTTGACTACTATTAAGACTTCAGCAAATAATTCTAATTTTTATTTGATTTTATACATACATTAAAGCTGTACAAACAGCTATTGATATTTTGGGATGCAGTATTAACTTTTGTTTTAGATTAAAAGGTGTGATCTTGCTGATTTTCATTTAAAAGTTCATACATACGTATCAGAGTTAAAAAACAGGTTTTTTATGATGGCTGATGAATCACTATGGGCAGCAAACGTTTGATAGTGATTATAAAATGCACATAGCACGTCAAACTTGTACCATTATATGTTGCATACTTTAGGTTTTTTTGTATCAACTTCGTATTAATTTTGATATTTTAAGAAAGTTGGTTTCCATTTTCAAAAAATCCTAATAAAAACTACAAAAAAAATATATATATTTCTATTGGAAAAAAAGTATCTTAAGGCATGTTGTATTAAATATAAATAACGCCGATTGAGTACATTTTATTTCTAATTGTAATTATTTTGTTGAAATGTATCCTATATTCAAATGTGTAATTTTTATTTTTTTCAGAGAAGAGATTCGATGCCTCAAAGTACATTTGAGAAGCCAAACTTATATCAAAACATCTCAAACTTCTAAAGTTTCTGTTCCAAGTATTTCTTCGAAAAGTTCAGTTTCAAACAACACGTCTAAAAGTTCTGTACCCAATGCCATTTCCAAAAGTTCAATTCCAAACGGTGTTTCTAAACGTTCCATACCAAATGCCACTTTTAAAAGTTCAATTCCAAATGGTGTTTCTAAACGTTCTGCAACAAACATTTCTTCCAAAACTTCTTTAACAAACATATCTTCCAAGAGTTCTCTACCAAAAGCTACCATTAAGAAAATCAGCAAGTCAGTCGCTACTGCGCCAAATAACACACAAGATAATAAAAGGGACAACTTAACTGCTAAATTAAATGGTGTATCTCACAAAGAGTTGAAAGCCCCTGTTGCCCAAGCCAAGAAAAATCCTAGAGTTATTCCAAGGCTTCCGAAGAAAACCTCAGATTCAGCTGTTAAAAATACTATTCAACCCAAGACCGTTAAAGCGATTTCCAGACCACAGATACCTAGTAAACAGGTAAAGTAGTTTTATCCTTTTTTTTTTAGATTCTAATTTTGATTTGCAAATGAAGACTTTAGTACCCAATACTTTTAAATCTGGTTGCACTTGGCGATGTTTTCACTTTCCTCATCTCAGCTCCAAAAAAGGATGCCAAAACCAAAATTCTAGATAACGAATTGGTGGAAGAAATAGATTAGCACAGGTTTCGGCATAATTTTTTTCAAGCCAAGAGGCAATTAAAAACATAGCCAAGTTGAATCGTACACGCAAGTTCTGCAAATGTATTTACACACTTTTGGCACTGTTGTCTTCAAATACAGTCGACCCTGTAAATAATGACCTTTCACAGGACCATTACAAGAGGATTGTTATAACAAAAGGTTGTTATAACAATACACTATAACCTTTTTTTATAACTATTCTCTATAAAGTACCCTGGATCCTATATAAAGGTTGCTGGTTGCAAATTATAACAAGCAGAATTGTGTACACAGATTCAGCAGCTGTATTTGCACAGTTTTGGCACTATTATCTTCAAATACTAGGATGCTTTAAACTAGACCAACCTTGTTGGGTTGTATAGAACATGTAGTTGATTGCCCTTATTTTGTATATTAATGCTTAGTTGCGTTAAATAAATTTTGTTTATGATCGAGTTCATTTGAATGATTAAATTACAATCTATATAGCACCTAATTGTGGTGATAAAAACAATTATTTTAATTGGCAAAACTCCCGATAGTTTGGCACCATTCCTTATAATCCATTAAAATGTATGTCTTGAAAAATTATTGTTAAATGATTATCCTGAAAAATTATCTCATGGTTATTAAATTGTCACCACATTGTGCACTAGTGGGGTTTGCAGGTTTAAGGATCCTTCGTCGGCTATCAACCAGACGGTTGCCAATTCGAATAAGGCTGATACCAAGACACTTGACAAAATGTTAAAATGCATTGACCGTGATCGGAGATATGCATGATTTTTTGTAAAGTAACAATATGTCGGCTGAACTTGTCCTCCAATTTCTACGGCGTATATACAGGGCTGATGCATGTTATATCTGATCAGGGTTCAAAGTCCTGATTCCTTTTGAAGTTGCTTCGAGTGTGAGCTCGTGCATTGTCATCTTCCTCTGACCATGGTTCAAAACACGAGCCATTGTTCCTGGGTCTTTCCTTCGAGATATGCCCCTAAGCCGTCTCCAATAGCCCAATGTGCAGCTGCAATCAAACTGTTGTGCACTCAGGCATCAATGGCCTATTTTAAAGTTATTATCAATTTATATGACTAGTGTTACAGTCCTATTGTTCGACATAATTGACATTTTTATTGGGTTGTACTTATTTAACTGATTTATTAAAAAATATATTTAATGATTCATTTGATTACCTAATTTTAAATCCCACAGACTAATGGAGTTCTGTCAAAGCAGCCTGTTGCGAAGAATGGACAAACTTTTGTTGTTTCTAAACCCATTCCACCGCCATCGGAAGCAGCAAACCTACCACCAGTAGAAGACCTTGATGAAGAAGTACAAAGAATGAGGGAGAACATTGCAGCAAAGAAAATACAGAGAGGTTGGCGTACTCACCAGAAAAGGGTAAATAATTTTGTTTTTTTACTTTACATGCAATGTTCACTCTACGTGGACGAGATTCTTCCGCTCTTAAGAGCAGGCCTCGCAACAGGTCCCTTTTTTCCCTAAAAGTCCTTTTTGTTACTTGAGGTACTTAAAAGTCCTTTTTTTTCAGAATATGGTCCCTTTCCCCCTTATTTTAGCAAAAATAATTTTGTCCACCCATTATGACTATAATAGCACATTTCTGGCCCTGCCTCCTTTATTTAACCATTTTTTTTTATTATGTAATGGTCATTGCAATCATGTTCGTATATGTGTTGAATCTGCAGCTAGGGGGTTGCAACTCTCGAATATCACGAACATCAAACACCCGCGAATTTAACATGGGATTTTGACCGAAATATCGGCCACCCGCCCTGTAAAGGTTAAACCAGAAAAAGGATCGCTGTTTTGCGTTTACAAATGTAATTAATCACATTAGTGTGGAATGTGGGCCTATGTGTAAACTGTTCTCCTAGGACCACTGGATCTTGTTTATGCATTCAGGCCTCGCAACAGGTCCCTTTTTTCCCTAAAAGTCCTTTTTGTTACTTGAAGTACTTAAAAGTCCTTTTTTTCAGAATAGGGTCCCTTTTTCCCTTATTTTAGCAAACATATTTTTATCTTCCTTTATGCCTATGATAACACATTTCTGCCCCTTTTCCCTCCCACATTTAACCAGAGATAAATTTTTTTTTTCATTTTGTAATGGCCATTACAAAAATCACCATTCATTTTCGTATTTATATTGAGTCTGCTAATACAAATTCTGTCCTTCCAGGACCACCGAATCTCGCTTATGCATTGTATCAGAAACAAAATGTAAATAAAAACCTTGTTCAGAGGAAGTATGATAAATAGCAGGTGCACTGCAAATTGTAATTATATATATATCCAGTAACTCATATTATAATGAGAAAAATACTGTTCGATTTACATTTTATTTCCAAAATAAACATTTTCTACAATAAGTGGCATCCATGCTAAATTTCAATTCGGATCATAATTTAAAAAGTTACAAAAAATGAGTTTTTAAAAAATATTAAAAATGTATTTTCGCAAATTTGCTAACTCTTTTATTAATGCTCTGATTTTCTTCAAAAATTTGGTCAGCATAGTAGAGCGTTTGAAATAATAGAATGCTATAGTAAATAAGAAAACTCAAATTAATTTTTTTCTCCAAATTTTTACTAGGGGTACTGGAAACAGGATTGAAAGTAGTCGAAACGATTCAGTGTGTGTTCTTAAACAGTTTTATTGCTGCAACAAAACGCATGTGCTGCTCGTTATATTCACTGATTTATGATATATGTATTTCTGCTAAAAGTAACAAATAGCTTATAATACATTCTATCATGGAAAAAAATATGTACGCATTTATTTAACGACTTGTGAAGTGTTATACTCAATTCAAGACCAACTCAATATATGCATCCGTCGAAAAAATTCGAATGGAATTAATGTCATAAAACTGGAAATTAAATGATACATTTTTGAAGCCAGCTGATGTTTATGTTACTGTGATTAAAGAATAGGGATGTTTAATGCATAACCTGTACACTATTAAACAATAGTTATTAAACTCTTGAATTTAGAAAGGGAAAAGTCACGGACTTGTGACTGACGTAATCAAATCTCTGAGTATGAATTATTTTGCCTGACACAAGAAATAATTGCACTGCAACTTTTAATCAGCTGAGTGAGTAAAAAAATCACTCAGCAAATGTCGGGCGATTATTTTAATTGCATTCAACTCAGCGCTGCCACGTTTCAGATTTCGCAATCGCTAAAGTAAAGATGAAAAATCGCTCAAACTCGCATTTTCCCAATCTATACAAAATTGCCAAATTGTCGATTATTTGACAACGTTGTTAGCGTGGTATAGAGCAAAAGGATATTTTGTCCAATAATTACCGATCCGATGTCCGGTAATTGCTAAATGAGCAAATACAATTTGAATTTTTCAGTTGCATGCAACTAAATAGTTCAGTTGGATGTCCAATAGTTGCCAGTGCGCGGCTAGCCTATGTTGTTACATAGAAAATCTAACTTTTTTTTTTATTTAAAACTTTTTTGCTTTATTGCGTTTTTCCTAAAATTTTGTCACTCTCACATTGATGACTTAAAATTTAATGATGATTTAAATTTTGTAGGTCCCTTTTTGTCCGTTTTTTAAAGATGTTTAGTCCCTTTTTTCCCTAGGGACATATGTCAAAAGTGTTGCGAGCCCTGTGCATTGCATCAAAAACAAATGTAAATGATGCAGGTAAAAGTGTAAATTGGAATTACACGATTTCCCAGTACCTCATATTCTAATTAAGCAAATACTGTTCGATTTACTTTTGATTTGAAAAATAGACTTTTCCTCTAGTAAGTAGTATCCCTGCTAAATTTCAAGAACTTTGGCCAAAATTTAAAAAAAATACAAATAACTTTAGATTATTACGAAATAAATTTTAAAAAAACATTTTCGCACAAATTTATTAACTTTTTTAATAATGCTTCGATTTTCTTCCAATTTCGTTGGAAAAATGCTTGAAATAGCAGAATGCTATGTAGTTAAAAAAACTAAAATTATTTTTTCAAATTTTTACTAGGAGTACTGGAAAATAGAGTGAAAGAAAGTAAGTCAAAACGATTCAATGTATGTTCTTAATTATAGTTTTGTTGCTGCAACAAAACGCATGCATTTATTCACTGATTTATGTTATATTAGCTATAACCCGAGGTTTCGCACACGTAAAAAATGGCCCCCTCGTCAGTTCTCTCCTCACCCGTTGTATTCCTTCTCTTTTTTTTCCCCTCAGCGGCAAAAAAAAATGGAGTAGGCACACCACTTTATAGTAAGAATTTATTCGTGGAAATATTAGGGCCCCACGCGGTACACATTTCAGAAAGGGAGTGGGTAAATAGCCAACTTGGTTGGTGTGGCCTACTCTCCTCTACGCGATGGTAGATAATTTATACCTCAAAGGTCGATTCTCCGTGGAGTATGGGGGCTAAAGCATATACTGCAGCCAAAGTCGATACCCGGTACAAAGGTAATTGTTTAATAATATTAATAGTTTTACTGTGCGATATTTATAATGATGATAGTTAACGAAAATTTAACGCAGGCTTAAATTTTGTAGGTCCCTTTTTGTCCCTTTTTTTAAGATATTTGGTCCCTTTTCCCCTAGTGACAAATGTAAAAAGTGTTGCGAGCCCTGTAAAAGACAATTGCGCTTTTTTTCAAAATATATATATTTTTTTAAATGAAAGTTTTTTTTTGTGAAGTTTGAAATGAAGATAATTAATATATGTTTACTTAAAGTGATATTAGTCTTCACAGGAAACTGAAATTGGATACTATATTCAACTATGAAGACTGTCAACTATTTTTAGCAAAAGGCATCTTTCTTTATGTAGAGTCTACTTTATATCCTCTTGTATACTTCTGTATCGTTGAATCTGTTACGAAATGTCGGTAAACATGCTGAACTATTTTTCTATGAGCCGTGATGTACTTTTATGCTAAATGGGTTGGTTAGGAAAGAATTTTCATTACCACATAAGTAATATATTAAGTGTGCGGTATTGTACAGAACACCTTCAGTAGCAACTCTGTAATTTCGGCCATCATTTTGCCTAAGAGGGTAAGAATACCTTGCTATGGAACAAGTGATAATGAGCTCGGGCCCAGCTTTGTTCAAGACACCTCACAACAAACAATTTTTTTTTTTAAATTTAATTCTCAAACATAAAATGTTCATTGTTTACCATTTTTTTTTTTTTTTTTTTTTTTTGCTTTAAATTAATTTTTCACATTTATTTTAGAATCTGATCAGTGAAGATTATCAAAGCAATGAAGAACATCAAACCTTACAAAAGGTAATATTTTAATCATCATCCACATCCGCTCTCATTTCATTTGCACACTATTGATACACCTTAATTACAATAAATGTTTTTTATAACTTTGTTACAGTAACTTTATAAACTATACATTTAAAAATAATTTATTTTAGGCTATGACCTTTATTGTCACATCTATAAAACACCACAAAAGCCGCAAAGAGAAGCTAAATACGTTGCGTAAACGCAAAAACCTCTCTCCGAGACTGAAAGTCGAAAATGAAAATGTTCTTGTTGAGGCCATTCAGGCTGCTACGAAGACTCTATGGGCAAAGGAGCTCAATGCTGCTAACTAATATGGTAAAGGTAGCTAATGTAAATTGATATTATAATCACGCGTATCTTTTTTAACGTTTTTGATGTGACTTTTCATCTAATTAAATTTATTTGACTGCATAACTTTGATTAGTTTGTTTTTGATGATATTATATTTGACAAATGTTTCATATATCATGGAATATAATGAATGTTTTATTTTTTAATATTTTATATAATTCATATAGTCATAATGTTGATTGTGCCATTTGTTAGCAATTGAAATGTATATTTAACATAATTGAGAATTTCATTGTTGGTATTATTAAAATTACGATAGTTCATTGATTTTTTTTAAGAAATGAATATATCACTCTTGTTTTAAAAGGGACACAACTCAAAATCATTTTAATCTCAGAAAATGCCAAAAACTGTTTTTGAAGACAACTACTCAGACGATAATTGAATCCTTTATTTAAGAGACCAGTTAACAAATATTTTTATTTATATTTTTATAGAATTGGAATTTTGTATGGTAAATGCATATTTTTGTCCACAATCCATTCAAATGTCCTATTTTATGGGTTATTTTTCACAGTAAATATTGTGCTAGGGGAGAAACTATACAAGGGACATTAAATGTTGATTGTTGAGCGTTAATGCAAAATTGAATCTGAATGATTAAATTTCTGAAATTAAAAAAAATATTATGGAATCAGCATTTCATATGAGAAAACACATATTTTGGTGCACATCTTGTCAACTGCAATTTCGTCAAATGTCAAATTAACTTTTAAAATGTGCATTTTTATAATAAAAATTTATTTTATTGCAGGAACTTGCCGATTGCAAATTTTAATTAAAAATAATTAAGGAATAAATATTATAACTTAATTATAAGCAACATCCACTTAAAGAAGATGTTAACTAATACTATCTGCATTTCTTAAGCCAAAACATACATTAATATCAAAGATGGAATGTTTTTTTTTTTGTTTCTCGAAAATTAGAAAAAGTACACGTAGCTAGTTTTTGGAATAAACGATTCAATTAAGAGAATCATAACTGCACTCTACCACATCCCATTTTCAAATGTAAAATAATGCACTTTTGGTGATTTGTAGGTAAGTGTTATTGGATCAAATTAATTGTGATAATTAAAAAAAAACTTGAGTTTTGTCACTTTGTAGTAAGAGTGCGATATGAGGAAAATTAGCATTGGTGAAAAAGTGTTGTCGTGGTGACCTGCATTTCTATCAACCTCATTCAAATTCCATATAAAGATACATTTATATTAAATTTACAATCGCATGCATAAATTAATCAAACATACAAAGTATATTATAAACGTAACAATTTAATTTTTTTCAATTATTAGATGAACGCAAAGGAACCGACACAAAATGTATTAGGATTTGATAGGACAACGGTTCATTTTTAGGGTTCTGTACTATAAAACCTTTTTGGGTTCTGGTTTTTCTCTTTTATCTGGTATTGTGTTCACCTTAATTGTATTTATACTGTTTTTACCTATTGATGTTAAATAGATTTATCACCAGAAGTAGTATTTTTTAAATGTATTATATTGGGTTTTATTTAATATAGGTAATCATATTTTTTTCAACGTACTGTAGAACCTAGATTATCCGTTTCTCTCTGTTAACCGGCCGTCCTTTAGTCAAAATAAAAAAAAATCCCTGACGAGTAAATTATTTGCCCATCTCGTAATGGAATGTTTTTCATTACATTTTTCCTTTACTCTTCATTAATCCTGATACAGACTAAGCGGAACCGGTGCAGGTAGATCTGTGATTCAATAATATAAACCATGTGATTTGTATTCTCGAATCAGATACATTTTTCACTCGCATCCGTTCCGTCTATAACAGCCCTAACTAGTTTACTGGCCCCTAACTATAAGTAGGCCCTCGGTAGCCCAGTGGCTGAAGGCATTCAGCTGATAATCTGAGGATTGTTAGTTCAAGCCTGTGCAATGTACATGACAAAGAAAAAAAAATAGTGATCTTGAAATCAGAGAGTTGCCAAATTCGCTACAAAAATACTAGAACGTCATTCAGAACATCCAACAAATTATACCAGCGGGTATACGGGACTGGTGCATGATAAATGTGATCAGGGTCCAAATATATAATGCGTAATGAAGGTGTTGGGTGTCTGCTCGGATGTTTCCTCCTCATCTGACCTTGGTTCTAAAATAACGAGGTGCAAGTATGAATGTGGCTGTGATAAGTCTCAATACGAGGACAGAAATAGGCAGACAGAAAACGTATAAACCAACCCGAACAATAACGTAAAAAAGCTAATTATAAAGACTGTGTTTATATGATTGGTGATGCATGGGATTCTCTTCCCCAACATACACTATTCAGCGTAACTTGCACCTTACTTAATCAAAGAAGGAAAAGAGTCCTGTATTTAATTAAAGAAAACTTTGATTAATAGTAAACTAGTTTTATTATTTATTGATAATTCCCTACTATCCAGAATGTTTTATTATTATTATGTTTGCTGAAGGTACTAATTATATTAGATGCATCTGGTATCGACTCTTTCTAACTCATCTTTATTCTTATAACGAGATTCGATGATTTCGGTAAAAGAACAAAACATTTTCAGACAGTTACGGTTACAGTTATATCCATTTATTTTCGGCGGATGCCAGCTATATAACAATTATACAACCTACTTCTGGTCTGAATTAGTTCGGATAATCAAGGTACTACTGTATTTTGTAGTTATGCCTTAATAAATCCATTTAATTAGTGTAGTTTTGTAAAAATTCTAAAAATAAAATGTCACCTTTTTTTTTAAAAAGTTTAAGTTGTGCTAATGGGGGAGTTTCACGCCGAGAAGAAGAAGACCGCTGTTCCAACGGAACATGGAGAAAATTCCGCGACGCTGAAGAAGTTCCGTAGGGTTAGCATGGAGCTTTAGCTCCTGTACTATAATTTTAAGTTTCAGTCTTTAAATAATACCTCAATATAGAAATATTTACTACATACACTGAGATAGATTGTACTCATCGTTTATGAAGTGTTTTTGTGTTGAAATAAAAGTATTTTTCCGTATTTTGCTGTGATTCTAATTATATACAAATATAATATAAGTATTTCTGTATTTAAATTTATTCATATATCGAATAAAAATATTACATTTTTGGAAAAAACAAATATTATAAACAAACTTTCCCATAATTGCAAGCGTAGCGACTAAACAAACAAAATCAAAGTTGTCTGCTGTAGGGAAGAAATCGAAACTACTATTAAGTTACCATGTTGATACGTCTGGTGAAACTCTCCCATTTCAATAAATATATTTTAATATATTATGTGCCATTTTCAATAACTAATATTAGCTAAATAATATGAGTGAATATCTTGTTTAAGCCAAGTCTAGCCTTTTTCCAATTAATTTTCAAAATTGATTATATACAATTAATACTAGGATGATTTATATCTTTTTGATATTACCTATTATCAGAAATCGTTTTGATCATTATATTTCATAGTATTTACTAAAAGTATTATTTTTATTCATCTGTATGTCGAACAGTTGAAGATATGGGATTTTATTTTATATGATTTGTCATTAAGTATGATCTATATTTATTTGTAATATCTAATGCTAAATGTATTTCCTTTACTTGCCCTCAAAGATATTTTCTCATTTCATCAAATATTTTTTTAGAATTTTTTTTTAATGCACTAAATCTTTGCCATATTTTAATAAATGTTTTGTTATAAATTTATGCCTAATAAGTGTTCTTGCAATTTATCTATTAAGATTATTGTATTGTTGGCATTTTAGTAATTTTTTAAACTAGTCATTAAAAAAATATTATATAGTTAAATATATTTAGTTCTTAGATATTATATACATATAACATATAAATATTAATTTTTATAAAGATAGTGTGGTCTTCGAATGATCCAAAGTTTTCAAAAGTCTTGAGAGAAATGCATGCTTTTTTTTTAAATCATTGAAACTGCTTGAAATAAATTTAACGGGTAGATCGTAAAATTGCTAATTTGCAATTTTTTTTTCATTTATAATAATTAACTTAATTTAATGCAAGTGTACTCAAATAGCTCACATGAGTAAAATTTGGAATAGCTGATTGTAAACTTAGTCATCTTCATAGATAATTTTTATTTATTTAAAAGTCTTGGAATAAGTTTTGAGATTTTTCAGGTTAAAGTGTATTAACTTGGTTTGTTTGCATATTATTCAACAAGTTCAGTGTACATGTATATAAGTTTACTTAATATCACAAAAAACGTTGTTTGATATAAATAAACTTTTTTTCTTTTAAATATTAAATTTATGCCTGGAAGGGTAATTAAAGACATTGTGTGCAAGAATAAGACAGCTCCACTTTTTTTTCTGATTTACACTTTTTCAAATAAAGAAAAAAATCCTTTATCCATTGGGGCCTCCAGTTGCCCAGTAGATAAAGGCGTTCAGCTGGTAATCAGAGGATTCTAGTTTGAGCCCATGCGACTTTACAAAGAAAAGTAAAAAGTAGTGATCTTGCGATTGGAAGGTTGCTAGCTTTGCTACAAAAATACTAGAAAGTCCAGAACATCCAACAAATTATACTTGCGTGTATACGTGACTGGCGCACGATAAATCTGATCGGGTCCAATATCCTGACGCCTATTGAGGTCGCGTCGGGTGGCAGCTCAGGTGTTGTCCTCGTCAACTGACCATGGTTAAAAAACGCAAGGCATCTCTTCCGGGTCTTTCCTTTGAGATAGGCCAAGGAACGTTGTCAATAGCCCACTGTGCAGCTGCAGTGCGATGTTAATTAATCAAACCAATTTTTATCATTTAGTGCAAGAAACAGATGGCTCTAAGCAATGGCTATAAAGAGTACTTTCGTTTTATACGACGCAAGAAACGTTAAGTTTTTTTTAGTCCTTCCCGAAAAACTTCGAAAACTGGAGCTGCATTGTTTTTGCACCCACATCTGTAATTATTAAAAATGTCTATACTAAACAGTTTACTTGAGGACTAACATGCTAACTGTTGAGTCTTTTTCTATTATTTTCACTAGTGTAAATGTCTATTTTTTTATGCAATGTGTTATCTATAATTAATTTTGAGACATTTATAAAGTATTTAATTTATTAAAAAGGGCCAATCGTGCTATTTTAATGAATCTCTCATCTTACAACAGTCGCAAATTGTGAGTGAGCTTACTGTATTTGATGTTAGTGTTTAAATTTAATAACTGCTATAATTAACAAATTGCAGTTACTAATCGTTTGTTGTATGTTATGTGCCAAACTGTTGTGATTTTAAAGATTAATCTGTATATTTACTCATTTTTGTTGTTAAGGTTGTGTATTTTATTAGCAAGTGTTTTACAATTGCTCATTAGAGATAAATTATTCTTGAAGCATGTAATTCCGCTTGGAATAATTTTCTGTTATTGTTATTTGACGAAACATCAGATCTCTTGCTGTCTGAATGACGGATTCAATCTAAACTATTAATTATAATACAAAATTTTACTTGGGGTTTATTTTGTAACTATTAAACCAAATATTTGGTAGGTATATTTACCAAGTATGTATTTTATGTGTGGGAAAAATTTTCCTCGCACAATTTTAATTGCTGAAAAGTTGTTCAGCTATAATGGACTCTTTAAGAATGGCAGCTTATCTTTTGATTTCTTTAAAATATCTAATATATCAGGCACAATTCCAATTAAAAATATTGGTTATAACTAGAGTCATATTCATATATTTTAACCCTTTGCACTCTGTTGACGCCGCTCAGGCGACAACATAACGACTCATTCTTTTGGTTCCCTGTTCTTTAAAATAAACTCAAAGTGTCTTGTATGTAAAACACATCGATCTTTTTTTCAACTTGTTTTCTTGCGGATCCAAAACAGATTATGATTTTTTCCCCTCTATGAACATAAAAAATTCTGGGGGGAAAACAGAAAGAGGAATACGTGTTCTTTAGAAAGAACGCAAATGTCAAAATGTTCTTGGAGTGGAATGGGTTAAATCTTAAGACAAAGGTTGTTCAAATACTGCCGTAAACTTTAGTTACAAAGTAAAAATAAAACATACCCACTTATATATTTTAGGATGAAATGCCTTATTAAGAAATTGTGAAGCACACAATTTAATTCCCTACCTGATATTACACATATTGAGAATGCTGTTTATAAGCTAGATTATGTAATGCAATTTCATATTGCTACAATGCACATCCAGTAGCTAGTCTGGAAAATAAGTACCATTTTAAAATATTGCCGAAATGGGCTTTTGTCTCTTTCAGCTTATTTGTTTAATTTCCACATTATGTAATGGATAATTTTAGATTCTATTTTGTTCTTTTATGAATTACATTACAAGTATAATTTGCTCCTGCCATATATGTTTATGTAATGGATAATTTTAGATTCTATTTTGTTCTTTTATAAATTAAATTACAAGTATAATTGGCTCCTGCCATATATGTTTATGTAATGGATAATTTTAGATTCTATTTTGTTTTTTTATGAATTAAATTACAAGTATAATTTTCACCTGCCATATATGTTTATGTAATGGATAATTTTAGATTCTATTTTGTTCTTTTATAAATTAAATTACAAGTATAATTGGCTCCTGCCATATGTTTATGTAATGGATAATTTTAGATTCTATTTTGTTTTTTTATGAATTAAATTACAAGTATAATTTGTTCCTGCCATTTAGGTTTCATTCATTTATCTAGCAAGATGCAATATTAATAAAAAAAAATATTTTAACAGTAAAAATATTCTGGGGATTTAGATGTGCAATTTCAGGGCTATCGTGGACCAAGCAATAGAACATTGGACTCGTAACTAGAGGGTTTTGGTTCCAATCTAAGCGAGGTATGTAACGATCTTGCAATTGGAGGGTTGTCGAATTCCTTTTTGTCGTCTGCCAAAATCTGTGTAGAGGGGAAAGGTGCACATTAAATCTGTCAGGGTCCATAAATACTTAGACCTATTCAGGTGGGGTGCCAGCTGAGGTGTTGTCCTCTGAATCTGACTATGGTTCGAATTTACAAGGTAGTGTTTCTGGGTCTTCGAGATAGATACCAAAGCCTTTCATTGTGCAGCTCTATTGCAACCTTAATTCAACAAACTAATGCACAATTTCAATTTATACCCTTTTTTTATTCTGCCCTAATTAATTCATAAGCCATTATTTGAAGTGAAAAATCGTCACACAAACTCTGCATAATTATCTAAAATTACACAATGGGCAATTGTTGACAGTTCACGACCTTTGTCAAAGAAAGGACCCTGCAAAGTTGTCTCGTAATTTTGATACAGTCAATTCAATAAGTGTGTTTGAAAATTAATTTAGGTTCTGTTGTGAAAATAACGCTTGAAGGACCTGTTCAGGGGAAGGTAAAAACTCGTACAAATGTGTTTGTAATTTAAATAAGTCAAATGGTACTTATTTTCTGTATAGGTTTTTTACATTAAAAAAGAACATATAATAGTAAAATTATCCAAGAAATAAAATTAATGAATATGTTTCTAAAAATCTATATAGTTGTAACATTTGCATATTTCGTCAATTAAAATGGACATGCAAATTTTTGATTTGTGGAAATTAGTTTAGATGGTTAGCATCGGATATATTCTTATATCTACTCCTCATTGTTAATATATTGTGTGTTATATATTTTTTAACAAAGTACAAAGCTATTACATACAGTAGCATTGTTATTATTTTAATTGTAATGTATAGGACTTAGTCAATTACAAATTAACCACTATCATATCTACTCAACTATATTAGTCAATGCATATTCAAAGTACAAAGCAGAACGTTATACATAAATCAGTAATTATATATTTATCTTTTTTGTTATTCATGATTATGATTAAAGTGCAATTTACATTTTATATGCATTGTTTTAGTCTGTGTCAAATTTTAATGTATTTTATGGTTGTAAATGCCAAAATTGAGCTCAAAAAGCAAATTTTAATATGCACATTGATGGTGATAATTTTGTGTTTGATATTTGTATTGCCTCAGTAAGACATTTTATTGTTTTTGTGTAATAACTTCTTAGAACTAGTTTCTTTAGTTCATATAATAAAATGTATAAACGATAATGCTGGATTTTTTTTTTATGTAGATTGTTTTAATGTCCAAGGTACCCCAAAACTGAAATTTAAGGGGAGTATAAACCTTTTGAAGACAACACAATTGCTTTTTCCCATGATATTTTTAGATTGGTAGACAGTATAATGCAACTTTTTGAAATAGTTATTACTTCAAATATAAGTATTTTTAAAAAGTTTTGTAGCATGAAATAAAATAGAAAAATATATTTCCTAAAAAAAATATTTTTTTTTTAAAACTTTCTCAGTGCATGACTTTATCATTTAATATGAATATGCATATAGAATAGTTTTACAATCACTAAAGCAGAATTTTGATGAAATATTTTTTTTAAATGTTTTTAGTTAGGAAAGCTATTTTTTTTCATTTTTATTTATAATTTTTCAAAGCTCAAAATTCTGCTACAGTGAATGTAAAACTACCCTATGTATTATTCATGTAAAACTACAAAGTCGTACAGTTATATATATATATATATATATATATATATTCAATCTTGTAAATTTTATTTGGGAAGTATTTTTTTTTTTACATTTCATTCTATAAAACTTTTTTGAAAATACTTGTATTTAAAGTAATTACTATTTCAAAAAGTAGCATTATGCTGTCCATCAAATATGAAATAAAGTTACATTTCCTTCAAAAGGTGTTTAAAAAAATCCCAAACTTTAGATAAAAATTTCATAACTTAAGTCAATCATCTTTATCGGAAACTACTAGTGCGACAGTCCTGTCATTTAAAATTAGTTTATACAAAAAGTTTTTTATATAAAATAAGTAATTTTTTTTTTTTTAAATACTCTAAACTAAATAACTAAAACTCAAATTTTCTGTATTTTAGTTATGGACAATCCTACACATTAAAAATAAGGCAATTTTCTGTTTCTCTAACTATTGAAAAATTAAACTGTCGTAAGACAAAAGATGGATATCTTATTTTGTTTTATGATAGTTAAATTTTTTCCAAGTTAGTTAAATATTTAAAACAAATATATTAAAAAGAATTTACCCCAAATTAAAGTTGCAGAAGCAAGTTGCAATTTCATAACTTAAGTCTATTATTCATTTTTCTCAAACTACTGGTGTGGCAACCCTGTTATTTAAAATTATTAGTTTATTCAAAAACTTATTTCGCATTTTTTATAATACCCTAAACTAAATAACTAAAACTCATATTTTATGTTTTCTAGTTATGGGCAATCCTAAATATTAAAAATAAGGCAATTTTCTGTTTATCCTAACTATTAAAAGATTATATACTTCAAAAAAATTAACTATCATAAGTCAAAGATTGAGATCATAAGATATCCAATAATATAAAACAATTAAATATATTAAAAAGAACTTACCCAAAATAAAATTGCAGAAGCTCTTGATATTAGTATATTGTTAACATGTTTTGTAGTCAATTTGCTGGTTAAAATATGTTTCCTAATATAGCATTAAAAGTTCTTATATAAAAAGGGTTCTAAATTTTGTATTAACACTACATATTACTTACTAAATTTCCTTATGATACAAGAAAAGAATTCACATTTCAGTTTTAAATTTTATTTATACATAATGTATTAGGCATACAAAAAACTAAAGTAAGTGACGAGTCATTTCTTAGAAATCCCTTATCACCACATTAAATTTCTCAGCACAGAATCTTATTAATATTCACAATAAAGGATGATTACACAAGAAATTGGCATTTTGGAATTTTCTATCATTGGAAGCTTCCAAGTTTTTTTTCAAATCACAGACACAAACACCCCTTCGGGAACCTGAAGCAGAGACCCGAGCAGTCGACTCCCATTTTCCGTTATTTAAGGCACCACAGTTATGAGCGGAGAGAAGGCGAACTCAAAACGCAGGAGAAGCAGACGACAACCTTCTTCCATTTTAGGTCACATGGTGATTCACAATACAACTTGGTTCAAGTAAAAGGTTGGAATGCATTGGATGGTTTCTCTTAATCTAAAATAATACAGTAAAATAACAATATAACCACTCTACATCAAGGTTAAAATTCCCAGACTTTTCCTGAGGGTTTTTTAAAAACTTCCAGAATGAGAAATGCATGAAAAGTAATGTTCTTTTTTTAAAGATTATTGTGGAGACCTATAAAAATAAAGTGCCTGTAAATAATAATCTATTAAAGTTGTTCGAAAGGCACGTGGACAAAACTCCCACGCAAGCGGCGTCCAATCAAATGGCCGGAGAAAACTACGCAATTAAGTTCTGATGACGCTGGAGCGTCGCCATCTTGTGAAAAAGAGACTATAGAACTATGCCATGCGGTGAACGAATAGGAAGTGCCAGTCTCGTAGGAGCACTTTCCTTGAATTGTAATATAAAATGTAAACTATCTTAAGTTTAATTAAATCTTAAATTAGATACACCTGAAGAGTTGGTTTCCTTGAATTTGATTGCATTTTGATTGGATTAATGGTTTTTTGGAGTGCCTGAAGGATAGCAGCAACCACCATAACTGAGGATAATAACGTCCTTGGATACACTAAAAAAGTATTAAAAAAAATTGAGAAATTATCATTTTCACAAATTTATATTTTTATAATGAAAAAGAAATTTAATCGATAGCATGGAAAGGAATATAACAAGGCATTTTCAGCTAAAACCCTTAGAAAAAAATTCCCCGACTTTTTCAGAAAAGTTGAGGAATCGTTCATTTTCCCTGACAATTCTAGATGAGTGGGAACCCTACAATAGCAGAAAGTCATATTGCACTATGTTTTAAAATTTATTAGAGAAGTGAGCTTGTGATCTTCTATTGCTATTCAACATTAGATGTGGAACTCGCATGTTTACATTTTGACTTCTTTAGGCCAAATTTGGCAAAATATCGCCATTCTAAAACAGTTGTGAAATCAAAGACTTTAGTGCCAAAAGCACACAAGTGCATTTGCTGTACTTGTTTATGATTCCACTTGATGATGTTTTCACTTGGCTTCAAAAAAGCGTTGCCAAAACCAAAATTCTAGATTATGTATTGGTGGAAGAAGTGAAAACTAGTTTTGGCAACTTTTTTAAAGCCAAGATGAAGCAAGCGCAAACATCACCAAGCGGAATCGTAAATACAAGTATAGCGAACTAAAATACCATAAGTTTTATAGAGAGAATAAACCCCAAACAGATTTTAGTTTGAAAGGGAGAATTGTTTAGTATAAGTTCACCAGAAATAGATTAGGCGAATTTTTTCACATTTGGTAAATAATCAAGTTAACCATCCAATGCATCTCAACAAAATGACATACAACAAAAGTTCCCAAACTTCTATACATTATAATTTTGACCCATTTTTTGAAGAAAAAATTTATTACAAACCAATACATTTCTAGAGACTCACTTTTTAATACTCCAGAAAAGTATTGGATAAAAAAAATTCATTTCGGCAAAAAACAACTAAATATGTTCTATTTCATTTAACCAACCTTATTTCTAAAATGTCGCTTACTCAATAACATCCCATCAGTACTATTCTTTTCGAAAGAAATTAAATGGATTAACAAAAGACAAAAATGTTATGTAGCATGTTAAATTGTGCAGGTTAAATATATTTTCTTTTAAGTCTTTAAAAAAACATGCAAAGGTTTTAGGACCCATCAATATTGGTTCACAACACACAGTTTGGGGGAAACATTGACATACAACAATGCCATTGCCAAATATTTCAAATTACTTTTTACCTAGCCCTAATCTTTTACATCACATAACAAGGTTAGGGTTAGTAAAATGTAACCTCAATATCAGACTTGGCAGCATTTTTTTTTTTTGGCATCAAGTGTATACTGTACACTTAACCTTTAACTAAAACTTAATTGCACATATGTAATTAAGTAGTGATAGGAAGTAAAATGAATGCTTAAATATCCAAGCAATGGTGTATGAATTAAAATAATATACATAACAATGAAGAAAAGTTATTTAAACATATATACAAAAATATCATATAAGAATTATTTAAAGTTAGCAGAGAGTTCTAAACTAAAATAATTCATGTCTATTGTATGTGTAGCTCGTGCGACATTAACCCAACAACCAGGCAATTGGCAAGGTATGAAGGTATATGTTCACTATTACTCATACCAATTAAACCTTTAATTTAATCCTTTATGTCAATTTAGTTGACCTTAGACAAATAACATTATAGTACCAATACCCAAATTTTTTTTAAAATATAGAATCAACCAAATAAAAAGCTTTAATAATTAAAAAGTTATTTTTAAGTTTTGTTATGGAGAACACATCAGCAAAGTACATAAAATTAACAAATAAATTTTTTAAAAATCAAAATTTAAAAAAAAAAATTCCTTTATTTTACCATTAAAATTGTGACAAGCAATAATATTACCTTTATACGATTGATTATCGGTAAATTTCAGATTAAATTTGTTTTAAAAGATAGAAAACATAAAAATCTTCAAGTGTAGAAACCTCTTGTTAGCTATATATATTTTAGTTCTACTCTATATCTTTATACATTTCTCAAGCGATTAATGTAAATCTTTTTAACTCCACTTTCCTGAAATTCCTTCACCTCAAATGCCAGGCTAGAAACGAAAACGGAAAAATTAAAACAAAAGAAAACTACGTCATCAATGCCACTAACCCAAAATGTACAAGTTTATCATAAAATACTGCACAATACCCTACTTGCGTTGAGACACTCACAACATATTTTTTTTTTTAACTTTTACAAACACAAAACCATATTTTGTGGAGTATTTTATGAAGGAATGCCCCCAACAAATTGAAAAGAGCGGTTGTTCTCAAACGTGGAAGGCTACAGTTACAGTATAACAATTATGTCAAAGTGAACTTTCCATAAAAGTTTATAGGAAATTTCTAGAAAACCCCAGGCTGTACAAGTTATCGAAGATGGACATGAGTTCAATAATACAAATAGCTTGGATATTGTAAAATATTTAGTAAATTTACTTTTTAACTGGGTTGCCAATCAAAATGTAGGTAGGAGTTCTGTGACATTTTTGGATATTCCCGAAACGTTTAAAAAAATTCCAAAATAAGAAGTAAATGAAAATATAATTTTTGTCGTACGTAAATATTGAAGCACTTAACCATAGAACTTGCAACGTCCTTCCAGAAGGACAAATATATAACTATGTAAATATATACTTATGTAAAACTCGTCATTATGATCGTTTAGAGGTTATTCCTCACAGGACGGAATTTTCTGAACAGGAATTTCTGACGGAATCCTATGTTCAGAAAATGCCGAGATGGCGTAAAAAAAAGTTTACAAATTCCAAATGTAAAACTTTTTACGTACAAAAGTGCCTCCGGAAGTCCTCCGCATGTACGTTCCGAGGTTAAAAAAGTAAAAACCTACCAAGTATAGAAATTCGTGAAATTGATGTTTTTACACATTTATATTTTTATAACAAAAAGAAAATTACATCAATAGTGATGAAAGAAATACAGATTCACTAAAAATTTTTAGAACAAGTTTCCCGATTTTTCCAGAACATTTGAAAAACAGTTAAATTTGTCCTGACTTTTCAGGTAAATTTCATTTCCCCGGGCAATTCGACGTTTTTCCCACAACAAACCGTCTAAAAATTATAAGCTTTTTATATATTTATTTCAGAAATTTGATTGAATTGAACAATAATGCAGTCTTAAAATAAGCATGGTAATATAGCAATCAATATTTTTTTTTGCATAAGATTAACAAGTGCAAATGTTATCTGGTTTGTAGGTAAAAAAAATAAACTATTAATTATCCAAGCTTTGTACAATTGAAATCGTACCCATCTTTTATATTTCAAAGCACCAAGTGACAGGTTATAAGCCTGAACTACAATTTAAAAGTTTTGCCTACTTGAGGATTTTCATATAAAAGCTTTGTGTTACTTTTTCCATAAAAAGTTTTGTGATAATTTTTTTTAAATCGGCTGCCTACCTCGACCTACTCTATAGAGAATGGATCCTAAAACAATTGGAAAATAAACATCGCAATTTAGTTTTAGAGTCAAAGTGCAATCAGTAGACTTTAAAACTAAATTGTTGCAAGTGCAATTAATAGAGTAACTATTTTTAAAAGCACTGGAAATTTACGTTTAGTCGACTTGGATTTTAAAAGAAATTAACGAAAATTTAAAAAAAAAAATTATATGATTTTGGTGAATGTATAAAAAAAAAGTCAACATACTAAAGTTTAAGTCATGCGACATCAAAAATTATAATGCATATGACAATTTATATTTATGAAAATTATTAAAATTAAAGATAACTGAAATTGTTTATCTTCATAAATTAAAATTTTTGCATATTTCAGTTTCCCCAGTTTAGGAAATTAATTAGTCAAGGGCGGACTGGACATAGGATGGTCCTATGATTGCACTGGACCAGGTCCCCCCAGCCAGACATATCGTAGGGCCGCTACGACGTTGTGCAAAAGCAATGCATTAGGAATCTTTTTTACTAATGTGTATAGTACATTTAATGTAAAATGTGTATATTAATTAAACATGTGTTCGTAATTCTCAACTTCATTAACTTTTGGGCTGGTAAACATTGATAATCACTGGGATGCTGTAATGTCTCAGTACGGACCTGATCATAGTGTGGCGAAAAGTATTAATCATATTTATCAGAAATTAAATTATTAAATTAATATTTTTTCCCCATCATATTTATCAGAAATTAAATTTATACTTTTTTTCCATAACAGTTCCTTGGCACCCATACTTGAATAACATGAAAATGCTTTTTCTTTGCTGACATTTTCATATTTATAATTGAATATAGAGATAATATGCGTGTGTTATGTCCAATGAATTAATTTTCTTTATACATTTCAGTAACACAACTCTCACAAATGTAAAAATATATATTTACCCTATATTTGCTGTGTTTATAATGTATTTCACATACACATAATATTATAAGTACTTTCAGCAAAAATTAATATTTTTTTGAAAATATTAAAGAATATGCTACAAAAAGAACTTATAAATATATTAGAAATATGCACAATTTTTTTTTGTTCAATTTTCAATGATTATTGCATTGTTTGTAAAGCAATTACGTTGGGTTTAAAATGCAGATTTTGTCTTAATTAAACATAAAACAACAATAATAATATAGATACTTAATCAAGGTGATTTTATTTAATGTATTTTTTGCTTGCACTTATTCACAATTTAATACCTATAAGAATATCCACTCAGATGAGGAAAAGGTTCTTATATCAGCATATACCTTAACTAAAGTGGGATATATTTGTCCAAAATTACTTAAAAAGTCATTCTCATGTTTTTAATGAATTTAACATCCAACTTATATTATTAAAAATTAATAAAGCTATACTATTTGAAACTGTTTACAATTTGTGACTTATAAATTAGTGTGGTTATATATTATGCAAAGCAAATTTTGTATTGAAAATATTTTTATATCAACTAATGTATAATGAATGTCAACATAGATATACCTAATACTTTGTTCATGCTTACTAAAACATCTCAAGCACCTTCAGTTTTATCACTGTATTATACAATTTAAAAAGTATGATAATTGTAGGAAAAAAGTCGCTACAAAAAAAAATACCTAATTTACAAATACTTATATATTCTTTCCAATTTGGCAATTAAGAATCAAAAAACTTTAAGTAACATTTATTAATGTAATATATAATTTTTATTTAAAATACAAGAAATTATTTTTATTTATTTGAAAGAGATGTTCATTTATTACGTCACCCACTGAAGAGGAAAATCTCTGTAGGGAAGTCTGAAGTTGTAACAGAATGGGAAATGGGAAAGGAAGCATCATATGTGTGACATACCAATATTCTGACTTAAAATCACACAAAGTTAGAGAAATACATCCACATTTATAATTTGTTTTAACCTGAGAAACGATTCAAGAATCGGACACCCACTGTTAGTGGGATATTCTTGATTTGACATCTATTATTGCTATGATTAAACTATTTACTTCTTGGATACTTTGAATGACGAAGAAATGGGCCAATCATTTTAGCATACAATGACAACGTTAAGTCTGGTGTTTTCTGATTTAAGCATAGTCTTAGCAGCGTTTGCAGCACAAACCAACTTTCTGATTTAACTTCCCAGCGTGGGCGCTCGTACAGTGCTCGACAACAAGTACAGTTGGGCTGCACCTAATTTTATTAGTGTATTTTAAAACTAAAATTATATATTTTACTAATTTTCTTAAATGAAGATTAGAATTGGAAATGGAATTAGACGAAATTTCTACGGTAAGTAAAAAAAAATCTCCGATAAATAGCAAACCTGTTAGAATAATAAACAATTCAGGAGGGGGAAAAACTCCATTCAATCAAAACTGCAGCCGAAAAGCCAAATTCGAAATCGGCTGCATCGTTGCAATGACAACCTTACTTAGCATGGCTTCCCCTACACGCTAAAATGGAGATTGTAACGAAACAAATGCAACCCAAAAGGATTTTTTCAAATCTGCTGTACTTGGGACTGCGATGAATTGATTGGTTCGTGTGTGAATCAGCGGAGTGGGCTAGGGGGAAAACCGAGAATTTCCAAGAATCTCTCCAAACGGAAAAAGTTTTCCTGATAAGTTTACACGTGTGCTGGTTTTTCGTTACTTAAATTAATAATTAAATTGACCGATTCGCAAGTTTAAAAGAAAGGAGGATTGATTTAATTTTCAAAAAGTTAGTGTTTTTTATTTTTTTTCGAATGTTATCATTTCGTAAAAATTGAAAAGAAACTGGTTTTAGTAATAAATATTAAAGAATTTATACTCATGTAGGGTTGTGGAAAATAGGGGTTTCACATGATTTCAGCTGCACTAACATTTTTTACCATGGGCCGCCACTGCTTCCCAGTCTAAAAAAAGCCAATGACCTTAAAGAAGAAGAAGGTGTAATAGGCAAAAAGCACAGTGACATAACAAATGAACATCCTTTAAAGTATTTTAATAAATTAAGTTTTAAAAATTTCTTGGGCGATTTCATTATTTGAACAATGTACAACTTGCAATTGAGATATATATCAGAACTATAACAGAAAACATAAAAATTATTTGAAAAATATACAAGTTACCAAAACCCTTTGATCTCTTTGAAGCATATCTTAAAAACAAAAAATACATGGGTAATTGCAAGTAACGTTATTGAATAAGCAATATGAGTAAACATTATACTTTGTTAGTATACACCATGCTCTTTCTTATTAAATATACTCCTTATATTCTTATTGCCAATCAGGTCCATGTATAAGAACAATAAACCAAAGATGTGCTGTGTCATATACATCCAACATGGATCACCTACCATCGTTAAAATTGTCAAGAATGGCAGCCGTTAATTACACCTATTTTTTTTAACCGGTCCTATTGACGTAAAGCTTATCACATGATGTTATATATTTCACTTTTTAAGTCGCATAGTCGATCTTATCCCAACTCAGAAGGTTAGAGTCTGACGGCAGCTTAAAATCGAGGTTATCCAACGAGAACATATCTAACGTCTCCTGACCGCTATCCATACTGGGCATTAACGGATCCGTGTTATAACTGCAGGTCCTCGACTGTGGCGGCTGATTTGAATTGGCCACTGTGTTGTTATTTGTCAGGACCTCCAGCCAATCGGTGAGCTCGACGTCCATGTCGATGTCACCATAGGTCGGCGTGCAGTTGCTCTGCTGTTGGGAGGCGGAGTCAGGGTTGGGCATGGGCGAATCAGATGCGTCTCCGCGGTCCAGTACACCGAGGTCCATGGCTTCGAGTTCCTGAAGATCAAGGTTGAGGTCGAAGACGATGTTCGGGTGTGGGTCGGGTTTCGAGCCCTGGGTGGACGCGGGTGGATCGGGCTTTGGTGATGGGATGCTGGGGCAGGGCGGAGAAGGATTCAGAGTGGGTTGGATGTCGATGACACTGGGGAAGACTGGTGGAGCCATGCCACCTGTTGGAATGAATATTATTTAGTAAATTGTAATAGTATTAAAATATACAGTTGAATGGGATCTTGAATTCGTTATTTATGTATAGTAGGAACGTTTAATATTATTCAAAATTTTATTTGCAATACGAGTAAAAATAACAAATAAAGCCAGAGAAAGGGACATCTATACCAGGGTCTGTATACATGTTCTGAAAATAAAAATAAGGAGTTTCTAAGGACTTTTTTAAAGTACATTAAAAACAAGTTATAAGGACCTTATTTTTAATGTGAAATTTTTTTTATACATTTGTAACAAAAAGTTACCATTAAAATCCCATTTAATAGTTAAAAAAAAATTAATAAATGACTATGAAAAAGAAACTAGGTGCAATTAGCCAAAAGCTATTGGGTGCAAAGAAGCCTTAGGTACAAAGCAGTGTTTAATTCAGAATAACCCTCTGATGGATAAGCAAAATTTCGAATATGTACGTTTGTTTTCCTGCAGAAGAGTTTAATTTATATTTTCAACACATTCTTTTTTTTACAAAAATATTTTTTTTAATACATCAGTAGAGAAGGTTTTTAAAAGTCCTCCAAATGCTTTAAATTTGTAAATTATTTAAAAAAAAGAGATTTTTTTATTAACTTTTATTTTATGACTACTGGAAAAACTGGAGGCACTCGAACGGATATACATGTTGGCATCCAACATGGTTAAGATCAAACATTTTTAATAGAGACTTAGTAAAATAGAGACTAATTTAAATTAAATTTGATTAAATTATATTTATATCTTTAAATTAATCTTTTACTAATATTTAGTCATTTTTCAACATATCGTCAGTTAATTCAAGGCTAATGTAAAATTTTAGCCTTGACATATCTTAAAACATTTAGAAAGAAAAATAAAAGAAATTTCCTCTACATCCAAGTTTGAAAACTAAATAAACAATAAAAAAAATAAGCAAAAACTGAAAGCTTAAAAACCAAGTGCAATTACAAAGCAAATAATAAAGAAAACAAATTAAAGAAGTCGTGCAAGAAGCAAACAGTGCAAAGAAGCCCCATAGCAGCAACATTGATAACAATGCCAAAGCAGCAAGCAACTAAAGAACAAGTGCAAGTATCCCAGTGTGAAAGGGAGATAACGAGTACCTTTCGGTGTCTCTGGTGTCGTGGGGGTTGCCGGTTCTTGGGCAGCACTTGGTGGCAACTCTATAAAATAAATCTGTTGTACTTTTGCTACTCGTTTTAAGGTGCAGTCATGTTAGATAAGGTTTTTATATTGGTCACTTTAGTTGATCGTGATCTAATAAAATTTGGTGCTAATTTCTTTACTAGAATGAGTAACCATAAGGGAGATTACATGTTTTTTTTGTTTTATTTATAAGGGGTAATAAATTATGCGAATAATGCTCATACCAAGGTAAGACAACATAAAATATAATTAACAATTTCTGATGATATATTTTCATAAAAGTACTTTTTAAATGAAAAAAGTTAAATAAGAAATACTATTGGAAATTATGAATTAAAATTCTAAACTGGTAAAATCAATTTGAAAATCTGTTTGGTTATGTAAATAATTTATACTGTTAACTGATAATTTTTTTCAATTAACGTTTAAGTTACACAAAATTAAAGGGAAAAAAAAGCCCAAAATTTGCTGAGTTTTTTTAAACATTAAAAAGTTCCAGGAACCGAATCTATGAAAATTAATATTTTTTTATATTTCCTCAACTTGTTGAAATGAAGTACTACTTCTAAATATCTACCTAATCTATGATTAGGGAATTCAACATACATTCGGATTAATAATTTTACAAAAAGAAGAAAATAATGTCAACAAGAGGAATAAGATTGCGTAACTCAACTCTGACATTCTTAAAAAAATTTCTTGATTTTTTTTTGGGTGCAGGACAACTCTACTGCTATTATAATTTAAATTACTGAACAAATATTAACACCTCATGAGCATCCATTAACATTTCATGAGCAATATTACTGACCTCCATGACTTATAAGCACGTCTAGTACATCATCTACTTCCTGGCTTTTGACAGATTTTCTACTGCCTCTTTTGGAACCAGACTGCTTTTCCTGAAATATTTATACATTTATTTCATAGAGAAAATGTACATACACTCGATGTTGTTCCAGGCTCGGAATCATAAAAGACAAAAAAAATATTTTATTCATGTCCAATTAAAAAAAATACATCAAAAACATTAACATGCTAAACTTTTGAAATAATATATTCCATGATAAGTTTTTAACCCACTTCAGGGTGGCAACAAAATTCTGGAAACAAAGTTCCCTGATTTCCATGATGGTGTCAAAAAAATGTCCCTGATTTTACAAATTACATTAAGAAATGTTGCAATACATGCTTTGTATAAAAAAAAGTATCCACGCTACAATAACACAATATATGGGCGATTCTACAAATACGGGAATATTTACAGTACATAAATTTCCAAAAATTAAATTAATTTTAAAAATCTGAAAAAAATTACTAAAGTAGTTCAATGGGTACATAATTAGAATAAAACATCAGCAGAGCTTAATTGTTATATTTTTGTTTTGCCACCTATTAGGTATAAGGAAATGGGCATGTGGATGACAAAACCAGAATTTGCATGTTCTCAGTAAGCCATATACAGGGTTCCCACTCAAAACCTAAAACAAAATTCCCTGACTTTTCCCTGTTTTCCAGTAGATTAAAAAAAAATTCCAGTATACGACCGATGCATGAAAAACCAAATACTGTCTTATGCAACAGCGTGTGCAGAGTTAAATTTATGTATTAAGCACTTTTTAACCCATCAACAAAATTTCTTAAACACATGCGTGAACATCAGTTAGCTTACACTGCAGCAAATACCCAATTTATGTCAAATTAGCTACTGCTAAATAAAATCATTTCAAAAAGCACACATGAAAATATGCAAAATTTATTTGTTCATCTATCAATCAATTTGAATTAAGGTGCAAGGTTCGCTTTTCAATCCCTTTAAATATATAGTTGTATAAAAAACCTTCAAAAAGTTAAATAAAATTAAATTTTTAATATTAAAATAAATTAAACACATAAAAGTTTCAACCCAATATTAATGGCTAAAATTATTTTTATCCAAACATAAAGAGACAAGCTACTTTCAAAAGTCAACGTTTTAACATAAAAAGACAAGTCCCAAACTTCAACTTAGTAAAATAAATTTCATTTGTGAAAAATTAAAAAAATTAAAGCAATTTCGTTAACTAGTACAATGCAAATCCTAATAAACTAAGAAGTACTGAAAAATAAGCAATTATTTATGAGATGCAAAAGGATTGAAAGCATTTCAACGGACCTCGCAGCAAATCGCATTTCGTGAATTTCTATAAATTGATGCTTTTTATTAATGGAAATAAATTCTAAAAAAAAAACGACCTTTACTGAGGTCGCGCATTCGCCAGACACAACGAAATTTAGCATAGCCTTAGAGGTATAACAATCTCAACTTTAGAATAATGTCTCCAAATTAAAAAAAATAAATAAAAAAAACGGAATTCCGAGGTAGACTACGAAAAGTAGGACCTCTGAAGAGTTTGCCACAAAAATAATGCACCCACAAAATTATTCAATAGGGGAACGATCCATTCAAAGAAACGGGTGGATGTAAAGAAATGTATTTACATGATATGCCAACGCAAATAATGCATCATAAAATTCAGTAATAAAAAAATATCCATTTCGCACTATATGGAATTAAAAATTAAAGAAAACCTTTATTGTAGGAAATAAAAATCTGCAAAGGATCGTCTGGAAAGGATTGCATTCGGAAATTTGGCAATAAGGGCAGCTGAAATATTCTTGTTGCATGGTATTAGAAACCAAAATCGTTTGCAGAAAACTAATGTTTGGTAGAGATGACCCCCGAAAAGATTCATTAAAAAATTCGGCAACAAGAAAGTGATCCCTTGCAGAAACAATCACGGTGCGCACGTCACCTACAAAGAGTATGCGCAGAAAAAGAATATTTATATCTACATCGCTTCCAAAATAATACATCACAAAATTCGGCAATGCGAGCATAATTTTTTTTTTACAGTATGGAGTTTAAGACAAAAGTGTGCAAAGAAAATAAAAATCTGCTACGGGATGGTCTAGAAACAAGAGAAAAAAACGTACGGGTGCGGCGTTAGCTAACGTAATATAGATTGTGACAATCATTATAGAAAGCGCACTAAGCTAGACGTTTGCATGCGCACATTTTTCCTGTCATTAAAAATGATGGAAGAGTTAAGTATGACATCATCACTACGGAACATATTGAACGACGATGAACGGTTTTGGTGACATTGAGAATTAGCTAGCTGAAAAGAAATTCCCTGACTTTTCCAGAAATTGTTCAAATTCTGCGATTTTCCCTGACTTTTCTCGGTTTTTTCAACCCCTTTTCATTTTCCCTGACAATTCCCGGTTTTCCCGGTGCGTGGGAACCCTGCATATATGAAGCTTTGTAGGCTTAACTTCTGTTAAGTGCTTACAACTGCAAGGTTTATCACCATGCATAACCAGAATTTATTTATATTTATATTTTACCTGCTTATTACAAGTCATGTTAATGACAAGGATTAAAAACACTTAGCTTGAAAATGAAATACGACTTAGAGCAAATCACAAAAATCTGTGAAGAACAGCAAAATGCAACTTTTAGTCATAAGCCACAAACTGCCATGTTTATTTTTAGGCACTTTTGCCACTTTAAAAGTTTCAATTTCCTTGAGAAAAAAATTCCATTTGTTTCAGCCATGTGGATGACTGATATTCCTTAGGACAAACTTTTAATTAATTTTTTATGTAATAATTTTAGTTATTTTGACTATTTTTAGCTTAATATTATTCATACATATTCATTAAGCAAAAGAAAAATGAAGAGGAAATCACTTTTGGTTTTTTAAATAAATTACCTGGAAAACACAAATTATAGGTATGGGACAGGGCATGTGGATGACATTTAATTAAAATAAGTTTTTTTAATGGAATAAAAAATCAAGTTTTTTCATAGATGAAAGTCAGAATAATAGTGCTAAGGGAGTGTAAATATATACATTAAAAAGTTTTTTTTAATTTACAAAACAAAAAAATATATCAGTACGGAACACACATTTTCCGTATTTGTAGAATTGCCATATATATTGCAGTATAAATGAGAATTTATAAACAATACCTGTTGTCAATTAAAATAATTTATGGATAAAACACAAATTATACAATTGCAACAGGCATAACAGTAATTAAACACGTTCTCTGGAAGCAGATAATGTAAAAAAAGCAAGTTTTTCCGGATTACTTCTGTTGGATATAATTTTAAATGTTTTATATGCTTCATATTTCCTATTCCAATCTTCAATAAATCGCATATTCATTAGCCCCTCACATGTTGCTTACAATCTAAAGTCTAACACACTTTGCTTTTGCTTCTCCTTTCAGCAGTGGTTCACATTTTTAAAAAAATAAAACTGAAAATATAGAAATGTGCATAACTATGCTTTTTTTCAAAATTCCTTTTCAGAACTAAAAGAAAATATTGACAACAAAATTACCCGGAATAAAGAGCATTATAGACGATAATTGCCGCTTTAATGATCCAAATTTGAAAATTTCCCTGATTTTTTGTGAAATTTTGAAAAATACTTTAACTGTTCCATGATATTTCCAGAATTAAAAAATTCCATGATAATTCCCTGATTTTCAGGTTATGTTGCCACCCTGCACAAAATTAGCTTTAATAAAATAATAAAACATCACACTAATTGCTGAACTGTTAATAAAGAGTTTTTTTTAAATGCTATGTTGTTAGTAATTCTACACACAAACATTCTAACTTTTTATCAAGCTGAATTTTATTTTATATTAAACAAATAATCTAACTGCTCTTTTCTTTTAGCCGAATTTAACGATAACCTCCTTTATTAAGGTTAATCAAGATTTAACAATAAAATGCAATGCTGTAATAATTTTTTTAATATAATTTTAATGTGGAAGTTCACATAAGGCTGTTTCTTTCAATCGGAAATAAGGGAGATAATCACCAAAAACAATTCAAAACACAAAACAGAGTGACAATAACCTGCTTGACTTTAGCCTGTGGTTTGACAGCTTCATTGTAGTCAGGAGGGGCTTTTTGTATCAGAAATTTCGGTTCCACAGTTCCCATTGTCACTTTAGGTGCAATGACATTGGAGAAATTTGGTACTGATGAGGACCTGCAATAAATGCATTATTAAATTATAAAGAATTACGATATATATACACATTTAACTCTTTAATCACGAAGGAAAATACAAAAATTGCATAGTTGGTTGCACAGCGAGGTTTGGTTAATTAACGTCGCACTAGAACTGCACAGTGGGCTATTGGCGACGGTTCGGGGCCTATCTCGAAGGAAAGACCCGGGATCGATGCCTCGTATTTTTAACCATGGTCAGATGACGAGGACAATACCTGAGCTGGCAACCAACGCCTTCAATAGACGTCCAGACTTTGGACCCCGATCAGATATATCGTGCACGAGTCAAGTATACACGGCTTTAATTTTTTGTGGATGTTCTGGACGACATTCTAGTATTTTGGTAGCGAAGTTGGCAACCTTCCGATCTCAATATCACTACTTTTTTACTATTTTTAGTCTGGTCCGTCGCACAGGTTCGAACCGGGAACCCTCGGATTCCCAGCTGACGTCTTAATCCACTCGGCCACGGAGGCTATTGGCTGCACAGCGAGAGTAATTTATATTCGAAAAAAAAATATATAAAAAATTAATTGTTTTAAGTTATTCAGTTTTTTAAAATATACCTCAAATCTAGAAAACTGGCACGAGCATTTTTTTGAATTTATAATTTGAACATTGTTAGGAAAACAGAATATCAGTGGACAACAATAGATGTCTTGAACCCAGTTAATCTATTTAAAAAAAATTTAACCAATTACAGACCAGGCTAAAAAACGACAGAAGAAAGAAATTTTTTTTTTACATAAATCACGCTGTTACTTAGCACTTTTTTTCCTAACCATCTGGTAGCCCAATGTGTAGTAAGTACAATCTCAAACTAAGAAAATAATCGAATCCTGATCATTAACACTTGAACCTACTTCAGGATCAAACTTATAACCTCACATTGGGTACAGGCAATGTGACCGAAACCTGACAGAATAAAAGTCCAACAAAAACTACAGTCCATTACCTTGTTGAACCAGTGCCAGTACTATACCAGTACTTTTCAATTACCATTGCCACCTACACTAAGGCAAGTTGATTTACTACTGTATTCTTGGATGGCACTATTTAGCCCAGATCTTTTACAACATTCACCAAATTTATTATTTGGGAGCATAACAAATAAAGATACCAATCACATGAACATTTCTTCAATAAAGTTCAACTGAATAACAAAATTCAAAAATGAATTGGGTGCATACCAAACCATTTTCTGTTGCGCTAATCCATTGGGTAAAGAATTAGCCCTGGGCTTTTCTATGAGAGTAGGGACTGCCTGGGCCTGGCACAAAACGATTGGTTTCAGACTCGCAAACTGAGAAATGTTTTGCTGGTTGATGGGGGACAGGCCATTGCGTACTCGGACGTTGTTGACCTGCTGATTGTGGATGAATGCAGCGAGGCTCGCTTTCACCATGGCAGACTGCTGTTCGGCAGAGCCTGGAGGATATTTTCCTGAAAGAAAAAAAGCTCAATGTAGAACAGAATGTTAGGATATCCTTATATAAGTAAGTATACAAATATTTTCTAAACACTTCATCCCCTGATACAGTGTTCACTCTATGCGTTTTTTGAAGGGCGGTCCGCCCTGCCCGACCTTTTTTCATCTCAATGGCGCACTCATGCCTTTTTTTGAAAAATAACGCCCTTTTTCGAAAAAATTCCGCCCCTTTTGCCCTTTTCAATCAAGCTTGCTTTCTCAGCCGTCTTTAAAAAATGCATCGATTTGATAATTTTTTTTTTGTTAATCGGAATTAAGTGGCAGTAGAAAAACAAACTTTTTTTTTAACTACGCGTGTTGAGCAATCGCAACGATTTCGCGGTAATTTCGAGCACGGGCACAATCCACGAATCCTGTTGGTTGCCTGTGCCAGCATATGAAATACTAAATTTTATTTTAGATAAGATGGTTTGAGGCTAGGTTATCAAATTTTGCTTTTTAGTAGCCTTTTCATTAGTTTTGTAAGGGGTCTGATTAGGACTACTTACCGATTTGGTTAAGTGAAAAAAATAATTTTTAATATTTAAATTTACTTTTGAGCTATTTGCATTAATTAAAAAATATTCAAATATTATTGTTCCTACCCGGTTGAGTTTCTGCTAATTGGCGCCTAAAACCAGTATTGTAAATCTTATGTATTCTCCTTATCGAAGCTGTACAATGGACAACATATTTACACTTTCATGGCGAAGGATTTTTTTCAAAATTGTGAAGAACATACTTTTTAGTTAAAATGTCCGTTATTTCCGTTAGGATATTTGATGGCACAAAAAGTGTCCTTTTTAAAGCAAGAAGTGCCTTTTCAATAACAGGGTGCCCTTTTTCTACCAACAGCGCCCTGCCCCTTTTTATTTCTATAGTGAACACTGACGTATATATACATAGTTGTTAAATTATTAGATTAACCATCCCGGGACCACCTACAGCGTTTTAACATAATTAATACACATGGTTAGATTTTTATCTTTAAGCCAAATTTGGCAGCAAATTACATATTTAAACACAATTACTAACTCATGTTATGGAGGCACAATATTTTATTTCAAAATATTTTAAAAGCACATGCTGAGCAAATATACTTAAAATTTTAACAATTGTGAAAATTATTGTTATTTTATTAAGGTTCTAGAAGTTTATCTTAACTTTACCAAGATGACATGTAAGGTAGAAGAAACCCTATAACACAACTTATTTCAATGATCTTATGGTTTCTTAACATGGTTTCAACTACATATCATGGTTAACCATAAAGTATAATATTTACATCATGCAACAAAGGATGTAACAAACTACTTTTATATATTTAAAAACAGCCTTAAATAAACCATTTTTTTTATCTGAACATTCATTTTAATTCAATCATTGCAACATAACACTCAATTAAAAACCGCAATACAGTTTAATGGTTTTCCCTGTTCTTTATTCACAACTAACCCAGCTGTTTTAACAACAAGAATAAATAAACTTCCATATACACAAATGAAACAACATTGTGTTTCTTTCACAGTTGATTATGAATCTAATACACAAACTAATTATACAATCAACTTTTATCAAAATCTTATCACACTGTATGTACAATGGAAAGTTAAAAACCACGTTCACAGCTGGTAACTTACTCGCTTGCTCAAACAGCTGTTGGGGTGTGCTGAGCTGTGCCTTGGGCTGCAGCAACTGTTGTTGCTGCTGCTGGATGAGGGTGGGCTGTGGCAGGGCTGTCGTCATGGTTACGGTGGAGGGGGGTGGAGGTGCTGGTGCGATAGGAACGGGGTGAGAGGCCAGCAGAACCTGCTGCTGGGCTTGTTGCTGAGCCTGCTGTTGCTGGCGCCACCACTGCTGCTGCTGCAACTGTCGTTGGGATCTGAAAACATGAATATTGTAATTTGAGTTGTAGAGTATTTTAGTTATTGTAATCAAGTGGTTTGAATTGTAACTGATTTTTTTAAAATTATAAGTGTTGTTAAATTGTGGGGAAAAAATATCTTTACCGATATTTGAAATTTTTTTTTAATTATTTATTTTACGCTAAAATATTTGTAATTATTACAAGTTAAAATTTTTTTTAAAAGGAATCTTAAAAAAGTTCAAGTAAAATTTTGTTTTTGTGATTTTCAGAGAAGCTTTGCTTCAACCAATAAAGGCAATTTTAGCAATGTTTCCAATGGAAAGGAGTTCATCTTCTATAAAAATAATTATTTACAGTTGTAAATAATTATTTTTATAGAAATGAACTCCTTTTCAAATTCATGAAAAAAAAAAGCTTTTTCTTAATAAAAAGGAAATTTTGCTTTAGTATGCATAAAAGCTATAAAAACAATTTGCTTACATTTTGTACTTGCATACTGTATTGCTTGAACATGAACATCGCTGCTATTGCTATAATAGCACTTTTTATTATTATTTATCGATAAGAATTTTTTTTAATGTGAATTCTATTGATTTTTTTCTCAAAGCGATATGGATAACTAGAGTTCAGGTAATTGGAGTTCTACTGTAATAATCTAAAGTAACACTTTGTCTACTCATAGAGATAACAGTTTTGAAAACTAAACTAATTAGAATAAATCAAATTTTGTTCACATTTTAGATTTAAATCAAAAAGACAGAGATGATAGCAGCCTTAAAATGCAGATGAAAAATAGGCATGGGTTGCATAATAATACTAACTTTATAAAGTACACACAATTAAAAAAAAATATATAAATATATATAGGTTATTAACATTACATTTCCAACATACCTTTCCAATTCTCTTTCCAACTGCAAAATCTTCTGCTGCTGTCTCTTCACAATCTCCTCATTTATTGCATTTGCGTTCTCCGAGCAGTCCATAACATCGGCATTCGAGTTCAACTCAATGTCCATCGGTGCTGCCGAACCCGGCCTCGAGGTCAGAATCTGACCTTGAACGGGCATCGTGTTGTACACCATAAGAGCAGCGTCCTCACCAATGGCAATCTGCGGGGCCCTTGACGCCTCTACGGTGACAGTCACAGGTTCCTGTTTCACCAATGTGGGAAGCGAGTCGAGGAGGATGCCGTTGAGGTTGATAGGGAGCGTTGTGGTCTCGATTGTGCCGTTTTTCTCAGAGATTGGTTTGTTGCCGTTGGATTCCATGTTCTTGCGGAGGCGTTCCAGGAGTTGGACTTTGTTACCGGAGACGGGGAGGTTTCTTTTCTTGCATTCGGCTTTGAGGCCATTTACTGGAATAAAAAATGCAAATTTGTAGTATTGCGTTTGAATTTATTTGAACTCATGAACCCTTGAACTTATTGAACCCTTTTCACTTGAGAAATGGTTGGTTGCATGGGTTTTAATGGTGCAAGGGGCAAATATGGCCAAGCTGCGCCAAACACTAGACGATTCAAACCAACATTAAAAATCTAAAAGATACACATAAACAAAACTAAATTTCAAAGCAAAGAAAAATATCCGGTATAGTTTAAAAAGATAAATAGCGATGGATGAGGTAGATGATTTAATAAATAGGACAATGTGGGAGATGAAGTGTTAAAAAAGCGATTATATACAAGTCTAAGACGAGGACAAGAAGTTAAAATATGAATTATGGAGAGAGGCTGTTGGCAATGATGACACGGCGGGGCAGTTTCATTGAGCAATAAATATCTATGGGTTGCTTGCGAATGACCTATACGGAGACGGGTCAATAAAACATCACACCGTCGAGATGGCAAGGACGGTAGGAGCGGGATGCTGGGAAATACAGAGGCTAATTTGTTAGCCGTCTGTAACCTCCAGCCATCGCTCCATTCCTTCCGTACAAGGTCCCGCAAAACATTACGCAGGTCGTCATATGGGATTCTGATATTGAGCTGGGATGTGGCATTTTTGGCAGCATGATCTGCCAGTTCATTGCCAATTATGCCGACATGCCCAGGAATCCAGCACAGTATGACGCCGTAACCCTGTCGAAGAAGTTTGTCATAAATAGTTTGCACCTCAAAAGCTAACGGAAGTTTATAAGAATCCGATGACAGTGATTCTAATGTGCTTTTGGAATCGGTGTAAACTATGAAATTGCCAACAGTCTGGTGAGAAATGTGTTTTAATGCTTTATACAAGGCTAAAAATCACTTGAGAAATGTATTTGTTTAATATTTATGTTCTTTTCAATGAACAGTTATATCCCATTCCTGTTTTTTTTAATGAGGTATTCTTTAGTGTGTTCTATTTTTTACGCTTAGGGTGGATAATTACAAAAACTAAAGTTATGCTTGAAGCTGAATGTTCATCTCAATATACCAAACATATATTTAGTGGTTTATGACATTTGTCAAATGTTTTTATTTAAAAAAAAAAAACAGGTGTTGAGGAATTTCAATCTGAAGAAACTTTTATATCGCCAACATATAATTGGTGTTTTTTCTAGATGACAAGGATAACTATTATTAACCCTTTGAGTACTGAATTATTTGAAGATTTTTTTTTATGCCCATGGGACGGATTTAATTTGTTGCTAACAGGTCGTTCAACGCCTGCTTCTTAAATACAGATGACGAGTCAGACTCGTCCACCGTAACTTCGCCCAAGTAAGCAGATGACAAGTCTCACTCGTCCACCGTAACTTCGCCCAAGTAAGCAGATGACGAGTCAGACTCGTCCACCGTAACTTCGCCCAAGTAAGCAGATGACGATTCAGACTCGTCCACCGTAACTTCGCCCAAGTAAGCAGATGACGAGTCTCACTCGTCCACCGTAACTTCGCCCAAGTAAGCAGATGACGAGTCAGACTCGTCCACCGTAACTTCGCCCAAGTAAGCAGATGACAAGTCTCACTCGTCCACCGTAAATTCGCTCAAGTAAGCAGATGACGAGTCTCACTCGTCCACCGTAACTCCGTCCAAGTAAGCAGATGACGAGTCTCACTCGTCAAATGTACCTAAAGGGTTAAAGTTTGTGAGATGATAACTTTTTTTAACTCAAGACTATATTCTTCTCTTTCGTTTTGAAGAACAGAGAAAAGAGAACACGTCGTTATTTCCGTGACTTAAAGAGGCAACGCTCGGGTGCAAAGGGTTAATAAAATATGTCGATACCCCAGTGAAGTCATACTTTTAAATGAAGGTAGATAAAAAAAACAAGTTAACAAAAGAAATAGATAGTGTTTTTTTTTGGTTAAAAAACATGCAGTTCTTGGGCAATTTGAAGAACAGGGAACAAAAGAACGGGTCATTATTTTGGCGACCAAGGTCATTATTTTAACTTACCACCTCCTTTTACTAAAACCCCTTTTAAACCATCTCTTTAAATAACTCACTTAGTTTGTATACTGTAATCTTCCTTAAAACTCTTTCAAAGGCGATCCCCTTTCTTTACAGATGTCCACTTTCAAAGTCTGGTGTAATTGAGCAATCCTCCTTATATTGAGGTTTCACTGTTTTCAAGTCATAACAATTCACGTTCTTAGGTCCATTATCACCCTTTCCCACAACCAAATGTTCCCAATCTCCCACAATCTTAGCCCTTTGCACTCCGTTGGCCGACAACATAACAACCCGTTCTTTTGGTTCCCTGCTCTTTAAAATAAACAAGAACAGCATGATATAGTATTAAAAAAATCCATATATTTTTCAACTCGTTCTTTTGCAGATCCAAAACAGATTATGATTCTTTTTTCTATAAGCATAACACATTCTAGGGTAAAGAACATAAGGATGAATAATTATTCTGTAGAAATAACGGAAATCGCAAAGAGTTCTTGCAGTGCAAAGGGTTAATTCCCTTTTGACACCCCACCATAAACTTCAACCAATCATGTGCGTTTTCGTCTTGACAAATCCCTACTAATTATACAATTCCTTGTGTTGCATCTGAGGTTTCCCCTATTAGGGAAAACTCCCTTTTCTTGCTTTGACTCTCTTTCTGTTAAGACCTGCACTCCATGGGCTCTGGAGACTGAATAAAGATTCTTAACTACAATTTTGTCCCTTTTTTTTTAATTACATCCTAACATTTAATGTATAAGGTGATACAGGGCTTTAAACTATCAACATGGTGTGAGTGGCATCTGATACCAAGGTGAGAGAATATATAATTTAATTGCATAGATAGGTACAGTTTTTGTAAGCTTGATGAAAATACATATACTTGTGATGTCTGTTTGTATACGATCATCAATAAACAACTGTGAATATCAGTGATCTCATTTATCCAAAAGTTATTAATTGCTAATGGACAATAATAATGAATAATAATATACATATATACACATAAATGGCAAATTAAACAAAAATGCTTCGAAGAAGATTCCCAGATGACTGAAACAACTTTTTTTAAACAGGTTTTCCATGCAATTAAAAAAAAATTAGGATTATTTGTGAAAATAACTGACAATTTCATTTATAATATTAAAACTCTAAAAGTACCTTCATTTATTAATTTTAAATAAAGAATGAGGATTTAAAAAAATTTCTTTCAAGTAACCTTTTACAGGAAAAAGAAATTGTTACCCTACCTTTTAGGTCTTCAAAATTCTTGATGAGGTTTGGAGGTGGAGAATATTCGGCAACTTGCGGTTTTTCAACAGATGGATTTTTTAATTGCAGTGCATCCGCTACAGCCTGCATTGAGTTTGCCAATTTTGATTGTTCTCCGGAAGACTAAAAGGGAATAATAGAAATATTAGTAAGTCTTTTACAAGCTTTTAAATTTATTAAAAATACAATCTTATCAAAAGTTTGTTAGTAATTTTAAACACTTCATATATTCCTTTAAATTAAACTACAATCGCTGAAGAAAAATTTAATGTATAAATAGGTACAGTTGAAAGCAATTAATGGAAAAGTTACAATTAAAGAGTTAAAACTCATAAAAACATGCACTATTTGTTGAAAAGTATTTCTTCTAAAAAGTTTATATTTCCCAATCTTTAGAGCTTCATTTACAGAATTTCTAAAAGTTATATTAATAGAAATATTTTATGCAATCTAATAATTTTCATATCTTCTACCATTGTATGTCCACTTTTGTAAATGTTCGGAAAACGCCATAAGATTTGGAACTTGCAGAATATTTTTTAAAAAGACTGATCCACAAAATTATTATACAATGTTTGTGTAAGAGGAAAGAACTAGACTGCATTTACATTAATGCAGTCAATGTACTATATTTACATTGATACAGTAAAGAAAAGGTAACTGTTATAAAGACTGCTCAAATTGAAGCAAAAGTCAATTACAGACTCTTTTTAAAAAATATTGACAGGTATAAATTAGTATTTTCATTTCTGTATATAACAACTTGTTGAATTTTTGTACTAAATACAAATCTTACTACTATGCATATTTTCGATAAAAACAGCAGTATTTCTTAATATTATATAACTAGTTCGTTTTATTTGAATTATTTATTAAATAAATGATAAAGTTTTCTGTGCGGTTGACTTCATGTTAATCTGTGCGGTTTCCATGAACCAATGTCTCATTTTGGGTAAAAAAATTATATATAATGATTGTGCTATTAGCTATAAATATGTTTATCAATTCATTTAGGCGAGATAGTAAACTCTAAGCGCAATTTCCATATATTCTTCAGGCACAATCCACACTCAACAGAGAAGATAACTTTTTTAGAGATATCTGTTTACAGGTGTTTAAGAAAGACTTCCCCACCTGCGGCACAGGCAGGATGACCTGCGGGTACTTCTGCTGCATCTCCAACTGCCACTGCAGGAACAGCTGCTGCTGCTGAAGCAGCAGCTCATACGAAGTCTCCTCCTCAGAAAGTGTCTGGTTCTTTTGGGCACTTGGTGGACCCTGAAAAAAAGGTGATTTAAATGACGGTCGTTATTTTTAGCCTTCCAATCGAACCTAACCCTCAGAGGCACCTAGGAAATAGTAAAGCTGTTTTCATTGCAAGATTATTCAGGGTGGCAACAACATTCTGGAAAAAAAGTTCCCTGATTTCCATGACGGTGTCACAAAAATTTCCCTGATTTTACAATTACATTTAAGAAATGTTGCAATGCATGCTTTGTTTAAAAACAAAGTATCCATGCTACGATAACACTATAAATATATTGCATTATAAATGATTATTGTCAGTTAAAAGAATAATTATGGATACAACACAAATTATGCCATTGTGACAGGAATTATAGTAATTAAACATGTTCTCTGGAAGCAGAAAATGCAAAAAAAGCAAGTTTTTCAAATTATTTCTTTTGTAGATAATTTTAAATGTTTTATATGCTTCATATTTCCTATCCAATCTTCAATAAATCCTATATTAGCCCCTTACATGTTGCTTACAATTCAAGGCCCAACACACTTTGCTTTTGCTTCTCCCTCCAGCAGTGGTTCACGTTTTTACAAAAATAAAACTGAAAATATGAAAATGTGCATAACCATGCTTTTATTTTTCTTAAATTCTTATTCAGAACTAAAAGAAAATATTGACAATTAAATTACCAAGAATGGAGGGCATAACAGACGATAATTGCCGTTTTAACGATCCAAATTTGAAAATATCCCTGATTCTTTGTGAAATTTTGAAAATTTCCCTAATATTTTCAGAATTAAAAATTTCCATGATAATTCCCTGATTTCCCGGTTTTTCAGGTTATGTTGCCACCCTGTTATTTATTAATATGTAAGGAGTATGAACTGACTAAACCTCTAGTATTATAAAAGATGCTTTGACCATGGTTGATAATAGGCTAGGACGATATGCTGCATACATTCGGAACCAGCAACTGGCTATCTTGGCGTATCTTCCAGTTTGAACAATCCACATGGATGGTGGTATGTAGAGTATATAGCTGTATCTCTGTTCCTTATATATAGAAATTGTTTTATTCTCCAGTCTAGTAAGAGCTAATTTCAGTATTTAAATATTAAACAATTTAGATCAGCAATACGGAAGTATTTCGAAATTGCATTTTTAAATGCATCGTACAGTACAGCTCCGGTCGTTTCAAAATCAGTGTGAATATGAACAGTTTTAAGAGTAGATCTTTTCACGAAAAAAAACCTGCCGGATATCGGGTATCCGGTTTTAATGGGTGCCGGATATCCGGCAAAACTACCATCCGGTTCATAACTACTGAAAATTGAACAATAACAACTACTATGCACTTTAAAAAAAAACACTCAAACGACAAGATACCTTATACTCATGGAATTTTATCGTTCTCGCCTTGGGTTGTGCCTTCGGTTTGGACTTCTTCCGACGAGTGGACGAGACATTCTCCTTGTGGGTGCTATGAGAGATGCTTCCCGATTGGCTCGGGGCAGGGGACGATACAGAGAAGACAGTGCCGATGCGAACTTCGCAGTTGCCGTTGCGAACTTCGCAGTTGCTGTTACTGCTGCTCGGGGAGTCGTGGTTGGGGTAAGGCGACAGCACCATCGACTCCACGGAGGGCATGCTGGTAGAGGAGGGGAATATAGATTAGTTTATTTGAACTAAAATTAGTTTTGTTTATCATGATACTTTGCATATTTGTTGTATGTAATCAAAGTTGTCTTCACATCCGAAAAGCTAGGCTTAAATTTATAAAATTTAATAAATACTTATATGTTTACCACTGTAGCACAAAGCAAAATTGATGTAATTATTTTTTATACATGGTGCTTAATATATAAAGATACGCTTATATTGAACCCACTAAAGAGATAGCATCGTATACACAATCGACCCACTTTAACAAAATTACTTTAATCACCGACAATTTTTCACGTAACCATAAAAGCATAATTAAAGAAGCAGTTTGTATTACAGGTAATAATTTATATAACTACTAAAATAATGTTTTTAAATAGATTTTTTTTAATAGATTGGTTTAACTGGGACTAAGGTGAGAAGAACTAAGACTGACATTACATTTGTGTCATCCCATGAGAAAACTTTAGGTTAACATAGCCAGGGAACTTAAAAGGACAAACAGAAAAGATTTAAAAACAGAAAATCTCAACAAATATAATATAATTTTTAAAAATTTATTTTTTCTTATTTAATGAGAATATCATTCAATGCTATTGCCTAATTAACTAATAGTTTAACATTACTTCTTCTTTGTCACAGGATTTTTTTTTCATTAATGCTAAGAGAAATTACATGTTAATCAAAACACTGCACTGAACAAAATAAATTGTGCGTAAAAATTTAAACAAATTAGTTGAAATTCAAACAGTCAAATTTAACATTTTTGTTTACTTTCAACTTTTCAGATTTTAGGTTTGGTAAAATTGTTGAACAAAGGAATAGTTTCATTTCATATTTTTTGGCTCTCGAAATAAGAACAAGTTTAATATACTCAAACACAAGAAAAATCAAATTATATCTAGTAAACCTCAAGGTACAAAGTCTAAACAATTACACATGCAACATTATCTTTTGGAACATTTTACATTGTTAAATTATCTCTTTTAAATTAAGCATTTTTGTTTTTTATTTGTAATTTTAGCGTTTTTGTTTACTTTTAACTTTTGAGGTTTGGGGAAATTGTTAGCAGGTCTAACAACAAAGGAATTGTTTCATTTAATATTTTTTGGCTCCCAAAATAAGAACAAGTTTACTGTACCCAATCACAAGAAAAATCAAATTTCAATATTTTAGTAAATCTCACAGTTCATAGTCTAAACAATTACACATGCAACAAATAATTTTGGAACATTTGACATCGTTAAATCTCTTTCATTCCTCAAAAGAAACGTGTTGTTTGAAAGCAACACTATAGAAAAAAACATCTAATCAATATAGTGTTTATAGTATATGTTAAGTAGTAGCTTGATTACCTGCCCAGGGATTGGTCCAATAAATCTTGGGGCGGGGATAGAGCAACATCACTGCCACTGTCCTCTTCGTACGTGAAAACAGGTGCAGGGTGCCTCAAAGCTTGTCCTTCACAAGTGGGCTTGAACGGAATTTGGCCCTCTGAATGAAAGAGAATATACATTTTTAAAATGTTGGGGGTTACTACATAATGTCACATGTCCACAAAAAATATTTGGCAATACAAAACTATACTATTTGTGTAATAAAAGAATACGTTTCAGAATTAAAAAATAACCACTTCTTATGCACTTCCTTAAACATATTTTGAAAAAATTTAGATTAAACAAATATTAGTTTTCTGTTTCTACATCACACATTATAATATTTTCCACTTTATACAGGGTCTGTATGTCCTTTTTTTAAAAGCCAAAAAAAAAAATGTATACGTTTGTAAAGAAAAGTTACATATAATAAGTTGAAAATAGGCTTCCTAATAAAAATGCAGTGTTCGCTCTAGGCATTTTTTGAAGGGCGGTCCACCCTGCCCCTTTTTTAAAAATGCCGCCCCCTCTTTTACAAAAATTCCGCCCTTCTTGCACTTTTCAGTCGAGCAGAAGCGTCCTTGCTTTCCTAGCTGTCTTTAAAAAAGGTATTGATTAAAAAAATGTTATGTATAAATTGGAATTAAGTGAATTATAACTGTAGAAAAACGAACTTCTTTTTAATTACGAGTGTTGTGAAATCGCAATGATTCTGCAGTAGACAGATTTGGTTTTTAGGGAAAACATTTATTTATAGATGTGAAATTTTAGATTTTAAGTAATATCTTCATCAAGAGACATCAATTCTGTACGGGTCTTTCCTTCGAGATAGGCCCCGAACCGTCAACAATAGCCCAATATGCAGCTCTAGCGCAATGTCAACCAACAAATCTGAACTTTTTTTTTGCTTGGTAACGGGTCCAATGTGTCAATACACGCCTACCCCAAACATGTTTTTTAAAAGTGCCTTTTCAAAAATGGAGTGCCCTTTTACTGTCAACAGCGCCCTGCCCCTTTTTATTTCTAGAGTGAACACTAAATATATTACTTTTTTTTTACTAAATGAATATAAAAGAGGAAAATGTGCGCAATAACCTAAAAGAGGTACAAAGAAGCTTTGAGTTTTCTACATAGATAGAAAGTTGTGTATAATTTACATTAAAATCAAACATTTTTATAATACAGGTAAAAATATATTAAATAATATACTTTTTAATTAATTAAAATATACATTAATAATAGTCGTTTTAAGAACCTTCAATAAGTTGAAAGTTTCTAAGGGCCCTGTGGACAAAAATAAGGAGTTTCTAAAGACTTTTAAGGATTATACAAACCCTGTTATAATGACAATTCTTTTATATTTTTTTCATAATTAAAAACAATCAAACAGTAGATTTATGTAAAACCCTAGTCTCACAATTCTCTTTAACATTAATAATAAGTGTACACTTGATAAAAAAAATTATTACCGGAAACAATTACAATAGAGAAGGCTAAATACCTTTGACAGCTTGTGCAAACTTTTCATCTGCATGCAAAATATTGCCCTTGACCAACTCTAAAGGCCCAGGGCGATGCGACAACCTATCGTTGAGGTTGTCTGCCAACCGGGCTTTCTTCAACTGCCTCTGCTTGTCTTGCAGACTGGGGTCAATGGTAGTATCTGAAACACGCATTCATAGAACACTTAGAGAAGGTTTGAAAAAAGATAAATTAAATAATAGGTAAACCAAAGGGGATGTGCAACTTGCCTTCTAAAATATGATGATCGATCAGTGCCTGCCTATCTGGCCTTGTTTTCATAAGATTTTTCAGAATATTTTCCGTCTACAAAATACATGATGTTTCATTAGAAAAGGGAGCATTTTAGATATTGTAGCATTTCTCATACATTTAAAATTAACTAAAGCTTGTTTTCAAGAGCTCATAAGAAACCTTGGAAAATATATTGCGAATTATATTCTACGTTTGTTAAACTGGTATGAAATATCAGATTTTGAATAATGGATTTAAAACATATAAAAAACATTATTAAACAAATTTTGTTCCACAGCAACCTTTCAAGGCAAATTAATAGAATGTTTTTTCCTTGTTCTTGAAAATTAACACAAATAGCATCTACTCTCACTAACTGCAAAATAGATTACCTAATGCAACGGTTCTCAATTAGCATTTAGCAACACACTCTTAGCTAACACTAAAATAGGACCGCCGACTGTCTTTTTTTTATATGTGCAAATGGAAGTCCCACGTTTCTGGGCATCTATACGTTTCAATTTTATTTGAAAATGACGGGAAGAATTTTTTAAAAAAATTTTTTACTACAAATTTACAAACAAATACATAGAATACTACAAATACACCTCAATCAGAAGTTTAATTACTTTTAGTCCCTTACTTGTACATTTAAACTCGCATGAAAACATTTTAATAATCACTTTAATTAGCTGAAGTCATGCACTGATTTTTTAACTGTATGGGACAAGTGAAATTGTTTTCAGTTCATAATCTCATCCAAGTTGTTCGCCAAGAGTGACGGTTTAATACATTTTAACCATTTTCCTTTGAGACACCGCGGACAACTGTGGGTCAGCAGACTGCCTTTTGGATAAGATGGAAAGGTTTTCTAAAGCACTAAAGATTTCTACAAAAAAATTGGATAAGTACCGGCTGTACAGTATAATAAGGTTTGGTTCATGAATGCTTTTCAGCAGTACATGGTACAAACGTCAGAGAGGGGAATGGGTTAACGATCGACTTGTTCGAAACATCTCACCTTCCTCTACACGATGGTATGTCATTATTCCCATAGGATGGTTCCACATTGAGTTATAATGATTTGACACATAGTTTTTTTAGTATATGACTCAGTTGTGGTGAGGTATCCCATACTAATTTTATAGATGCACTGAAGTCAAATGAAAAGAAACAGGGGGTAAATTTGCCATGAAAGAATACAATGCTAAAGGCATTTTTGGAGTGCAAAGGGGTAAGTCCAGCTCAATGTGAAACTACAATCATTCAGTCATCTGCTTTCCCAGATCATTTTTAATAACAAATGTGTGACATTTTCATGAAAGATAGCAATTATACAAATATGCATGTTAAATCACATTGATTTAGATTTCTACGAAAAACAATCCTCACCTGTGCTCTCTCCAGTTTCTGACACTGCTGGAGGTATTGAAGAGGCTTTTTCGGAGCTAAAAGAGAAAGTAATGAAGTTAAAGTAGCAGTTATCTGAGAGTTTTAATTTTTTTTTTTAAATACAGTAAACACAAAACTTACAAGGCATGATTCCTTGCTCCACTAGTTGGTTTATCGGCCTCCTCATCATCAACTTAACTTTCAAAGCTACAGAAATAAACAAAAATATTAAATCACATATCATAAATCATTGGTTTTGGTTAATTAACGTCGCACTGGAACTGCACAGTTGGCTATTGGTGACCTATCTCATAGAATATATAATTTTGATATCCTCTATCATATCATCATCATCTATATTTGGGACCTATCTCAAAGAAAAGACATCGGAACGATACCTCGAATTTTTTAACCATGGTCAGATGACAAGAACAACACCTGAGCTGGTACCCAATGCAACCTCAATAGACGTTAAGACATTGAACCCCGATCAGATTTATCGTGCACCAGTCCCGTGTATACATGCCGGTATAATTTGTTGGATATTTTTAGATGACTTCCTAGTAATGTCGCGACTTCCAAGTAACGTAGTTTTTTGTAGAGAAGCAGGCAACCCTCCGATCGCAAGATCACTGCTTTTTTACTTTTCTTTGCAATGCTCTGATTACTAGCTGAACGCCTTTATCCACTGGGCAACTGGAGGCCCAAATCATATAAAGTTAATTAAATTTTAATCCACTAGTAAAAGTACAAAGAAACATTTCTGATGTTAAATTAAGTAAATTTAAATTCATATATATATTTTTAAAAAATCTAATGTTTATAAATTGGTTTGTGCACCAACATTTTTACGGTTTGTATAAATTTTATTTAAGGTGCACACCACACAGTGCCCTTAACTTTTTAGCTGTTGTCATTCCAATGAAATATATATAACGTTTTTCAATCACCGCGCAAGAGAATTATATGGATTTTTGTTCAAACGTACACTCCAGTATTTTATGGGGTATTAGAAAAACAATTATTTTATTTCAACCGAGGACGTTGTTTCCATTTACGTTTCTATTATGGAACAGTTATCAATATTTGCAGGTTTGGTTTATTAACATCGCACTAGAGATGCACAGTGGGCTATTGTCGACAGTTCGGGGCCTATCTCGAAGAAAAGACTTGGAAACAATACCTAATGTTTTCTAACCAAGGTCAGATGAAGAGGACAACACATGAGCTGGCACCCAATGCAACCTCAATAGGTGTCAAGACATTGGACCCCGATCAGATTTATCTTTAACTAATCCTGTGTACATGCCAGTATAATTTGTTGGATATTTTTAGACTTCCTAGTATTGTTGTCGTGAACCTGGCAACCCTCCGATCGCAAAATCCAGATGATTACTAGATGAACGCCTTTATCCACTGGGCAACTGGAGGCCCTAATCATATAAAGTTAATTAAATTTTAATCCATGAGTAAAAATACAAAGAAACATTTCTGGTGTTAAATTAAGTAAATTTAAATAGAATTTTTTTTTAAAAAAATCTTAAAGTTTATAAATATGTAATGGGTACGAAATTGGCTTGTGCACTATAGTTTTTACGGTTTGTATAAATTCAATTTAAAGCGCACACCACACAGTGCCCTAACTTTTTAGCTGTTGCCAATCCGAGGAGTTGGTTGGCTGGTTGATTGGGGTTTACTGGCACAAGGATCAAATATGGCCAAGCTGCGCCAAACACTAGATTTTATACCAACAATAAAATTCTAAAAACACACATAAACAAAATTTAATTTTAAAGAAGAGGTAAAAATCCTGTGTAGTTTAAATATATAAATAGTGATGAATGAGGTGGATGATTCAATAAATAGGACAATGCGGGAGAAGAAATGTTAAAAAAGCGATTATATACAAGTCTAAGACGTCCAATCCGAGGAGATATATATAACGTTTTTCAATCACCGCGCAAGAGAATTATATGGATTTTTGTTAAAACGTACACTCCTTGTTCTTGTCCATGGCTTGCTGGAGGGATGCCTCGTCAACTTTGGGTGGTGACTTTGAATCTCTGGCGCTGCCCAGGAAGGAAGCGATCATCTTTCGGAACTGCTCATCCTCCTGCTCACTACTCATGACTGGCGGAGGGGCATCTTCAAAGTCCACGCTCTATCGGGAAGGGAGAACGTTCCGGGACACGCCCGATTCAAGGATTCGATACCCCATTGGACTGTAAATAAAGAAACAAAGAGTAAGGAAATAATTCGCACTAATGCTGGTTTGCATTTGTAAAGCAGAGGTATAAATAATTATATTCCCCTAAAAGATATTTATCTGGAACAGATGTAGTATAGGACATTTGGCGCGTTTTTGTTTTTGGCGACGAAAAATTGCCGTTAAACAGCGCTATGACGTCATAGGGTTGCCAGATTGAAAGTCGCTACAAGAATCGGAAAATACCAAAAATGTCAGATGGGGTTGCCACACTATAAATTTATCGCCCCTATAAAACACGCCAAAAAAACCTTGCGCGCCAAATGTCTTATACTACATCTGTACCATTTATCTTTCCCCAAAAATGGTTTTCTTTGGACAATGATGCACAAGTTTAATGAATTTCACCAAAATACAGAATATGTGTATGTTGGAATCCTTAAGAAATACAAGTTCTTCCTTTTAACCATCTAGTGCATGATATTTTCTTTTTTAACGAAATAATTTTGTTTTTGTTTTTTGTTTACCCTGGACCGCTCAAAATCTTAAGTGACTTTTTAATTAATTAATTAAAACCATTGTGTAGCATCTATGCACCATCATGAGTAATCTCTCTATTTTAAAAAAAAGTAAGCCCTAGGGGGAAAAAGTAAGCCTAAGGGGGAATTTTCAGTTCTTTCAATGTTATTCAGATCGTATCTCAAAATGTATAAGTCCTAAAATTACGAAATTAAGTGAATTTGTTAAGAAATGTTTGATAAATAAGAAGAATACATTTTTGTTTCAATGCTGTTATTAGTTTATAAGTTATTTAATATTAAAGTCGTCGTTGATAAAATTTCGCTTACAAGTAATTTTGTCCGTCGAGTTTCTGAAACACTATTAAAAGGAGAGACCCAATTTATTTACGGAGTGTACAAATAGGTTTGAACTGGAAATCCAAGTAAGCATTTTTTAAAATTCGAATTAGTTTTGGATTTATAAATTTTTTAAACATTTAAACACGCTCCCCTTTTTGAAGTTTTTTCACTCTCATTTTTGAAACATGATTTCTAAAATGCTATAAGTCATTTAAAATGACATATTTTCTTATTCAAAAAAATATATTAATGTTCGCTAAAACTTCCTCTTTCTGATGTTATAAAGATTATATTTATATCTTTACAATTAAATTAGATATGGTCAATTAAGATAGGTATAAAAAATAGCGAAGAAGGATAAAAATGTCGGATATTTCGAGCAAATTTTAATTTGCGACTTTTTGTCTCATTATTCCGTTTGCATCTCAAAAAGTAAATGTCCTAAAATTATGAAATTATGCCAGTTAATTAAGAAATGTTTGGGAAATAAGGTGAATATATTTGTTTTTCAATACGATCAGTATATTAGACGTTATTTTATGTTAAAGTCATGATTTTAGAAAATTTCGAACACAATTCCTACATTTTTGTATACTTGTCTTCCAATTTTCAACAAAAAAATAAATAAAAAATTAGGGGTATAGATAAAACTATTGGCTACAAATGATCCAGAGCGTTTGTGAAAATTTGATTTAGTTTTGTAGTTATAAATTTTTAAATAATTGACGAAATGTATGAAATAATCGTCAATTTTACGCGTAAAATTTTAAGGGATAAATTAAAACTGCTCTAAGTAGTTCAAAAATATACTTTTTTCCCGTTAAAAAAATATAGTTATGTTCCTAAAATCTTCCTTTCTTGAATGGTATCAATACTGAAATTCTATCTTAAAAAATAAATTAGATGTAACTATTTATGTGAAGTACTATAATTATTATTAAAAGATATTTCGGAGCGAAATGCCAACATTGGCAAAATGCCAACATGTATTTGGCTGCCAACGGCGAATTATTATCAGCGCCAATGTTATCAGCGCTTGAAACCTTAAAAGTTGGGAATTTCGAGTTTTAAAATTCCCTGAGTGGGGAAAATTTATGCCTCAGGCAAATTACTATTATTAGCAAATGAAAGCGGCGGAAGACTAGAAATTGCCAAACTTGTATTAAGGTGAAACTTAAATTAGACCTCAAAACGGACCACTGCATTGGAACATGCGTGCGACAAATCAATACTTTCGAAAGAACTGTTTAATATTACCTATAAAAAAGCTGAAAATGTCTATAAGTTGGAACTGGGAATTTTTTTAGCACTGTTGCGTTGTGAATTTCGAATCGTTAAGTGTGGTCTGGTTAAATAACGTCGCACTAGAGCTGCACATTGAACTACTGGCGTTGGTTCGAGCAAAGAGCCCTTGATTGGTTATTGGTACGTATTTACTTACTACATCAAGGACGCTTTGGTTCGAGGCCTTTCTCGAAGAAAAGACCCGGGAACGATGCCTCATATTTTTTTAACATAGGTCAGATAACGAGGACAATACTTCAGCTGGTACCCGACGTCCTTAAGTTGGGAATTTTGAATCGTTCAAGTTCGGAATTTCGGATCGTTAAGTTGGGAAATTTCTTGTAACAACATCCGAAAAAAAAATTTGCGTGACGGCCCTGCCAGTAATAATTTATATAACTAAAAAAAGTATTATTGTTAGGACATATTGTCATTGTCTACAGTGTATAAAGCCGATATTGGTTTGCGAAGCAAACTAAGGAGGATTGCGTAGCAATCCTCCGGGGGTTGGTGGAGCGTCAGCGGAGCAGGGGGCGGAGCCCCCTAGTTATTAAAATAATTTTCAAAAAGTATGAAAATATAGTTAAATACAATCTACACACCTCTGGCATTAGCTAGGATAATTTGTAGGGCCATAATATACTTATAAGTAACAAAACAATTTTCAAAAACTTCACCTTCACGAGCCAGTATTAGAACAACAGACCTCGAAGCAACTGATTGCCTTTATCACAACCATTTTTATAATGATACAGGACCTAGCGGCGGTTATAAAAACTAGGCACATGGTTATCTATGTGATAATACTGTAATAGTTAACATAAAATTCAATAGATGCAACTAGCGGTCATTTTAAAGTTGTGTAACTTATATGCTACACTATGCACCAGTAACATTCTATATGCGAAATTTTCTTGAGTAAAGACTTGTTAACATTTTTTTTTACAGCAGGTACAAATCATACATTACTTTTCCATAAAAAAAAAGTGCCAAGTCATCAAAAAAATTAAACATAAAATAAATACTTTCAAGTGGAAGAAACAGAAATCATATAAATTCACATCTATAAATGGACAAACGCCATTTTTCACACATTATTAGGCACTATATCCATCTATAATTTGGCCAATTGATGTGGGTCCTAGTTCAATAGGTTGCCCAATAATGAGTGTATTGTTTTTCTATTTAACATTATAACCAAGACGAGTTGCAAACTTTAAAAGGCTCTTACCTTAAAACTCTGTTTATGGACTTTTACCACTTCAGGGTGATAACAAAATTTTGGAAAATAAGTTCCCTGATATTTCCATGATGGTGTCACAAAAATTTTACAATTACATTAAGAAATGTTGCAATAATGCTTTGTATAGAAACAAAAGTATCCACGCTACAATAATACAATAAATATAGAGCATTAGAAATGAAAATTTATAAGCAATACCTACTGTCAGTTAAAATGTATGGATACAACATAAATTATACAATTGTGACAGGCAGAATAGTAATTAAACATGTTCTCTAGAAGCAGATAATTTTTTAAAAAAAGCACATTTTTTCAATTATTTCTTTTGGAGATAATTTCAACTGTTTTATATGTTTCATATTTCCTATTTCAATCTTCAATAAAGCATGTATTCATTAGCCCCTCACATGTGGCTTACAATCTAAAGCCCAACACAATTTGCTTTTCCCTCCAGGAGTGGTTCACATTTTTACAGTGGTTCACATTTTTACAAAAACTGAAAATATGAAAATGTGCATAACCACGCTTTTTTTAAAAAAAATTCTTTTTCATTACTAAAAGGAAATATTGACAGCTAAACTACCCAGAATAAATGGCATAATAGACGATAATTGCCGTTTGAATGATTCAAATTTGAAAATTTCCCTGATATTTTGAAACATTTCCTGATATTTCCAGAATTAAAAAATTCCATGATAATTCAATGATTTCCCGGTTTTCCAGGTTATGTTGCCACCCTGCACTTGAATCATAGGAAAATTAATATAACATAATTTAGTTCAAATGCTCTTTTTCTCTTATTGCTGTTAATAAATTATGAAATCAAAATATCAATAAACAGGAAACTCAGTTATCGCTAATGTAAATTTGAGATCTGTAAAAAAAATTGAAGGCAAAAAAAGTCTATATTCACACCAAAATACAAATTCATCAAGCCATATTTTTTTTTCTAAAACACAGACCTTGTACGGGTTTGTTTTAGATCGCTTTTAACATTTTTCACTCACTTTTTTAAAAAAGTTAAGAGAAAAAAAAAATCTTAAAAAATTCAAGTGCAAAAACTTACAAATTTTTAAGTACTGTTAAGAACCAATTAAGTACAATCAAAAACTACTTATGACAGATTATTGATGACAATATGAATTATAACTTAAAGTTTAATTTTCATTGGGAAGGTTCTTAGAAAATCAGTACTTAAAAATTTTCATTGTTAATTCAAAATCCTAATTTGAAGTAATAAAATTTACTGATTCATGAATTTATAAAAACAATCGAAATAATGAATTTCTAATAATATTCAACTATACTTGACCCCAAATTTTATTATTACTTCGTTTTTGCATGAGAACCAAAAAAAAAAAAAAAAAAAAAAAATTGAGACTACAAATCAAGTTTTTAAAGGCAGGTATTAAGTTAATTTTTAAATACTGTTAAGAACCAATTAAGTACAAACAAACTATTTATGATATATTTTTGATGACAATACGAATTAGAACTTCAACTTTAATTTTCAATGGAAATGATCTTAGAAAAACAGTATTTAAAAATTTTCATTATTAATTCAAAATCCTAATTAAGTAATAAAATCTACTAATTAATGAATATATAAAAACAATCGAAATAATGAATTTATAATAATATTTAACTATACTTGACCCGAATTTTATTAATACTTTGTTTTTCTATCTCATGCAAAAAAAACGAAGAAAACAAAGTTGAAACTACAAATCAAGTTTTCAAAGGCTGGTAATAAGTAACCACCTTGTTTTAAAAATGTATTATGCAAAAGTGACATCACAGATGATTCATATCACACCATAAGGCTTCTCTCAAGGACAACTCAATTAAAGTGACGAGAAAATTAACATGTTATGTTTATGCAATACTTGAGCAAGAGAGAGGGAGAGAGAAAAGTTAACTGACACGAAATGAAGGCTAATTAAATAATTGATAAGTTTTGCTGGATATTGAATCGATATAACATGCTTAGACAAGTTTCAAACTTTTTAATCTTAATCAATGTATACGTTTTTTTAGACGAAACGGGAGTAATTAATCCCCAAAGAAAGGTTCCGTTTTTAGCTCATCAAAAAATTAAATAGTAAGAATATTTAAAGAAAAATGTATCGCGTGTATGTATACATTTAGATATAACTTGTTAAATGAGATTGGGTTGGTTTAATTATCTCATTAGAGCAATACAATGGGCTAAAGGCCCATACACACGCACAGGAACAACCATCGTAGAACCACAACCTTTATTTCCAAATTTCTTTCTACATCTTTCATTTATAATTAACACTACACAGAGCTACAGTTATTTTCTGATGATTAAATAAAAGCGGAGCAATTATGAATGCTACTGCCGTTACAGAAAAAATATTTTGGGGGGGTTGAACCACGAAATTTCTAAACTTAACGATTCGAAATTCCCAACTCAACAGTGCTGAAAATTCCCACTTCCAACTTATCGAGATTTGTCATTTTTTTAATATGTATTTTAGGAAATATTAAACAGTTCTCTCACAAGCATTGATTTGTAGCACCCATATTCCAATGCAGTGTCCCTTCTGAGGTCTAATTTAAATGTCATTTTACAAGTTGGGCAATTCCTAATCTTCCCTAGCTTTCATTTGCTAACAATATTATTTTTCTTCAGACATAAATTTTCCCAACCCGGGGATTTTTAGAAGTTGAAATTCCAACTTCACGGGTTTCCAGATTATTTTGGGCAGGTCGAAGGCACATTCCGTTAGTGCCAAACAATAAAATGAAAGTCTGCCCATAGATGGTAACATTATCAACGGCATGTTTAAAAGAAAACACGTTGACATTTACGAGATGAAAGTACGATTCGTCAATGGTCAATGAAATTCTTTTTCTTTTGATACCCCATGTGTTAAAATTCGTTTTGAGTCTAAGGGAAGTAAAAGGAATTTCTACAGAAAATATATGTATATGATTTTGGCTTCATACTTAAATATTTGACAAATCGTCACTTTCCACTCTACACAATTTTCACACAAATAATTTGAATTTTCAACTAGTTAAATGGAATCGTAGAACTCGTCGTTCTCTTCCTTTTCAGCATGCAATTGCCACGAGCTGTCGATTAGAACTGAAGTTACGGCAGTTAAACAGGCCAATGTATGCCCGTTTTGTGACTTATTTCTCTCACGCGGTAAAAATTGGAGTGGATTAGTGTCCATCCGGGTTGACGCGGTCCAACTTCTTCTACACGATGATAAGTCATTTATCTCCATAGACCCATTCTCCGCGGAATTACGAGGCTTCGAAATATCAAAACTTTTTTTTATTTCGCGCAAGTTTCTGTCAATGACCACTGTACATGATTTCAAAGACGCAATCACGTCAAAGTATGCGAAACATCCCCACCTATTTAACACAATGACACACACACACACACATAAAATCGTGTCATTCGACGCCACTTGGCGCAATCAGCACACAACCCTTTAACGAACTCGAACATGCATTTTATCTGGCGCGAAAAATACCGACACCGCCAACTATCTAATCAGCGACGATGAATCAGTTTGTTTAACCAGGAAGAAAGAGAGAGCCTCCCAAGAGCCCCAGACAGAGTAAATGGAAATTCATCTGGGCAAATTCTTGGGAAGAAAGTGAAAACTCGAGAATCAAGTGCGTACGATCGGAGTGGAGTACTTGCGTCCGGTTTGGCGATAACGCGGATGAATGATTTTAACATTTTATTATATATATCTTTTTTTTACGTTAAACGTCTTTAAAATGATCAGAGAGAGGTATCCGGATAGAAGCATCTTTTAGAAGGATCTATTCCAACTGTATAACTTCGTTACAAATACACGATGAAATGGACCTGGTATCGATCGATGGGAAATTAAGCGCCGATGCGTGTAAATGTTTTAAACAAAGCGAAGCAGGGGTGTAGATAGGGGATTGCGGCGTCAGAAAGAGCAGCTTATTTATTTTCCTCCTTTTAGCGAATTTTGTTGTTGTCGTTGGAGACCAATCCCTAAATTTAGGAGCCCGCAGTTTCCCAGTGGATAAAGGCGTTCGGCTAGTAATCACAGGATTGCGAGTTCGAGCCCGACTGATGGAAGGGAATAGAACACAACACTAAAATATTTTATAGATTTTTTCTTTACGGAAGTCTTCTAAAATGAAACGTGCGGCATTTTAAAATGGTTTGGTTAAATAACGTCGCACTAGAGCTGCACATTGAGCTATTGGCGACGGTTCGGGGTCTATCTCGAAGGAAAGATAGACCCGGGAACATATTCACACACACACACATTAATACATGCACCTCGTTATTTTAGAACCATGGTCAGATGACGAGGAAACACCTGAACTGACACCCAACGTCGTCAATAGGACGTCGGGACTTTGGACCCCGATCAGATGTATCGTGCACCAGTCCCGTATACACGCCGTTAATTTTTGTGGATGTTCTGGACGACTTTTCTAGTATTTTCTAGAGAAGCTGGCAACCCTCCGACCACAAGATCACTACTTTTTTTTTGTCAAGTCCATCGCCTAGGATCGAACCAGGAATCTTCGGATTCTCAGCTGACGCCTTTAACCGCTCGGCCACGGAGGCTCTTAAAATGACAGCACAGCACATATTTAAAAGTTAAAATATTTCTTTCACCTGTGCATTCTTATATTCTTGCCAATGTAGGAAGTTTAACGGCTTTTGTTGATATAGATCTTAAATATAAGTTATTTATGTATAATTATCTTTTCGAATGTTAATCAACGGTAGTATCGTTAATTTGCCTGCATTGTTTTACCGCCTACTTCTCCGTGATAAAGTTTTCAGTTCCAGCCTGGAACTTGCTAATAAAATTTCGTTACCGTATATACTCGCGTATAAGCCGAGAAATTTAAGTCAACATTTTCATCAAAAAGTAGGGGGGTCGGCTTATACGCGGGTCATTAAAATGTCTAATATAATTTGCCAAAAATGGGAAAAGAAGTTGAAATTAGCGGATTCTTCTGAAATCGCGCCGACACATTTCCGAGATCGAGAATGTGCGTCACGTGCTGACTGGAGACCGTTCTGCGCATCGCGGCGTAATCGTAACGCAAAATTTAACTACTCACATAAATAATCAGTTTAACTTAATAAAAAGTATATATTTTGATGAATATTTAATTGGTTTGAAAGACACTAGAACATCGCGAGTGGTACATACTTTTAAGGCCGATGAATCGTCACGAACATCGAGGAAGGCCGTTTCTCCAGCCACTTTCTTTAAACTTTTAATTTCTAGGCTTAAATATTTATTTTTCTAATTAAAATTTTACTCTTTTGTCGAGGATGTACGAAAATACAACTCGGCTTATACGCGAGTTTCCGATTTTGGACAAAAAATCGGCCTAAAATTAGGGGGTCGGCTTATACGCGGATCGGCTTACACGCGAGTATATACGGTAATTTCTTTAGGTTCGTTCTTTTATTTATTTAGATCCCCCTGACGGGTGAGAAATTAAGAATATAATAATACTTTGCGAGTTATTTTCTTCCCGTGCACAGAACGGAACATACATTTGATAATTTTTTCTCCAATTTATACTAGTAAAGGTGGGTGGGGTGTAATGACCCCACGCCCTCCCATACATACTTTCTGTGTACGCTACTGTTTACACAAACACCTTCGAATGGGGTGGCCGAGTGGATAAAGGCGTCAGCTGGGAATCAAAGGGTTCCTGGTTCGATCCTGTGCGACGGACTTGACTAAGAAAAGTAAAAAAGTAGTGATCTTGTGATCGGAGGGTTGCCAGCTTCACTACTAAATACTAGGAATGTCGTCCAGCACATCCACAAAAATTATCGGCGTGTATACGGGACCGGTGCACGATACATCTGATCGGGGTCCAAAATCCCGATGTCTATTGAAGGTGTTGGTGCCAGTTCAGGTGTTTCCTCGTCATCTGACCATGGTTCTAAAATAACGAGGTGCATGTATGAATGTGAATGTGTTCCCGGGTCTTTCCTTCGAGATAGACCCCGAACCGTCGCCAATAGCCCACTGTGCAGCTCTAGTGCGACGTTCATTAACCAAACCCAAACCCCAGTTCCAACTTATCGACATTTGTCAACTTTTTATAGGTAATATTAAACAGTTTTCTCGAAAGGATTGATTTGTGGCACGCATGTTCCAATGCAGTGTCCGTTCTGAGGTCTAATTTTAGTTTCATTTTACAAGTTGGGCGATTTCTAATCTTCCCTCGCTTTCATTTGCTAATAATATTAATTTTCTTCAAGCATAAATTTTTCCCAACTCAGGGATTTTTAATACTGGAAATTCCCAACTTTTAAGGTTTCCAGGTTATTGAGGGGAGGGGGGAACCTGGGCCTGGTTCGCAATTGAAATTTTTTATATTTAAAAACAAAAAATTAACGCATCGATTCACCGGTTCAGTAGCTCCATGCATCCAACAGAATGCAAATTCGAGGACATTAAAAGGCTGCCAGACGCAAAAATCAAGAAATCCGGCGAGATGCAAGCACCCTTCTAGACGTTTCACCTTACTGATAGACGATCATGGCAGCCATCCAAACCAAGGTAAAAATCATCAAGAAAAAAGGAGCAGGAAGAAGTCAAGCAAAGTAGCTCAGGAGTTGCGCTCTGGGTTAGGCGAGCATCTTTAAGGGGCCACAAAAAGGGAGGTCGGCAATGGTTAAAAATAGTATCTACCGTCCCTAGAGTTCGACTTGTCAGCTGGAAGGGTTCGAGAGGTAAGGTCAGAAGCCATAAGTGAAAGACTTGACAACCAGAAAATGTATCTTAATGGAAACCATTGATATATCTTCGTCCCAATCAGGCCCGTCGCACCGAGGGGGTTTGGAGGTAGCATGACCCCTCCAATAATCTTGAAACCTTAAATGTTGGGTTTTCGGTTTGGTTAATTAACGTCGCACTAGAGCTGCACAATTACACTGGAACTATTGGCGACGGTTCGGGGTCTATCTCGAAGGAAAGACCCGGGAACACATACACATTCATTCATACATGCACCTCGTTATTTTTAGAACCATGATCAGATGACGAGGAAACACCTGAACTGGCATCCAACGCCTTCAATAGACGTCGGGACTTTGGACCCCGATCAGATGTATCGTGCACCAGTCTCGTATACACGCCGATAATTTTTGCGGATGTTCTGGATGACTTTTCTAGTATTTTGTAGAGAAGCTAGCAACCCTCTGATCACAAGATCACTAATTTTTTACTTTTCTTTGTCAAGTCCATCGCCTAGGATCGAACCAGGAATCTTCGTGTTCCTAGTTTGGTTTGGTTTGTTTAATTAACGTCACACTAGAGCTGCACAGTGGGCTATTGGCGACGGTTCGGAGCCTATCTCGAAGGAAAGACCCGGGAACGATGCCTCGTATTTTTGAACCATGGTCAGATGACGAGGACAACACCTCAGATGGCATCCGACGCAACCTCAATAGGCTTCAGGACATTGGACTCCTATCAGATTTATCGTGCTCAAGTCCCGTATACACGCCAGTATAATTTGTTGGATGTTCTGGACGACTTTCTAGTATTTTTGTAGCGAAGCTGTCAACCCTCCGATCGCAAGATCACTACTTTTTTACTTTTCTTTGTCAAGTCCATCGCACGGATTCGAACCACCAATCCTCTGATTAGTAGCTGAACGCCTTATCCACTGAGCAACTGGGGCTCCTTCTTATTCCTAGCTGACGCCTTTAACCGCTCGGCCACGGCTAAAAGTTGGGAATTTCGAGTTTTAAAAATCCCCGAGTTGGGAAAATTTATGCCTAAAAAACAATTATATTATTAGCAAACGAAAGCGAGGGTAGATTAGAAATTGCCCAATCCACATAAATTAGACCTCAGAACGGACACTGCATTGGAACATGCGTGCAACAATTCTATACTTTCGAGAATATTACCAAATTTTTAAAAAAGTTGAAAAATGTCGATAAGTTGGAACTGGGAATATTTAGCATTGTTGAATTAAGAATTTCGAATCATTAAGTTTGTTTTGGTTAATTAACATTGCAGTATAGCTGCGCATTGAACTATTGGCGACGGTTCAAGGCCTATCTCGAAGGAAAGACCCTGGAACAATGCCTCGTATTTGTGAACCATGGTCAGATATCGTCGGTATGGCACCAGAGAGTTGTAATATTAAATAGAGAGCGCCGTCAATACCAGACTCTCGTAAGGCCGCGGTGTCAACATTGAAGAGAAAAACACACATCACGTGGTTATAGCGCTGCCACATTTGGCGTTCAGACATCTGCAAGAGTTTCAAATTTGGCGCGCTTTCTTCTCTTTTGGTGATAAGGAGTTCTGTCCGTATTCAACTTTTTAACATATATGTAAGTATTTACTTATTTTCAAACAATATGCGCTAAATATTTCCCCTTCATTAACGAAACGAAAATATTTTATTTGTGTTCAATACTCGAAAACCGAAACTCTTTTTATATTTTTTAGGTTTTATTGTTCCTATTTTCTTATTGAAGTATACAAAATAACAATTGAAAGAACTTCGCTTATGGTAAATGTTTTACATAAAAACGTAATGCAATTATTTCAAAACTACAAAGTAAGAAAAAATCTCCTTAATATATATGTTAAACTCCCTTAAATTGTGCCACTCGTTCAAAAAAAAAAAACTATATTTAAATACAAAATTAAACACAAAACCATATTCCAATACTTCGATCGCGTTTAGTTCTGAAAGTCGCCAAGGCCTGCCAATTAATATATTAATGCCAATTCATTCATGCGCCAATATATTGGCGCATGAGTGAATTGGCATTTCCACATATCACGTGGTTTCAATGATGGACACACGGAAATCAGCATTTTTATTCCTCTATTTGTATCATTACTCTATGTATGGCACCCGACGCAACTTCAATAGTGGTTCCCATTAAGTTAGGAATTTCGAATCATATGGGAAATTTCTTGTCTTAGCCCCTCCAAATGTGACGGCACTGGTCCAAATGGCCCAAAACTGTTGCTTTTTGGTTTAAATTTTGCTTTAACCCGCTGTTGACAAACTGCTCAGACTAAAATGTACAAAATGTCATATTTGACATGATGTGGTTCCCCCAAAATGGTGGTCACCAAGAGAAAAAGATTAATATGCACTGATTTAAGAGTGAAAATATCAAGATTGCAGCCAAACTTGGGGGAGATTACGAACGAAAAAAAAAAATTTACTCATCCCATACAGTTCGAAAATCAGTGCAGTTACTAACTTAGGTGTCAACATTTCTATATGAGTGTAAATGAGTGTTAGATGCACAAGTGGCGGACTAAAAGTATACACTTCTGATCGTGTTATCTTTTCTATGTATGTTTTGGGTAAATTTGAGTCTATATTGTTCAGAATTTTTTTCCCTTCATTTTCAAACCAAATTGATACGTATATATGCCCATGTGATTACAGTCAGTAACACACATAACCGTATTTTTTAAAAAAAGCGACTTATTTCAAATTCAAGGACAAAATCTGAACTCGGGGCAAGAAAGCAATCTTTGTAACATGAGATTCCTCGCACCATGAATTGCCGTAAAGGCGCCAGACTCCCCGTTCTGATTACCTTCAGTTGGTATGTATATATAATAGGAAGCAATCAACCTTTACATAAAATACATTAGGCCTTATTCACATCGACGAGATAAACGCGCGGGAGCTTTTGCAGATGGCTCTATGACTGGAGCACACAAACCACGTGATTTGCATCCACCAATCGCAAAGCCATCTGCAAAAGCTCGCACTTGTTTATCGCTTCCGTGTAGAATGGCCTTAGATTCGCAGTTGGGCCTAAATGGTTTATTTATTTAAGAGGCGCAATAGCTTTATTGTCATTTTATTCACAAAACCGAATAATAGTAACTGGCACACCTACATTTCGAACATAGACGAAAAAGCTGTCGAAATCTAATTTGTTAGCTGATTCCCCATTCGCTTTTGTAATCAAAAGAATGGTAACGATGTTGAAGTGTATGTGTCGGTTAACACGAGATAATGTGCTTTGTAAATTCGATAATTTGATGGACAAGTATCAGAGTAATGAATTCATACATATTTATGACTTGGAATAGGGTTGGGTGTTGGGGCCCTAGGGGCATAAATTATAGAATTGAAAACGCAATGTCTTCGTTGAAGTGAATAGTGTTTGTGATGAAAAAATGTCCTGGTTATAAGAGGTTGTGGTTGATTGAAAAAACGGCTCACTAAAGCTATATAATGGGCTATACAAAATCAGACAAGGGAACACTACATCGTAATTTTCAACTATGGTTTGGTTAAAAAACGTTGCACTGAAGATGCACGGTGGGCTATTGGCGACAGTTCGGGACCTATCTGGAAGGAAAGACCCAGGAACGATACCTGGTATTTTTGAACCATGGTCAGCTGACGAGGACAACACCTGAGCTGGCACCCACGTTTTCAATAGGCGTCAGGACTTTGGATTCCGATCACATTTACCGTGTACGAGTCCCGTATACACGCCGGTATAATTTGTTGGATGTTCTGGACGACTTTATAGTAGTTTTGTATCGAACTACGGTTAGATGACGATAGGACACTACTTGAGCTGACATCTCACTCTCTAAACTTCCATACGACCAACGGGAGGGCATTTCGGCCATGCAATTTTAATTATAAATCAGGCCCCTTAACCAGTGGCGGATCTAGCTATAGGGGCACTTGCAATCGTGTCAAGTCCCCACGAAAATTTACGACTTACGCTACGTAAAAGAGAGAAGAGACAGAGAGAGAAGAGACAGAGAGAGAGACAGACAGAGACATATATATTCCTGATTCCCCCTCCCCCACGAGATGAATTCCTGGATCCGCCCCTGCCCTTAACACGGCAAATATGACAAGAATCGAACTCCCAACCCACCGATTGCAAGATCGCCATTCATCCAAACAGGCCTCAAAGCTACCATTGCAAAAGTCTGGAACAATATAGTTGCGTCATTATTATATTAATGCGAGACAAGCTGAAAGCAGAGTTAAATGATGAGTTTAGTTTATGATGCATCATCCGTCAAACACCTGTACAAATAGAAATGACTGAGAAGAATTGTGTTGAGGCATATTTTAATATGGGAATTGGGCAATATTTTTCTAGCGAAAATTGCGACGCCATCATTTCTGCGGCTCATCAAACAAACTTTACAATCCCCACCATCCAAGAATGTTTAGTTGAATATAACGTTTCATTACATCTGTAACAATAAAAGAAAATGTCTATATATGGATCGCAAAACACCTACTTGATCTGAGCTCTGCGTATAGAGGATGAAAAGTTATACAAGATGCGCACCTCAGACTCGGATTCCCAAAATTTCTTTAAGTTTTTTAATGATTTAAATAGTTTTAGAAATATCTCAAAGGAACATCTTTAAAAATAAATATTTCCAAGATCTTAAAACCCGCCTTTGTAGCTTAGTAAGTAGCACCGGACTTCGGAACAAGAAGTCGGGGTTCGAGTTCCGACGGGGGACACTCAACCACTTTTTTAATGTACAATATATGCCATGTTATTAACACATATACATTAAATTGCACCAGGCAACGCGGGGTCAAATAGCTAGTTATAAAAATGGAGTGGTGTGGCTGGGTTGGTTGGTGTTTTATGGCGCAAGAGCCAGTTATGGCTAAACTGCGCCAAACGGTGTGGCTGGGGTATCAATCAAACCTTTCAATCAAGCCAAGTATCCTATACAATAGATAATAACACTTATTCACCATAACAAAATATTAAATCTTTGCAATATAAAGGTCGGTATACGCAGGTTAGTTAGCCACTATCTAAGAGCTTTTAAATTATAGTTTAGAAAAACACGCCGAGCATTTACGCAAATTTTGAATTTTTATCGGGAAGCACCACTGATCTCTGAACTGTAAATTCTGGATAGGGCAAGACATTTTGATGATGTAGAGGCAGCCATGATGTGCCCCACTTTCTCTGCTTTTGTAATATTTCGTATATTGTTCATGTTAAAATAAGCCGACGTGTATTGCTTTTGGCTGAGTTTTTTTCTATTTTCTTTTTAAACCCATTTTAAATGCAATCTGCTATTCAAATAGAAAGTCATTTGCAAATCAAAGTCGAAGTAGATAAAAAGCAAGAGCAAAAACTTTTTGTTTGGCAATATAAAAATTAATTCTATAAGAAGAAAATATAATATTTATATACATTCAATATTTCTACAATGCAATGGTAATAAAAAAACACCATGGATCGAAACAGTCAGGTAGTTCTTGTAATAAAAATTATTTTTTTAGACGGAACTTTCAGTTGCTCATGGGAAAATTGCGATCACAAATTGGCTAAGTGTTTTTAAATGCTCTGTGATCCACTCACTCTCTGCATGGGCTACTTTAAATGTAACATACCTATTGGGGACCTTAATGTATACAATATCTTCTAACGTAAAAATTGATAAAACGGCTTTTAAGGCATGATATAAATGTCTAATGTCTCACAAAAATCTTAAAAGACGAGATAGAAAACGGAAAGTTCTAGTCGGGAAATTCGAAACAGTTTTAGGGCATTATCTGTAAAATTTGCACAATATTGCAGAAAAACAAGGCTTAAATGAAATTTATGGCTTATTTCCGACTTGGCGCCCAAAACACTCCAATCCCCGCACGTGAAGCAAATAACGAATGCGACTAAGAGGACAAATTGCACTTGGATTTTATGGCCTTTTAAATTGATGGGTCAAGATGTACTTTGTATTCGTTGTTGAAGAACTTGTCTCCCTCCTTTACGATGGCATATATAAAAAAAATTAAAGCTTATTTGGTCATAAAAAATATACCTTTACATACCAGAAGACAAACAAGAGTGAAATAATTTATAATCAGAATGTGTGCTATGATGACGTAATCTTAAAAACATTTAAATGTTAATTTAGAATAATTATTATCAATATTAGCTTTTATAGTTCGAAGAGAAGCTGAAACAGATTTATGATAAGGTGAACATTTCAACCCAAATTATCAGCAACAACTGATATGTTAAAATACAAATGCAACCTTAAAACTACGCAATAAAAATACATAAAATCTAGACATGTTTCAGGAGATACATCTCTCTTTGTCAGCAGAAATGAAAAAGTCTGTGTGCAAAACAAAATTAAAATAAACCCAGAATTAAAAGTGTTGCCAAAGAACAAAAACTACCTCAATCGGTTGAAGTTAATGCCAACAAGCCGGAAATACCGAAACAGGAAAAGTTTCATTAACAATCCAATTAATATTGCTTAAAATGTGAAACGCCTCCGGGAAGTCAAGTTCGACTGGAGATGTGGGTTAGAAAAATTGAATATAGGATTATATTCCCAAGAGTGCTTGGCAATAGAGGACTTCGTTATTTCTTGTTTGATAGTATGCGCTTGGTGCTCCTTAATGCGAAGTCATCTTAATACTTTTTTTTTATTCGACCGATATATGATATGCCACATTGATATGAGATACTACATATGCCTCAGTTATTAAGGTCGTCAATGGGGTCTTTTAAGTTGTGAAGGTGATCTTATTGATAGGTGTAAAAATGGATTGCATGTCGAGTTTCCTAATAATTTTAGAAATTTTATGGCTGACCTGCAGCTGATGATTTTATGGCTGACCTGCAGCTGATGATTTTATGGCTGATACATTTTTATTGCTTCACGGTTCGAACCTGTGCGAAGACTAGACTAAAGAATAGTAAAAAAGTAGTGATATTGCGATCGGAGGCGTGTATACGGGACTGGTGCACGATAAATCTGATCGGGGTCCATAGTCCCGACGTCTATTGAAGGCGTTGGGTGCCAGTTCAGGTGTTGTCCTCGTCATCTGATCATGGTTCAAAAATACGAGGCATCGTTCCCGGGTCTTCCCTTCGAGATAGGCCCCGAACCGTCGCCAATAGCTCACTGTACAGCTCTAGTGCGACGTTATTTAACCAACCATTTTTATTGCGTAGCATTTGTATTTTAATATCCTTAAAGGAATGTTTTATAAGACGAGTTTTTATCTTACGATTGATATAGTTAACTATTAAATATTTTCAGAAGTAATTTGCTATGTAGAATATATGCAGTTATAATTCAAGTAAAAACATTTCAGTCACAAAATTTAAATTTGGTGCTAAGCTGAATTAACAATGAATTTTTCGTTTTTGTTAAAATATAATTAAGGACCTAATCTAGATGTCTTCTGATACAAGGTTGTCACTGAATACCAAGATCAAATTTTCCAGATTTTTTTTTCAGGTTTTCGAGATATTGGTATTTTTACAATGAAATTTTTTTACACCGCTGAAGACGTTTAAAGGTAAAGTATAAGGTAGTTTTCCACACACCTGCAAAACCGGTGCCGGACTATTCACGTAGTCCGGTCAGGCATTGCATTTGGAGTCGTAACCTTCGAGCATGAATGGACTGTAGTAGAGCGAATATGTCGTCATAATCGTGAAACCAACATCTCAGACCGAATGGCCTCAAACACGTAACTTCTTTTCAAAATTATGAATTAAAAAAAAATACTCGCGATCGGCTGATGAATTGGGAAATGTGTAACAGTGAAAATTTATGAATGGAATGACGTAATTCACCACGTGTCTGAGGCCATACATGTTGGCCTCACTTTGATGTTAGCGAGATTACAAAGATATGTTTTCTCTACTATGAAGGATCCATGCTCGAAGGTCGTAACCGCCTTCCTAACAAAGAACAAAACGGTCATCTGATTTTTTTTATACAAAATTCCGGGAAATTTGAAAAATTGTTTCATATTCTTGACAATTCCCTGACTTTATGTAATTTTAATTTTTCCGACAATTCCATACTACGTTTTTGCGTGAAAATCCTGTTTTGAGCTCACTAAAAATCGCTCGACCCATTTTTAAATTAAACGCAAGGTTAATCCTACACAAAATCTGTATCCTTATAATAATAAAAAATAGCAGACAAGGTAACTGAAACGGTGAAATACGAGGAACCTTCAAAATAGGCGTGAAATAAGTATTACCCTCGAAATGTAAAACCTTTGCGATTGATTAAAATTAAAATATATATAAGATTCAAAAAAGTGAAGAAAATCATCAGAAAACACTCTCATGCAGGGCCGCCCCTAGCAGACGCGGGGCCCGGTGCGAACTTAGTAGCGGGCCCCTTTTAACATCCCCACAAATTTATGAATAAATTTTAAGATTTTTTTTTTTTAAACCAATCGGATTAAATTTTATTAACTACAAATATTTGTTGCGGCTACATATAATTTGATTGGAATATTAATTCAAGAACTTCGTCACATTAAAAAGTCTATTATTTTTATTTTTTTTAATTTTTTTATTTATTTTTTTAAATTTTTTTATCTATATGAGCCTAATTCTCTATTTAACGAAACCAAATTTATGTCAGTCGTGATATTTGGGGGTTTATTGTTTGGGGGGGATAAGTTAATCAGTGACTGAACCACCCCATGACAAATCTATACCTATTCTCTTACAAACGGAAACGGTCGTTCCTATATTCTATTCAAGAAAAGTGGTTACCTTCCATGACGTTTTTATGACCGTTACACAGTTTCTCATTCAGGGTTCCCACTCTTTTTTCAAAATAAAAATTAAGGACTTTTTAAGCACTTTCTAAGGACCAAAAAAAAGTTTTTACGGACCCTTTGTTAAAGCGATTATTCTGTAGGTAGAAAAATTTTATAGACAAATTGAAGCAGTCAATGTTCATATTGACTTACAAAAGACGTCCAATGCAATGTTTGAAGATATGTCAACATACATCATCATATAAAATGAGCTTAAAAAATAATTAAAAAAAAATTAGGACTTTGCTATCAGAGGGTTTAAAGCTGCATCTATGTAAAAGATATAAATTTTAATTTAACAAGTTTTAACAGAAAATAACACAAATGCATTGATTTGCAAATGATTATATTTAACAAGATTTAAATTTGTTATTGGCAGTTTCTACAGAAAACTCAGTTGATATCTTTCTTTTTGCCAGAAATAGTTTTTTCCTATATCCTTTATCACAGACATTTTTTTTTTTATTTCCTTACGCAAACTATTAGCTTTTATAAATAAAGAAATGTCATTGACAGTTTTTGCCTCGTTAGCTAATTTTTCTGCTGGGCTTTCTAACGTTAAAATTTCTCTTTCCAGGCGTATTTACTTTGACTTCAAGTTATTCACTTTTTCCATTTGGAGTTTGTTTCTTTTGCCCTTATGAAATTTTTAAGTTATTACGAAGTTCTTCCATATGCATATGACTTTTACTGTTTAGAGTTATAAACAAATTTTCTCATGTCTTTTGAAATTACAGTTTGTGTATTTCATTTGAACTGTTTGTGTTCTGAAAAATGAGTCTTTATGCTATGTAAGATTCTCCTTTAATATTCTCCACTTCTAATGATTTATACATCTCAATTTATTTTTGGATTCATGAACAGAATTAAAGTCGTTCAAAAAAGAATCCAATCAAATAGTTTTAGGATCAAAATTCGGAAATAACGAAGTAGATTTCATAACTGTGTCTTGTAAATAATCTTTGAATAAAAATAAGATGCCATAAACAATTATTTTCGAAAAATGTAAGTTAAGTTGGTAGACTCAGGGGTGGTACTTTCTAGGAGTAAAAACCCTCAAAGTCTCTTTTGCTGTTTATATTTGTTTTATACAATAAATCGAAACTGTTAGGCTTTAAATGAGACTATTTAAAAGCAGTTAAAAATATGCAACCAAAAAGAGAATTAAGAATTAATCAATTTATATAATATTTTACAATATATACTTCACTTTCATATGTTGCATTTTTTAGTAAAATGTGGTTTATACAATAAACCAAAACACTAGCAAGTTATTACAAATTTGCATATCTTGTGAAATGAAGTCAGTTAAGAAGGTTGCCACTGTCTAACGAATATAAAATTCCTTAACTTTTCCACTCAAACTAGATTTATTAAATAGTAATAAATTTATAAAAAGCATGGTACTTATTTTAAGCATGTTAATCTAAATCATTAAAAATTACACTAAGTTACTTCCTTAAAAATTAGTTTAATAAGAAATTTGAGAAACTTTGAAAAACCTAAATAAAAGCCATTTTTTTTTTTAAGTGAGAAGGTTTGTGAGAAAGGAAAGTTTCAAATAAAAATATTTCATTTAATAAAATATATAAATGGTTAAACATAATATAATTATATTGGAATTATAATACTAGCCCAACAAAAAGAAACAAGCTTCTTTAAAAATAAATCCTTTTATATTACTGAAAATGACAAGTTCTAAACTTCAATTTCGTGAATTAAATGATATTTTCGAAAAATGTAATGCAATTTTGTTAAGTAGTGCAAAACAAATCATGATAAAACAGGAAGTAATGGAATACATGAATTTGTATATCAGATGCAAAAGGATTGAAAGCCTTCCAACGAAGATCGCAGCAGATCGCGTTTAATGAATTTTTACAATTTCATGGTCTCCATGAATAAAAAAAAATATCAAAAGAGTGCCAATTGAAAGTTACATTCGGCAGAAACACGACGAAATTAGTTATAATCATCTCTTCTATGGAGTGATATCGTCCTCGTTTGACGAAAATCGCAAATATTTCTACATGTTAAGATGTTAAATTTTTGTGAAATTATCTGTTTTTTTAGATTGAGTATCGATTTTTCATAAAACAACAAAAGAACTGAGATTTTCCGATGACAAAATGTCTTTTAATAAATTAAATAAAAAATCGGACAAATCTCAAAAAGTTATTACCTTAAACTTTTTTACAAATGTTACTTTAAAAAATGTGCTTAAAATTGAAATGTTGACGAAATTTGTAATCAAAATAAAATCTAGAATTCTACAATTCTAAGTTTTTAATACCCCCTTAATTCCGGGTAAGGTCCGAAAAAGTACAACCCCTTGGTAGTGCAAAGCAAATCACAATAAAATTGAAAATGCTGAAAAATAAGTATTTATATTTATCAGATGCTAAAGAATTGTAAGCATTTCAAAGACAATCGCAACAGAAGGCATTTAGTGATTACCTCCATTTGACAAAGATCGCAAATATTCCTACATGTTAAAGATGCTATATTCTTTTGAAATATCCTTTTTTCAAGATTGAGCATCGATTCCACATACTTTTGTCATAAAGCAAACAAACCGATATTCCAATGTTGAAATATTCAAATGATGTTATGGTAATGAAATGCCCTTGTCTAAAAAATTGGACATCAGGAATCAAGACCTTTTATTCTGACGCACAATCCTTATACATTCATGCGTTTCTCTGCCTTCCGTATTGCATAATTATACTCCCCGTACAACAGATAAAAGCGTGCCATTCGTACCTTACATTCTTACAAACACTATTTAAACTTTAGAAAATGTGCTTAAATTTTCTCCCATTTCCTCTTCATGAGGCAGCCGTAACTTCATTAAGTGCCATACAAACTCAAACATGCGAAAAGACTTGGAGTATGAAGGCTCATTTGACGCATGTGTTTAACGAGGATTTAAAACAAAATTGGTGGAGAATCACACATAAATATGGTTTTGTAGCAAGTTAGCGCAGGATACCACTTTTGGAGCAGAATTCCCATCCCTTTTTGCACATTTGCGCTGAAAACAGGAAATCGCACTCGCTCAAGGCAAGACCTTGAGACTCGATCCCTCCCAAAACCCCACACTTGGCGAAAATATAACCGATTTGTCCGATATTCATCATTCAATAAAATTCCGTAGTGCCGAAAAGAGACATTAAGCACTTGTTTGGAGATAATGTAGAAATTGACAATTCAAAAATTCCAACTTCGCCACGAAGGAAAAAATTAAGGAGTTTTTAAGGACTCTTGATCAAAAATAAGGACTTTATATAGGCTCTTAAAAATGAAAACCAAAAATAAGGAGTTCTTAAGGACTTTTAAGCACCCGTGGGAACCCTGTCATTTAAGAATGCAGCACAATTCGGCCAGTTAAAATTAAAATTGCACCCAAATCAAGCGACCCGGTCGGGCTCGCAACGCTAAGCCAAAAAAGAAGAAATAACGCCAACACTTCAAGGCAGCCAACAAGAAACGAACGCCCGACAGGGCTTAAGCTTATATACTCTGCACAACTTGTAATGTTAAACCGCGTTCGTAAAACCAGAGTCCAGAAGCCGAACTACATTTTCTAAAAAAATAAAACCAGTATTGGTGGAACCGTATCTGTGAAATCTTTAATTTAATACAAGAATATTTTTTTTAATTGGGAGATACGGAGTTTTTTAATTTGCGTAAAGTTAGTCGATTTGTCACTTTTTCAAATTATGAAGCCCAAATTTGTCAAACGCACTAGACACTACATTATTCAACCGATTCTTTTGATTAATAGCTTATATGATAGCTTTAAGGCATCACTAAGGTCACATGTTACTTTTAGTTTATAATATAATTTATTTATATGTTTAATTAGCTGAAAAAAATTAATTAAATAATATAAACCAAATTTTTTCGCGTCAGGCAATTTTTACCTAAATATGATATTGACTACTCCCGCAAACCGACCACTCTGAAGTTCTTGAAAAATTCTCTTTTTCCTTTATTCTAGTGCTCCAATAAAAATAATCTGAACGCAAAAACAACTCGAGATCGACAAAAAAACTTGAAGTCGGCAATTAAGAAAAGCAGTTGTTGTAACACTTATATCCACTTCAACTGCCCACGCCGAATTTTTCGAGGCGATTGGGTAGCAACAAAAGGACCACACGCGTTCGGATTGCAAGGGATGAAAACCAGCTGGAGGTCAATCTCATTGCAAATTGTTTTTAGCGCGTATTTTGGCGGAGAATACCTGATAAAAAGATAGCGGAGATGTGGTAAGCGCTGCTAAGCAGACAGCTGCTATCTGGGATTGAGATGGAATAATTGCGATTCCGTTTTATGGTTTGTTTTTCAAAAATCCCCATTGGAAGAGTAGGAACGTGGTGCGAAAATTGTGTTTATTTAAAACGCCATCTTGCTTCAAAATCATTGTATCTAAATGGGTTTCGGGTTGGATTAGATTTCGTGTCCGGCTGCTTATTTCTGTCCTGTATTTAATAGACTTAACATAGCCACATCAAATGAAATAGACTTAACATAGCCAACAAATGACAGGTAGGGAATATTATAAATTGCCCAAGTTGTAAGATTATTACATTTAAATTAGACCTCAAAACGGACATTGCATTGGAACAGACGTGCAGCAAATCAATACTTTCAAGAGAACTGTTTAATATTACCTATAAAAAAGTTGACAAAAGTCGATAAGTTGTAACTGGGAATTTTTAGACTGTTGAGGTGGGAATTTTGAATCGTTAATTTTAGTTAATCAACGTCGCACTAGAGCTGCACATTGGACTGTTGGCGTTGGTTCGGGACCAATCTCGAAGGAAAGACCCAGGAACAATACCTCGTATTTTTGAATCATGGTCAGATAACGAGGACAGCACTTGAGCTTGCACCCAATGTCGTTAAGTTTTTTAATATAGAATCGTTTAAGTTGGTAAATTTCCTGTCTTACCCTCCCCCCCCCCCCCTCGAATCGTTAAGTTTGGTTAATTAATGTCGCACTAGAGCTGCACATTGGACTATTGGCGTTGTTTCGGGATCAAACTCGAAGGAAAGACCCAGGAACAATGCCTCGTATTTTTGAACCATGGTCAGAGGTCAGATAACGAGGACAGCACCTGAGCTTGCACCCAAAGTCGTTAAGGTTGGGAATTTCGAATCATTTAAGTTGAGAAATTTCTGGACTTGACCCCCCCCCCCCCAAAAAAAAAAAAAAAATAAAGAGACTAGATGTTTACATAACATAAGAAAAAGTAGGGAATAGCTAGACTATATTATTACTTCCTCCTGCAAATATTGGGGGCCGCCAGTGGTCCAGTGGATAAATGGGTTCAGCTAGGACTATAGGCCATGGACTTGACAAAGAAATGTAAAAAAAGTAGTGATCTTGCGATCGGAGAGTTGCCAGTTTCGCTAAAAAAATAGTAGAAAGTCGTCCAGAACACTGGTGCACTTTAAATCTGATCGGGTTCCAATGTCCTGACGCCTATTGAGGTTGCGTCGGGTGCCAGCTCAGGTGTTGTTCTCGTCATCTGACCATGGTTCAAAAATACGAGGCATCGTTCCAAGGTCTTTCCTTCGAAATAGGCCCCGAACCGTCGCCAATAGCTGACTGTTCAGCTCTAGTGCAACGTTAATAAACAAAACCTGCAAATGTTGATAGCTGTTCCATAATAGAAACGTAAATGGAAACAACATCCTCGTTTAAAAAAAAAAAATGTTTTTTCCTATACGAAATTTTTTTCACATAAACCTATATATATTTCAAATATTGTCTTCCATGGACAGTAAAGGCCTCCGTGGCCGAGTGGATTAAGGCGTCAGCTGGGAATCCAAGGGTCCCCGGTTCAAACCTGCAATGGACTAGACTAAAGAATAGTAAAAAGTAGTGATATTGCGATCGGAGGGTTGCCAGCTTCGCTACCAAAATACTAGAATGTCGTCCAGAACATCCGCAAAAAATTAACGGCGTGTATACGGGACTGGTGCACGATAAATTTGATCGTGGTCCAAAGTCCCAACGTCTATTGAAGGCGTTGGGTGCCAGCTCAGGTGTTGTTCTCGTCATCTGAGAATTGTTCAAAAATACGAGGCATCATTCCACGGTTTTTCATTCGAGATAGGCCCCGAACCGTCGCCAATAGCTGACTGCGCAGCTCCAGTGGCGTAGCCAGGATTGTTCGATGGGGGGGGTTCATAAATTTTTTGTGGTCTGACCAAAACCAAATTTTTTTTATTAAAAATTGATTTAAACAATTTTTAACTAATCATTTTAATTAAATGTAATTAATAATTTGAATAAAATGTAATTAATAATTTGAATAAAATGTAATTAATAATTTGAATAAAATGTAATTAATAATTTGAATAAAATGTAATTAATAATTTGAATAAAATGTAATTAATAATTTGAATAGAATTTAATTAATAATTTTAAATTATTAATTGGAATTAATAATTTTAAAATTATTAATTGGAATTAATAATTTTAAATTAGCAATTTTAATTAATAATTTTAAATTAGTAATTTTAATTAATCATAATAATTTTTAAGTAGTAATTTTAAATTAGTAAATTTAATTTATGCAGTAGTTTTAAATTAAAATTGTAATTAATAAGTTTAGTTAATTAAATATATATATAAATTATAAATAAGATGTAAATTAAAAGCTTAATTTTTGCAGGTGAATCTTTAGTCATTTCCTAATTTAAATTACTAACAAACCTGGCTGACATTTTACTGGGATTTAAGCTAAATATTGATGAGGGGTGCGAATTGAAGCAATTTTAAATAAGTAAATAATTCTTTAATATATAATTAAAAATAACAGAATAATAATCATTATTTTCCGTTTAATTTTATCATGCATGACTGTGGCATGGGGGAGGTTTCATTGGTTGCGTGACGCAGCAAAATGGCGCATTGCGGCAAAATCATAACGGAAATTGGCGTTGCTCGTAAAAAAAACATTAATTTGTAGAATCTGTGAAGATAGACAATGGAAAAATGCTTGCCTAATCATCGGCACAAGATGCAGCGCCGCAGAAAAAAATTCAGAAAAAGGTTATGAACACAGATTTAAACGAGAGAATCTGTTGACCCCACCCTTCGTAAATGGAGCCAACTTTTCCATTATGTGCCCGTCGTATTTATAATAGTTGAATATAACGTTTTAATAATCCCCCATAAATTTTTTCAAACGAATGTGCATCAACCTTGAGAATGAACAAAACACAATTTTTTTAAAAAAGCGGAAAACCGCGTTTCCGCATTTAAAGTAACACGTCTGAGTGACAGAAAACTAATTTGTAAATGTAATTGAATAACAAATTAATTGGTTTTGATTTGGGTATTTTCAACGATAATCTCAATAAACAAAAAATATTTGAATAAGAAAAGGAGTACATACTTTAAACATATCAGCAAATTTTTTGCACGATGCTCCTTTCTTTTGTCTTGAATTTTTCAAAAGTTTATGTTTTGATGACGGTATACCGTAAAAATGGTAATTCAGATAACCTTAGCAAGCACATGCAGTACTGGAGTGATTTTCAAATTCAAATGGCAAATAAGAGACATACAACCTCTCAGAAAACTGATTTTTGAGAAGGGGAAAAAATGTCACCGGCATTGTGAGGGAGCGAAGAGGGGCCTTATTTTTTAACGGGAGTCATTTACAAACTTTTCTTAAAGCACGTAAGGTATGAATGGGTCTTTTCATTTAAAATACCTTACTTCAAAGTAAGCAATTTCTGAATTGATGCATTGTGACAAATACAGCTATTTTCTGAAAATGGTAACGTGATCTGTAAATAGTAGGAGTCAAAGGAACTCGACAGCTGTGCTAACCCAATAGCCTTTGCTTATCTTAATATGAATAAAATAATATTCAAAAACAAAAAGTACCTACATACCAATATAACCATATTTATCAAGTATTAATTAAATTCTAAAATTTTTAAAATTAATAACCATTTTAATTCTAAATTAATCAATGCAGGAAAACTGGAATTTAAATTATTATAAATAAATTCAATAAACTTTTAAAAGTATTCAAAGAGAGAGTCCTCCGAAGTTAATGTTAAAACGAAACACATATCACATAAAATTAGGTAAAGAGAATAGGTACTGAAAGATGCCGTCCTCCGCGCATTAAATTTTTGGGGACTCTGAATGATTTTTTTTAACCGAACCAAGGGGTGAATTAAATAAAAGAACCCATGGAAAAGTTCTGAAAGTTTCTATTAGAAACCGGTAAAAAAAAAAATAGAGAGAAAAACAGAAAGGAAAACGCACTGCGTCAATATTACACAATATCAGGACACAATATGGGAAGGTTCAACTAACCAATCACAAAACGAAACAAAAAAAAATCCTAGACACGAGACGATAAATTTATAAGGGACTGGCGCGCCAGTCCCATATATTCAAAGCGCCATGGCGCTTCGAATATTAGCTCCAAGAAATTTTACATCGTGGAAGGCAAAACCAATAGTTATATGAAACAAAAGTGATTTTCGAATAAAAGGAGTGGATTTTGATTTAGGCAATCACACCTAACACAATTAAAAGAGAAGTTATTTTAATAAAAAGAACACTGTGTGACGTTCGCGTAAAGAGCAAAGCCATATATTTTAAAATTCTTTAAATGATAAGCTGAACGTTAAAACATATAATATAACTTTGACAATAAAGAACAACAGAATGAGCAGATGCGAGCAATTTTTTAGGCGCCTACCTGTCTGGAAATCTGAAAAAATTGCTCCTTAATTTAAAGAATTTATTATATATTTAAAATGTGGGATTATTTTTTTAAAGAAAACTATGCCACGGTTACAATTTTTTTTCGCTTGTCGCAATAAAAAATTACAATGAAATTTATAAAATAGTTCCGCCACTGGCGTTGTGTCGGTTGTAGACTGCATTAGTCAACTCCATCTGTAGCCTTGGGAGCCTTTGCGTCATATCGGTATAAAGTGTGCAGTAAACTCTGAAACCAAAACACACGAATTTAAGTTTAATTTTACAAGTTGGACAATTTCTAATTTTCCCTTAATAACCTTGGTGTTTTTGCTGTCATTTGTTAAAAATATTAATTTTCTTCAGACATAAATTTTTTCAACTCGTTTATTTTCAAACCTTGAAATTCACAACTTTTAGGTTTTCCAAATTATTGGGGGGGGGGGGGGGTCGGACTCCCCCCCGGTGCGACGTGCCTGCATGTGGGCTAGACCAGGAAATGAGACGTGTTTTCTCTATAGAAATCAAAAAAAAATCTTCGTTTTTTTTTTGCCCTTATTATTTAAAAAAAAAATAATTTTGATTTTAAACTGGCTATGGGGGGGGGTTCTAACCCAAAGTAACCCAATGCTGGCTACGCCACTGCGCAGCTCTAGTGCAACTTTAATAAACCAAACCTGCAAACATTGATACCTGTTCCATAATAGTAACGTAAATGGAAACAACGTCCTCGGTTAAAAAAAAAATGTTTTTTCCTATACGAAAAAAAAATCACATAAACCTATATCTTTCAAATATCATCCACGGACAGTAACTCAACGACGAACCCAATCTGACCGGTTCAACCAACCCCAACCACTTTCCCCAAAACAAACTCCCCAATACCAGTTTCTTTTTCAAAACAAACCAAAAAGGCGAAGAGGTAAGGGGGAAGAAAGAACCAAGACTCACTTTCCATAGTACAAACACGATCTCTTAAAACAAAACAAAGAACAGGTAAGCCGAGAAAAAGCCCCGAGATGCCAACATGCGGCGTGAAACAGCGAAAACCGAGACGCTGATGGCCTTGACTTCCAGTTCCTTTCCTGCGTGAGGAGAGAAGTAAACATGCGTAATTATAATAAAAAAAAAATGGCATCATCGCCGAGCCGAAGGACTCAAAGGACGCGAGAAGTTTTTAAGAAGGAATAGGCAGTTTGGACACGGGACTTGCGAATGTTTAACTTTCAGGACTGGATGGTTACCGACTCGGGTTTCAGATACAAGGGCGTGGGCGACTTGGAAGATTTCAAATTATCTTGGACCTGGTTTCCAGGGACGCCGGTACGGCGTACAGGGTCTGATTCTACACAAATTTGTAAATAAGTGCGAGACCATCGTGAGAGAAAGGGTTAACATTTTTTCCAGTGGCGGCCCGTGGTCAAAAATGTTAGTGCAGCCGAAAACACGCGATCCACAACCATTCATGAACGGACATTCTTTAAAATTTATTACTCAAACTCAAATCAAAGTTTCCTTTCAACTTTTATGAAAGATAATAAAAAACACTTATTTTTTGAAAATTAAATCAATCCTCCTATCAAACTTGCGAATCGGTCAATTTTAATATTAATTTAAGTAAAGAAACAACAACACACGTGCAAACTTATCGAAAACTATTTCCGTTTGGAGAGATTCTTCGAAATTATCGTTTTCCTCCACCCCGCCTCGCCGATTCAGCAATGAACCAATCATTTAATTCAAATCCATAGTATAGCTAATTTGAAAAAATCCTTTTGCGCTACGTTTGTGTCGTCACATCCTCTATTTTAGAGTGTTGGGGAAGTCATACTACGTAAGGTTGCCATGGCAACGATGCAGCCGATTTCGAACTTCGCTTTTTGGCTGCAATTTTGATTGAATGGAGTTTTTTCCTCTGCTGAATTTGTGCATTACGGAAACTGGTTTGCCATTTATCGGAGATTTTTTTTACTTAGAGTTGAAATTTCATCTTCATTTCCATTTCTAATCTTCATTTAAGAAAATTAGTAAAATATATAATTTTAGTTTTAAAATACACTAATAAAATTAGGTGCAGCCCGGCTGTACTTGCTGTAGTGCACGAGCCGCCACTGACATTTTCTGGATTTTGCCAAGTCTACAGAAAATTTACCAACTTTACTCACTTTTCATACTCACGTACCTAATATCGAAAAGGGAAATCATTGAATGCAAAAACGGATAAGATATAAATGAGAAACTCTCGCGACTTCCGCAAGGTGCATGTCTGGCGGATGCGATTGTTTACAATAAAATAATGACATTCTAAAAGTTGTCTTCCATTAAAAGGAATATGATTATAAAACATAAACAGGCCCGTCGCACCGAAGGGTTTAACGGGGGAGCCCGTATGGTTATATAGGTACTATAACTACCTCAAAACCAATGAAAAAATTATAGGACTAAGCATAAAGTTGAAGAATTAGTATTATTAGTCCCCAAACCGGGAACACCTAGACTCTAACCCAGTTCCCCTAATAGAAAATCTGACCTTGAATAACAGTTGCTGATTGTCGGCTTACAACTGCATTTTTAAGATGCGTGAAGCCTAAGGCCCCGAATAATGTAAAGCCCTGATGCTTTTGTAAACGGAAACGAAAGACGTTTACATCTAAAACAAATCCTAACACATTTCAACGGCAATGCTAAATCCCTTTAATTGATCACGCAATACAAAATGTGCCACATACAGAGATCACTGATTTCTAACTGTAACTTCTGGATTGGTCAAGACATTTTGTTGACTTGAAGCCAATTGAAGGGGTAACAACTGTACCCCCACTTTCATCGCTATCGCAATATTTCGTGTATTTTTCATGTTAAAATAAGCCGATATATTTCTTTAGGCTGAGTTTTTTCTATTTTCTTTTTAAACCCATTTAAATGAAATCTGCTATTAACCCTTTCAGTACTGAATTATTTGAAGATTTTTATGCCCATGGGACGGATTTAATTTGATCAATTAATCCCATTCTTGACCGACCCTACAACAAATTGTTTGCGATCAACGCCCACTGGCGGGGGTGCCGCAAACATCAACGCCTGCTTCTTAAATTCAGATGACGAGTCAGACTCGTCCACCATAACTTCGCCCAAGTAAGCAGATGACGAGTCTCGCTCGTAAAATGTACCCAAAGGGTTAAAATAAGAAAGTCATTTGCAAGTCGAAGTGGTTAAAAAAAAGAGCAAAAACTATCTGTTTGGTAATATAAAAATTAATTCTACAAGACGAAAATATAATATTTATATACATTTAATATCTCTACAATGATGTGGTATTAAAAAACACAACTAAATCACTTTAAATAATTTTTTGAGGGCACAGTATGGCTGCTTACATATTGGATTCAACGCGCCCATAGAGGAAAATAGTTTTGAGCCTTCCAGAAGTTACAGTTAGAGTTCAGTGATAAAGAGCTATTACTTCAACACATGAGATACTGGAGAGTGGATGAGTGGTCGCCCCTGTCAAAATCTGACAAACCCCGCCGAGAATCGTAATTAATAGCGCCATCAACGTCTACACTACATCGGAACTAACGAGTTGAGATGTGTAGGAACTAATAGGTCAAAAAAAATATAATGTTAAGGAGGGAATGCGGAAGCTTGTATGGAAAATGTCACAAGTATCAAATTTCTTAACCATCTGACGAAACAAAGATTTATAGCAGTGGCGGCTCGTCCACTACAGCAAGTACAGCCGGGCTGCACCTAAATTTATTAGTGTATTTAAAGCTAAAATAAGATATTTTACTAATTTTCTTAAATGAAGATTAGAATTGAAATTTCTACGGTAGTAAACAAAATTTCCGATAAATAGCAAGCCTGTTACCGTAATGCACAATTCAGGAGGGGAAACACTCCCTTCAATCAAAACTGCTGCCAAAACACGAAATCGGCTGAATTGTTGCCATGGCAACCTCTACGTAGTATGGAGATTCCTCCCCATGCTAACACAGCATTTGTGAGAAAGTACAGCCGAAATGAATTTTCTTGTTTTAGCTGCACTTGAGATTCGATATGCTGATTGGCTCGTCCGTGAAACGCTGGGATGGGAGGGTGAAGCGATAACTTACGAGAATATCTCCAAACGGAAATGGTTTTCGTGATACATTTACTTTGGCTGTTGTTTCAGGACATGGTGGTCCTGCTGTTGTTTTGTTATTTAAGTTAATATTAAAATTGACCGATTCGCATGTTTAAAAGACGGAGGATTGCTTTAATTTTTTAAAAATAAGTAAGTGTTTTCAAATTTTTTGCATGTTATCATTTCGTAAAACTTGAAAGGAAACTTTGATTTGAGTAGTAAATAATAAAGAATTTCCGTTTCGCCGTGGTCGAAACATTTTCGACCACGGGCCGCCACTGATTTATAGACTTTAATGGCCTATAAAGAGGACGTACCTAGGATTAGATTGTGATAGGACCCAAATACTATATTAGACTCTCGAAATACCAACCCTACAAGCGATCAATAAGATATCGGTATAACGAATAGTCGTTGTAACGAGAGAAAAAACTATTGCACTATAGAAGCTATTAAACAGTGGCGGCCCGTGGTCGAAAATATTAGTGCAGCCGAAATCATGAGAATTTTCCACAACCATACATGAACGGAAATTCTTTATTATTTACTACTTAAATTAAAGTTTCCTTTCAATTTTTACGAAATGATAACATGCGAAAAAAAATAGAAAACACTTATTTTTTGAAAATTAAAGCAATTCTCCTTCTTTTAAAAATGCGAATAACTTAAATAACGAAACAACAGCACATAGTAAATTTATCACGAAAACTATTTCCGTTTAGAGAGATTCTCGGTTCTCCCACCCATCCCCGCGATTCACGCACGAGCCAATTAGTTTATCGAATACCAAGTGCAGCCCAAATCAGAAATTTCATTTCGGGCTGTAGCTCGCGACAAATAGTGGATGCTCAACAGTAAGAGACTTTCTTTATTTGTCATAGAAAAACCATTCGTTTCTTATTGGATAGGTTTTAATATAAGTATAAAACCTAATTTTCAAAGAATTGGCATAGATAATATAGACATACAGTTTTATTTACAGCAGGAAATCTATATTAAAAAAATCGTCTCACCAGCAACTCAGGGCCACATACATAATATAAATAGCCAACTAACTAAAAGTTGTAGCCAAACAATGTACGTGGTAAACATCATAAGTTGTCACGCAATGGGTCCGAGTTCGAATCTCGGCGAAGACGTGGATGTAAATGCTTATAATTAGATGAAAGTCTTTTTGGTATTAGGAGAATAAATTTATAAGTTATAAAAGTGTGTATGTACACAGGTGTGTCGAGATGTTTTTTGAATAACCATCTGCAATGACCGCCATTTTTCTTTGAAAATTGCGCCCTCTTACCCAATGCACAAATTTATGAAATTATCCGTTATCATCCTTTTTATTTCAGTAGCCAAAAACAGTTTTCCATCGTTTGACAATGGAATCTGCGTGGACTATGAACAGGATTTTTTAACTTCAGATATGAAATAAACTTTCTTTCAGATTGACTACTACTTTTGTTTTAGCATTTATTAGATATTTAAGTATCAACAGCTTTTTTTTAAAATCAACAATTTGGAGCCATGAATACTTTAGGGTTGATGACTAAAAATTAATTTGTTGTATAGATTTATTGCTGTTTTTCTAGCATTGGATTTTGTATTACAATTTGGAGCCATGAATACTTTATTTTGATGACAGAAAATTAATTTGTTGTATTGATTTATTGCTGTTTTTCTAGCATTGCATTCAGTTTAAATTGCGTTTATTAGATATTTCGTTATCGGCTAACTAAAGTTGCCAATTTTAATGAAATCGACATTAGCACAGCAGTTTTTTTATTGCCATTAGGAGGAAATACATGAAAAACTCAAGATTTTCTGCATGCATAAAATTAATTTTCTTGTTTTAAAAAATTGTTTCTTCAATTTTATCTCGGTTCAACAGTTATTTGACAGCATTTTAAAAGCCAATTGGTTACACCAAGAAAAATGCAAAATTTAAAAAAACACAATTTAATACCAATTTTAGCAAAAATCGATTTTGCCTTCTGATCATAGTGGTATTAGAGGGAAAAAATCCCTTATCATAAAATAGCACACTACCACTTTTTATTTCCAGAGTTAACACTGTGTATAGTATAACTATATACAACTTGTACTAGAAGTTATAAGTGTGTGCACACATTGTAATAATTCTAAGTAAAGATTGCATATGTACATCGCCATAGCCTGGTTGGCAGGTCGCATGGCCTAGATGGCTACCTGTTTCTTGGGTTTTGTATAAGAAGATATATAATTTAATAACTTGCATTATACATGTGCTGCTACAGGGTGACTTGAAAACAAAATTCTGAAAAAAAAGTTCCCTGATATTTCCATGATGGTGTCACATAAATTTCACTGATTTTACAATTAGATTAAGAAATGTTGCAATACATGCTTAATACAGATACCAAGTATCCACGCTACAAAAATCTAATAAATATATTGTATTATAAGTGAAAAATTATAAGCAATACTTATTGTCAGTTAAAATAATAATTTATGGATGCAACACAAATTATACAATTGCGTAATAGTAATTAAACATGTTCTCTGGAAGCAAATAATGCAAAAAAAGCAAGTTTTTCCAAAATATTTCTTTTGTAGATAATTTTAAACGTTTTATATGCTTCCTATTTCAATCTTCAATAAATCGCATATTCATTAGCCCCTAAGATGATGCTTGCAATGTAAAGTCCAACGCACTTTGCTTTCGATTCTCTCACCAGCAGAGGTTCAAGTTTTTACATAAATAAAACTGAAAATATGAAAATGTGCATAACAATGCTTTTTTTAAATAAAAATTTCAGAACTAAAAGGAAATACTGATTACTAAATTATCCAGAATGGAGGGCATAACAGACGATAATTGCCATTTTAATGATCCAAATTTAAAAATTTCCCTGATTTTTTGTGAAATTTTGAAAAATTCCCTGACATTTCCAGAATTAAAATCATGATAATTCCCTGATTTAGCGGTTATGTTGGCACCCTGTGCTAGGTTTATATAGGATAATACCATAACTTTAAAAAGAACAGAAGTCTTTGTTTTTGTAATTTACTAGTCTTTAGCTTATAGTGATCAGGGGTCAATCCGAGTATGTGATTGTTCATTAAGATCTGTTCCAATAAAATTATATTACACTCGCTGTAACTAAGTAATGATTATTCTATTTATAAGTAGCCTTAAAAACATATACCGATTTTATCTATAGACTAATAGCGAAGTATTTCTTTATACATAGAATCTATTTTATGTTTTTTGAAACATTTGCTTGAACTGTTAGAAATCAAAACAAAACGAATTTAAAAACTATATCTTCCATTCGTCTTTCACCATTAGATATGAAGGACTGAGAATACAAACAGACCAGGTCAAATTTTGTTAGTTATCAATATCTATGAATACAGCTTGATGAGCTTTATTACAATACCAATAGACTTTGTGGCTATTGAACCCGAAAACAATAATACAAACAGACCAATGTATAAAAAAACTCAAAACTTGCAAATAATTTACTGAAAAACAAACATTGTGGTCAGTTACATTTTTATTGTCTGCCCTCCAGATAGAGAACTTAATCACCGATCGAAAGCAAGGGCTTATCCAGGATACAGATAAACAGCAAGTATGATGTCAAAATCGAACAAATGAAGATATGTTGTCATTAATTTTGGTTGTTTAGCTTTAATGATTTTCATTAAAACACTGCTACCACAACATAATATAAGGCACTCTTTATGGTTAAGAATAAGATAGCAATCCGCCAAGCCATCAATATTCATGTCGCCAAATACGATTTCAGTTCAAATTGGCAACCCTGCGCAATACTTGCATAATAAGTTTTGGAACAGATGTAGTATAGGACATTTGGCGCGTTTTTTTATTAGCAACGAAAAATTGCTGTTAAACATAGTTCAACGAACGCACAAAAACGATTATGCAGCGTCATAGAGTTGCTAGATTGAAAGTCGCCACAAAAATCGGAAAATATTAACAACAATGTCAGGTGGGGTTGCCATACTATAAATTTATCGCTCCTATAAAACACGCAAAAAAAAAACTTGCGTGCCAAATGTCCTATACTACATCTGTACCTAAGTTTTAAATGCATACACAAATAGTTGTGTAATATATTTTAAAAAGCATGCATAAATTCAAATCGTAATTGCGTTAGTTTTCCAAACCAATCCTCATTTTGTGATTAGTTATTTGACCATTCGCTATTTCATAATTACTTTGTATATTATTGATAGTTTCGTATAAGTTATAAACCATCACCAAAAGATGTCAGATAAGTTTTTCATTCTGTATCTCTCATTGGTTTAATCTACTGCAAGTAGCTCCACCCACTTGTTTACATGTCATTGATGTCTCAGTTAGAAATGGACCATAGTTGTTGATGAAAATTAATCTTGCAGAAAGCCCCTTTATTCTTTACTTTTAGTGGGAACTGAACGAAATTGATGATAACACCTACCAAAGGTCACACTAATATATAATAGTAGGCGCAACCCACAAATATAAACTAACAAAGTCTTTAAAAATTCCAAATTAGAAAATTTCTTAAATAATTCTGAATTCTAATAGAAAAACTGAAATATTGTCAAAGAAATCAGTGAACATCATTATGCAAATGATCAGCTGGTTCGAGACATGGGTGTCAAGTTTTGACTAATGTGGAAAAATGTCAACAACGCAGTTTTACCACATAAAACAAGTTAAAAATTCATTCATTACACATATTTTGCAACAAAAAGGCTGATTTTTTTCTTACCTGTCAAAGTGTTAAACGTTTAAAGAAGTAACAGGCAAGTTGTCAACAAATATGACATGCAACACTATCATTATCATATCAATACAATTTACAAGACACTTTAACTATTTGTTTATGTGTCGACAAACTCTTACATCGCAATAAGTTTTAATAATAAATTTAATGATAAAATAATCGTTTTTTAAAAGAAGAGTCGTTTAAATTCGAAAATGGGACTTATCGTACATAATTTATGCAATCAAAAAAAATCTTACCTTTTGTAGAATATTCTTAACAATAATATGCTTATGTTTTTCCTTTCTTTCTGCTGTCAATTTTTTAAACTTCTGTTTTAAACGAATAGGTGGAACTTCAATATAAAACTAGACATAAATAAACATCATCGTCTGCAAACGGAAACTTTGACCAATCGAAGAAAATTATGAATACAAGACATATTTACACAGCCTTAAACACTTGTTTTGAAATTGCAAGTTAATTGCTGTATTTGTGAGCACATAAAAATAGAATTTATTAACATTTTGATCCATCCGCATCATTCATGAAGGCGGCCATTACAGATGCCCGGACGTAATGTGCAATGACGTCATATTTAAATTGTCGATACTTGAGATAGCTTTCGTTGTTTGTTTGGTTTTTTAAAGATTTCTTTTTTTTTGGTAGGCAAATTAATGGATAAGAAAAATAATTGTAAAAGTAAAAGTCAAAAAGATAAATATTTATGATTATTATCTGTTGTCTAATCAATTTAGGATTTCTAGAACTTTGAGAACGAATTTGACCTCTAAATTAGTTTTCGACACATATTCTTAAAATGCTAGTATCTGGCAATTTCAATAGCTCCAAACCCAAGTCAATAACATAAACTAACAAATGGTTGTATAAATAATCATTTAACACAAATTTATAAATTAAAAGAAAATGACATCTTTAGTACGAAATTTGTTTAATGTTTTCTCTAATCCCGTACGAAATTTATGCGGAAATTCCATTTCTCTTTTTAACCGGGAAACTGCATTAAACGTAAGTATTACCTATAAGTTTGATCTTCATATATTTAAATAAATGTTTTGAATAATGTAATAGAAATACTACTAGTATTCTAACAAAAATAAGTTTTTACTATTTTTGTTTTATAATTCATTTGAAAGAACTAGGTTAAATTAATGATTTTGCCATGCCATGTGCAATCTGCCATATCACACAAAATACAGTCTCTGAAAGTTGCTTTCAATTCCATTTGGCCACACGTCATACTTGTGCAGTAGATAGTTTCATTTCTATCATATTCAATGGATACATATTAACAATTAACTATTCTACTAACAGTAAATCTTCTTTCAATGACCGACCTCATGATATAACTAGTGAAAGTCGAAATCGTTTAATTAGCTTAAGTAATATTTCAGGTTGGGATTTCTCGGAGGTAGCAGTCTCTGCTTGGCTATTAAATACTGGCGATTCAGTTCTAAATGTGGAAATGGGACAATTGTTTACAAATATGAAGTGATTAGAATATCTGAGATTGTTCAGGGATTGGCTTGAAGCTTAACATGATCTCTGATTGGATGATAGAGACAATATGACGTTATAGAAGCAAAAGATTATTACGTTTTAAATTGTTTTCGGTACTTAATGTTATTTTAGAATTTTGTGATCGGGTAAAATGATTTTCTTAGAACAATAATATTTCGCATTATATACACATTTATGGCATTCGTCTACTTTGAACGATGTAAAGAAGCAAATTTTAGAATTCTTTATCGAATTATTTTAGAATATTGCGCTTTTAATGTAATACCAAGTTACTGATCTGCTTTTGATTTTTACTGTTGAAATAGTAGCAGATCATGAATATTTGTTCGGTTGGATGATTTATTGTTAATTAGTTAAATGTTTATTAATTACATAATATATTTTCATACTTTTGTACCCCTAGCTCTCTCTCTATGTCACGTTAGCTTCAGTCTCCCACCCCCTACATCACTATATATTTTTGCAGTTGCAAAACAGTCACTAAAACTTCCACAAAAGGTTATTTTATAAAACATTCCATTAGCTAGAGATTTTTATAAAAAAGTATCTTATAATCAAAGAATGTGAAACAAATTTTAGCATTTTTTGCTACGTCGGGCTAAAATATCACCTTTTTTTAAAAAAACTATTTTCTTATAAGTATTCTAATTAAAATAGAGGACCTAACATCAAACCAAATTAAAAAGTGAAACCCCTTTTTGTGTAAAAAATAAGTATTTAGGCACCTGCGAGTCTTGAACGTTTCCAACTTAAACTTACTCAATAAACTGTATATATTTAATATATACAGTTTTATATTTAATCCAGTGTTCACTCTAGAAATAAAAAGGGGCAGGACGCTGTTGGCAGTAAAAGGGTACCCCAGTTTTGAATAGGCATTTCTTGTTTTTAAAAAGGCACTTTAAAAAATGTTTTATGTGGGCGTGGCCACACATTGGACCCGTGACCAAACAAAAGAAAAGTTTCGGTTTGTTGGTTGACATTACGCCAAAGCTGCATATTGGGCTATTGTTAACGGTTTAGGGCTTATCTCAAAGGAAAGACCCGTACAAAATTGATGTCTCTTATGAAAATATTATTTGAAATCAAAAATTTGACATTTTAAAATTGTTTTTCCTAAAAACCAATTCTGTAAGTAGGAATCAGCTCCCTTACAAAACTGATTAAAAGGCTACTTAAATCCAAAATTTGGTAATAAAATGCCTAGTCTTGCAAACCAATCCCTACCTAGTCCCAAACCATATTATCTTTAAAAAAAACACAGAAAAAAACTTAATTTTATAAGCAGGCCCAGGCAACCAATAGGATTCGTGGAATGCCCCTTGCTCGAAATTACCGCGGAATCATCAAGATTTCTCAACACGCATAGTTATAAAGGAGTTTGTTTTTCTACTGTCATAATTAACTTAATTCCAATTTACACACAATTTTTTTTTAATCGATGCCTTTATTATAGACAACTAGGGAAGCAATGGCGCTTGTGCTTGACTGAAAAGGGCAAGAAGGGCAGAATTTTTGAAAAAAGGGACATGAGGGCGCTACAGAGAAGAAAACTGGGCGTGCAGGGCGGACCGCCCTTCAAAAAACAGCTAGAGTGAACACTGTTTAATCTCTTATATTTTTTTTTCAGTGCAATGCATTGCTTCCAATGACTATTGTGCCTGAAAGAAATAAATACACCGACTGGAGAATGATAAGAGATGTGAAGAGGAGAAAAGTTGTGAAGGAATATGCCAAACTCCGGCTGCAAATAAATTGTATTCGGAAGAACTCATTACTACCAATTGAAATAAAGGTAATTTGCCCTTATTTATTAAACTTTTATTCTATTGAAATATCTAACTTTTAGTAGAAAAGGACTTTTTTCCCTCTTTATTATTACTTGGGCGGGTTGGCTGCAAAGTGGTGCAAGTAGCAGAACAAAGTTCCAAGATAAAAGTGTTTAATGTTCACAAATCATCTTGATTATAACGTTAAATGGAATAACATTAAATTAATTATTGAGAGGCCATTGAAATATGGCCGACACCAATTGGCCAAGTAATCGATCAATACTTGGCGACAACCTAAGTTGCGTCTAAAGCAATTGAATATTTATATATTCATATCCGAGTATAGCTGTCTAGTAATGGAAAGTGGAGTTGGTCTATTTTCAGTTTTTTGTGACTTTCATCACTAAACAGTCTGACCTCTTGTTAAGTGTTTAAATGTGTGTTTTATTGAAAAATGTCCCTGAAAACATTGGAACAAGAAGATATAGAACTTCTTTCAATTCTATATTAAAAGAAAGATCCTACTGTGGTAATTTTTAACCCTAGATTACAACACTCAAGAAAAGTTTCATGCGTACAACATATTCATCGATTTGACTATATTTTAAAATTTCATTTGAAATTATTTATTTAATTATTAAATATTCAAAATGCAGAAAAAAAATTACTGTAATACAAAAATAACAAATCAGATATAACATGGATTACCAGATTATAAAAAATAAAATACATAAAAGAAAGAATTATGTGTCATATCTATCGAACTTTCAGTCGTCGGTATGACGAATGTGTAGTAATCTAGGGTTAAATACTTACGTTTTACTAGTCTTTAAGTTTGATATTTTGCTGTCAAGATGGAAAATGTTTTGTATTCAAGAGCTGTATCAACTTTTAATGAAATGTGAAAGTAAAAGAAAAAAATTGGCTTAAATGGTTAAACTTTTATAAGCCAATGAAAAAAATTATATTTATGTTGTCTTTGAGATATGCACAGCAAATGTGCTTAAAATAATGGCATACTAATGTGAACCAAAAATTCATTATAAATAAGTTTGAACAATAAATAATTTCAAAATTTGTATGTATCCCCTAAAATTGTTTTTAAATCTAGAATTGTCTTTTAAATTGCAAATTCGTTAGCCTTTTAACGCTATGGTACAATTATATTGTGCGGCAAAATTAGAACTCTGAAGTTTGATACTGAAAAGTTTTTCACCTTTTACTTTAATCTTATACTGTCTAGCTAAAATTTTATTGTACCCTTAGTAATAAATTGCTTCTACCTCAATGATCCATTCCATTAGATTAATACAAGGCTACCAAAATATGTTTTAGTGCAAAACAAACAATAGTGCTGTTCCACTATACTTGTAGTATGCAACTAGATTTGTAGATAAAATTAAAGTGAAAAGTCAAATCAATTCATAAGCATGCAACTGTCTTCTATTAATGTATTTCAATTTACATGTGTTTTATTTTTAGGAAATTGCCCAAAAAGAAATTGAGGCATTGCCAACAGACAGCTGTCACACCAAGCTCCATTGGCGCTGTATACTGACCTCAAGAGCCAGAGGGCGATACAAGAAATTCAGAATGTCCCGTATTATCTGGCGTCATTTTGCTGACTATAATCAGATATCAGGAGTGGAAAGGGCCATGTGGTAATAGAGCTGGGCTCTTTGTTGGTAATGGGCTGTACCGAAATATATAGGAATGTAAACTATGAAGTATTGTATCGGATGGTTTTCTTATTGAAGATAAATAAATTACAAAAACACAGTTGAATTTTTCATTTGTTTACTCAATAAAATATGCTTCAAAATTAGAACTCAATTACATGTGATATTGGTGATATTAACCAAGTTGACACAATATTGCTTCAGCCGGCTTTTATGAACAAAATTTTTTATATTCATTACAAAAGGTCTATTTATAATTTAAGGGATATTTTATTTAAATCTTGAAAACAAGCCAAATGAGGCTGCTCTTAAATATCTTATATATAGATGAAAATTGTATTTTTTTTTAAGTGTTTAAAATCAATATATAGATCCTGGATTATTATAGACTAGCACGCCCATGCAATAATTATCGCACAACAACCCCCTCCCCCCCCCCCCCCCAAAAAAAAAAAAAAGTGTAACTGTCTCCTCCTAGATGCAGCATTAGCAATAACTTGTTTAAAAACCCTCTGAAAAGTTTCGTAACACATATTAAAGCTTAAGCAATTTACAAAATTATTTTCAATACATGGAGGTTTAAATAAAATTTTTAATCGATTTAATTTTAACAACTTTTAATATATATTTGAAAAAAATTCCCGTAACAACCCTATTTTTAAATCCCGAACCCCTTTTAAAATTCTGTAACACCTATTCCTTAAAATAAGTAAGTACGATTTGCGCCTTTTCCCTCTTGTTCCTAAAACTCTTTTTCCCAACACAAATCGCCTAGTTCCCATGATTTCTGCTGAGTCTGCAAAGATCACTACCCACACGCATATTTTTCACATTCCCCATCACTCGGGGACTTCTAAGTGCAAATGCACTCTTTTTCCCTAGAAAATCCCCCACCCGATCAACTATGTTTCCGACACGATAATAATTCCCTATTTTCCTTCTTCATATAATGTAACAAATCCCTATGTGAAGTCACTCCTTGCTTTGCTTTGGTCATGTGAAGATGTGCTGGCTCTTAAGAATAAATTCGTTTTGTGGTTTGTTACTACTTGGCTCGACCATGATTTAATTCCATGACTACAAACTAACCTAATGGATGACCATCCTCATATATAAAGCCATACATATAGCCATTAAAAAATCTCGAACTGTTAGTTTAAAAAAATATTATAGAATAGAATTTAAAAAAATGGTGCATTCCTGAAAGAACTGTTTTTTTTTTTTGTTTAATTAACGTTGCACTAGAGTGTGAAAGAACTAGAATTACTCTGATGCGATATAATTTCCATTTCCATCGATGGATTAAATTATCTTTAAATATCTCGTGTGTGCCTTAAATTTATTGATTTTCAGGCAAAATTAAGGAGTTTTGTCTCAAGATCAATAAATAAAAGGCACACATGTGTAATCCTTTATAAATTTTTATAAAGGATTGTAAAAATATCAAGAAAAAAATAAAGAGTTCATAGGGCCAATAAAAAACCCTTCACACAAGGTAAAGGAATTGGCATACTGATGGCTAAAAACACAATCATTGCACGAGGAGCACGCATACAAAAACAAACATAGAGGAAAACCGCAAAAACGTTTGGTAGTTGCATGCATTTCTATGGTCCTCCGGATTTCAAGTTTTAAGACAAAAAGGATATTTTTTATTTAAGGTTTTTTGAAAACACAAATTAAGATAACCTTTTTTTATAAAATTCAATGTTTATCTAAATTTTTTTTTATTATTTGACGTTCGGTTTTGCATGCACGCTCTTTTCAACTTTTGTAAACTTTCAAAAGACGCAAGAAGATTGAAAACTATGGGAAATTTTTCTTCTAAAACCTGCACCACAAAATCATTATTTGAAATAGACTTATAATGTTTGTGCAGGAGGAAACTCCTGTTTTATATCGATACCAATATAAAACAGGGACTCCACCTTTTATATTGATACCAATATCTCATCTGAGACAGTCACAGGATTGTGACTGTAGCCATTGATATATTCCTATTGGCAAAAAACAAACGGTTACTGATCTGCACTGTTTAATAAATTGCTTGAAAAATCCTATTAAACAAAATAAATAAAAATTTATATAAATTACTTCTTTTTGTATATGGGCGGCTTGGCTACCTAATAGTATAAGTACAAAAACAGAGTTTTGAGATAAGAGCGCTTAAAGTTTGCAACTCGCCTTGGCTATAATGTTAAGTGGTATGACATTCAACTCATTATTGGGCAACCTATTGAACTTGGAGCCACCCCACTTGGCCAAATGAGAGATCTAGCATTGGAAAATAGTGTTAGTTCATTTTCGGATTTGTATTGCTAATACCACTTGCAATCAAGCTGCTCATATATTAAATTGTATAGTGTATGTGTAGAATGAATTGCTTGTGTGTATTGGTAACAGTTTGTTTTTTTGCCAAAGAGGAAAACATGCCGATACCTATTTCTAGCTCTGAAAGAGAAGCATTTTAACAAATCTAAAACAATGAGACAAAACTATTAAAATCAGGTTAAAAAGTGTTTATGAAAGCCTTTCATAAAAATTTGCTTAAAGTGCAATTTGGTCATCAGGCGGCTTATCGCTAGCATGTTCGAGAAGATGCTTTGTAAGGGAAATTTTTCTAGCAAATGCCTTGCTGCAAACTTTACAAATATGTGGTTTCGCACCGGTATGAGCAATCTGGTGTTTCTTGAGACTATCATGTAAGGAATACGCCTTACCACACAAATCGCACACGTGCGGCTTTTCCCCAGTGTGCGTGACAAGATGACGCTCGAGTAAATTCCACACGTTGTACGATTTACCGCAGGTGTCGCACGGGAACAGCTTCTCACCACTGTGCGTGAGGTGATGTTTCTGGAGCTCATACCTCGAAGAAAACGACTTGGTGCACACGTCGCAATCATGCGGCTTTTCTTTAATGTGAGTTTTGCGGACATGCTGCAGGAGCGTGTCTCGTCTGGCGAACGATTTGCTGCACACGCTGCAAGAAAGCCGGTTTTCGGCACTGTGGGAGAGCAGATGTTTCTGGAAGCTGTCTTTCAAGGTGAACGCTTTTTCGCACATGTCACAGGAGAAGGGTTTCTCTCCGGTATGATTGAAGAGGTGATGCTGGAGGCATTGCTTCGTGATAAATGCCTTATTGCACAGATCGCAAACGAAAGGTTTTTCGCCGGTGTGGATTCTGAGATGTACGGCAAGGCCCGACTTCTTCGCGAATGCGGACCCGCACACATCGCAATTGTACTTCTTTTCCTGCCGTCCTTTTTCGGTATGAGTGAGAAGGTGTTTCTTTAAAATCGACTCTAGTGTGAATTTTCGACTGCACATATCACACCCATACTTCTTTTCATTATGGACAAGCCGTTGATGTTGTTTGAGAGTTGACTTACAAGTAAATGCTCTGTGGCACATGCCACATTCGTAAGGCTGTTCACCGGTATGGGTACGCATATGCAACTCCAGGCTTCCCTTCCTTTTATATGCTAAATCGCACATGTTGCAAGCATAAGGCTTTGCTTCACTGTGCGTTCGGAGGTGATTCGTTAAGATGTTTTTCCTTAAAAATCCTTTATTGCATAAATTACAAACAAATGGCTTTTCGCCTGAGTGAGCAAGAATATGTACGTGTAGCTCTTCCTTTATTCGGAATGCCCGGCTGCAAAGGTCACAAGCAAAAGGCTTTTCTCCAGTGTGAAGCCGCAAATGCACAGACAGAGCTTTCTTTCTCTTGAACTTCTGGCCGCAGGTGTCGCAGACATAAGGTTTTTCTTTATTGTGAGTGAGGCAGTGATTTTTAAGGTGGAATTTATTTGCAAACCCTTTATTGCACACAACACATATGTGTGATTCTATTAGAGTGTGACTATGTTTATGTTCCTCAAAATCTTTTATATTTACAAATACTTGGTTGCAGGTGTAGCGCTTTTCACCTGCGTGCAAGCAAATGTGTGCGTTAAGATCTTCCTTTTTCATAAATGCTTGATCACAGGTGTCACAGACATAAGATTTTTCCATATTGTGAGTGAGGGGCTAGTATATCACATGTGTCGAGTTCATTTAGTTTAAACAACAATAAAAGAATCTGAAGATATAATTTCTAGAACTTCTCCATTATGTGTCAATATTAAACTTTTACATAGATTTCCTTAGACACACAATAAATTATTGATTACATCAAAATAAATATTTCTGGTGGATTAATTTGAAGCATGAAGCTTAAATAGATATATTTGACACTGTACAGCTGCAATAAATGTCCATAGTAGCACCACCACATAATCTGAAAATAAAAGTATTTTTTATAGCATATAAAATTTAAGAATAGAAAAAAGCATTATCAATTTATATCAAAAGTTAACTGCAATACAACTTTATTTCATAACATTCAATAAAAAATAGTACTTAATGTACGAATTACACATAGTAATGTGTATTTCAGAAAGTGGGACAGCAGTTCACATGTCTTTTTTTATCCAACCATAAATTAACATTACTAGACAGTGTCTTTAAGGTTTTTCTTCTGTGATACATTCCAAATGATTGCAAATAGTCCATTTCTATAGCTCTAGTGCAACAATAATGTAATTCAACAATATTAATTAGGATTCTAAAAATTAAGAAACGGAACATTGTAGTAAAACATTTACTATCATTTCGTAATATTTAAAATTCTGAAAATTATGGTGCAATTAATAATTAGGCTCATTATGCAGCATGTTCATTTAGCTAAATTAACCTTTTCCAGTGAATTAATTTTATAAGAGTCGGGTTACAGTTAATTACTGTCAGCATGTCAATAAAATTTGTCTAATGGACCTGTTCAATGTTGATCGAAAAGTGATGTCCAGTACCAGTGAACTACAAAGGGTAAAATAAACACAACCCAAAATATAAGAACAATAATTTAAATCATTTTCTAATTCAGCACACTCATAAATGCTAACACATCAGTGCCTTCACCTCCTTTTTCATAATTTTCCTCACAAACGTGGGTTTGGTTAATTAATGAGTACAGATGTAATACAGGACATTTGGCGCACGAATTGCTTTTGGCGTGTTTCATAGGGACGATAAATTTATTGTATGGCAACTCCACCTGACATTGTTGGTATTGGATTCTTGTGGCGACTTTCAAGCTGGCAACCCTATGACGTCATCGTCCTGCTTCATCGGTGCATTACCGGAAGCATTTTTAACGGTAATTTCAAATGAAAGCGGAAGAATTCAAAAAAACAGTTGCATAAAACTGCATAATAAATTCTACAATTTAGAGGCGAAAATCGAAAAAAACGTTTTGGCAACTTTTTTCGTCGTCAACAAAAAAACACGCCAAATGTCCTATGCTACATCTGTTCCAATTAATGTTGCACTATAGCTAGACAGTGGGCAACATTCGGGTCCTATATTGAGTGAAAGACCCGGGAATCTGACAAATACTGAGCAATGGCATAACCAAGGGGAGGCCCACAAGACTCGTGCTTGAAAAGCATTTTGAAAAAATGACTAGGAGCCAAACAATCATTTTTAGATTCAAGTATTGCTTGCTTTGAAAACCTTTGCTAAAGAAAAAAAAATTAGCACACCAGGAAAAGATTATTTAAAGATATATTCAATCGTCACTCTTCAAAGTGTATTAGTACACATTATGCATATTTTTGACATGAGAATGCCCTGTCCCCTTATCTAAATCAATTCTTATGAATAAAGAAAAATAATATCAGTTAAATAGTCTTCCAGAATTTTTTTTCGCGTTTGACTTTCAGTTAAGAAACAAATTCGTAGATATTAGGCTTACGGCATTATTAAGTTAGCAAAATCATATTGAAAACCAATTATTGCATAATTTTAAGTAGTTTTATTATAGTTCAAAATAAAATAAAACTCTTTACTTTTTAGTAAAACCGTAAATATATAAAAACAGTAACGTTGATATTGTTTCACAAACAGAAGTAATGTTTTTTTTGGAACATCAGCGCTAACTGGTCTTTAGATTGTTTATTGCCATGCAACATAATCTTAATTTTACTTTTAATAAACAAGTATAAAGTGACATCATCAAAAAACATCTTTAGTTTTACTAAATAAACATAATAGGCTAATAACAACAAATTATGTATATGTTGATTTTTGCTGGATTCTTGCTTTATAATAATTAATATACAAGAGCGATTCTAAGAGAGTGAGAGCAACCAATTCATCAGTTTGGTAGGCATTGGAGGTAGTATGCGTTATGATTTAACATTGATCTCATGTGATATGCGACTGCGAAACACTTAATTTTTAAAGAATTTAGTTTTCTTAACAATGATTTCGATGATTTTAACTGTTATTCAAATGCCTTTTCTCTCCCTAAAAAGTCAAAGGTAAACTAGATTAACATCCGCGCGGGGTGGAGACCCTCCGCCACAGTATTGGGATTTGTAAAGTAACAAGTTTAATTAATTTTGACTTAATTTTACAGGTTGGTTTGTTAATTAACGTCGCACTAGAGCTGCACAGTGGGCTATTGGCGACGGTTCGGGGTCAATCTCGAAGGAAAGACCCGGGAACACATACACATTCATACATGCACCTCGTTATTTTAGAACCATGGTCAGATGACGGGGAAACACCTGAACTGGCACCCAACGCCTTCAATAGACGTCGGGACTTTGGACCCCGATCAGATTTATCGTGCACCAGTCCCGTATACACGCCAGTATAATTTGTTGGATATTCTGGACGACTTTCTAGTATTTTTGTAACGAAGCTGGCAACCCTCCGATCATAAGATCACTACTTTTTTACTTTTCTATGTCAAGTCCATTTCACGGATTCGAACCACCAATCCTCTGATTAGTAGTTGAACGCCTTAGCAACTGAGGCTCCTTAATTTTACATATAAATTATAATCCTAAAAAAATATTATTAATATATGTTTACTGTATAAAAACTTTCTTGAATAAGGAGAAATTGAGGAAAAATTTAAAAAGGAGAAAATATATGCTTTCCATATTCTTTTAATGGGCCTTAATACTGTCTTGTTAAAACCATTCATGTGCATCATTGTTCCCCGTTCTTTCTATCGATATAAGCCCCAAGCCGTCCACAATAGCCAAATTTGCAGCTCTAGTACGGCGCTATTTAACCAAACCATTATTTGTATCACTATCATTAATTTAAATACAATAAATAAATGTAACTTTTAAAATTGATTTTTATTTACAAATAAATAAATGTACATATAGATTAAAAAATCATTAACATCATTAAATATAATAACAATCTGAGAAAGTACTTTACGTCTCATACTAGGATTGAAATAATTTACAAACATTCAATGCATATAATGGCATATCTAAAAAAATTAAGTAAAGGCTGTGATAGCCTTGTGGGCATTGCATTCGACCTAAAATTAAAAGAGTTCGGAGCTGAAGCCAACCACAAACTCCCAGAGAAGAGCCCAATCCTTCCAGCAGGCTGGCATACATTCAATCTGCCATGACTCAAATGAACTCAGGTTGGTTGTGGTGTGGAAGTTTGGAGAGTGTGGGTATCCGAGTTAAAAACCACGGCATTGAGGTCATTCCTTCTGGATATAACCCAAACCATTAGCTATAGTTCATTGTGTAGCTGCGGAATAACATAAATTGAAATTAAACTAACTAATATTATAACAAAAATATCCTTACACCACTTTTTTAAAAATCTGTTTCTTAGTTACTACTAATATGCCACATAGTAAATTAAACATATCAATAAACACTGAATTATCAGAGTCCAAAAACTTTGTAATGGTATTAGGTTTCTTTTCTTTGTTATTGGTTTCTTTGGATGTGAATAACTGCAATTATTATAAGGAATTAGCCAAGAGGTTGAAACAGTAAGGGTAATGCCAAAATCAGCATTTAAAATAAAGGGCTGGCATAGTTTAATACATTATTTTTTAATATTCTTGACAAGCATATAAATGTAAAATTTCCGACATATAAATGCAAAATCTACATATTTGTGTGGTAGGTAGTAATATAGGAATTAATATCTAAATGAACTTAACTTGACACATAAAATTTTAACGGAAAGAAAACTTAACCCTTTACTCCAAGAACACTCTGCGTTCTTTTTACGGAACAGTTATTCCTCTTTGTTCTTTTTCCCATAATTTTTTTTTTGCTCAAAGAGGAAAACAAAATAATAATCTATTTTGGATCTGCAAGATAACAATAAAAAAGATCATGGTTTTTTTTAAGCGCAAGGTTATGTTGTTCTCGTTTATTTTAAAGAACAGGGAACCAAAGAACTGGTCGTTCTGTTGGCGCCTGAGAGGTGACAGCGAGGTGCAAAGGGTTAAGCTACTCTGCGTAAAACATTTGTAATAATAATTGTCTTACTTTCTAAAATTCACCGGTGGTTTTAGGGATTCAAAATTATATTAACTAAATGAAATATTAAATTTGCTAACATTTCAAAAATTGAATTAATAAACAAAATTCGACAAATTTGTATAAATTGGTCTGTATGGCATCATAAAAGTTATCAGTTTAACTAGTATCAAATATAAAAAATAAATATTTTAACCTGTAAAAAAAATGTTACTAAATATTTAAATAATGATTTTTTTTTCTTATTTACTAGTAACTAGCCATATAGAAATGCATAGCTTAACAAAATATATGACATATTAGCAAAAGAAAAAAAATAACAAAGCAACTTCATTTAAGGAAAAAAAAAAGAAATACCCAGTTTTTTTTTATGGTACTTAAGGCTCCTTTGGTGGTCAAAATAACAAACAAAAAAATAACTAAAACCATTCTTTAAAATTTATACAATTTAAAAATCTAATCGTAAAATATATTTAAAATTTATACATTGCATGAATAATCTATACATGTTGACAGGTATGGAATATAAATGAAATATTAATTTTGCATTAAAATTCATAAATACTCAGTAAATTATAATTTTTGCGTATATAACCAGAGCAAATACCCTCACTTATAAAAAGCCGGGTATTTTACATCTATAATTCTCGGATATTTCAAAGCTTCTAATTTCGAAATCTTCAGAAGGTGCATTGCAGGAGACGTCAACATCCTCTACTTTGGGCGTGTGCGTCTGTAGGTGAGTCCTGAGATTTTGCCTGTGGGAAAACGTTTTATTGCACACATCACAAACATGCGGCTTCTCCTCGGCGTGGGTCAGGAAATGCCGCTTGAGCTTGCGCATCTCCCCAAACGCCCTGCCGCACACGACACAAACAAACGGCTTTTCTTTGGTGTGGATGTAAACGTGTCTCCTGAGGTCCCCTCTCCGTGAAAAAGACTTGGAGCAAACCTCACAAACGTACGCCTTTTCCGCAGTGTGGATGACCATGTGTTGCCTGAGGTTGCCGGAATCGGAGAACCTCTTCGTGCAGATGCTGCATTCATGCGGTTTTTCACCGGTGTGGATGAGAAGATGCCTTCTGAGACTGCACATCTCCGTGAACGCTTTCCCGCACTGGACGCAAGTGTGCGGTTTCTCACCTGTGTGTGTGAGCGCGTGTCTTTTGAGCTTCCCCATCACAGGGTACGCCTTGTCGCATATGTCACAGACGAAAGGCTTTTGTCCCGAGTGCACGCAGAGATGCTGAGCGAGGCTGTCCCTTCGGTTGAACACTTTGCCGCATACGTCGCACGTGTACAGCGTGGGTCCCGATTGTGGGAGTTCGCCGGCTGGTGCGGGTTTGGTGGGTTTTTTAACGTGGGTGGGATAGTGTTTGTCCAGCTTTTCTTTTTTCGCAAATGCCTTGTTGCATATGTCGCATTTGAATGGTTTTTCTCTGGTATGGATAAGGGTGTGTCTTTTAAGCTTGTCCTTGCCTATAAATGCTCTATTGCACATGGTGCAAGCGAAGGGTTTCTCTCCAGTGTGTGTAAGAATGTGTTTTTTAAGCGACCACTTTTTGGAGAAAGCCCTGCTGCATATATTGCAAACGTGTTGCTTTTTGTCAGCATGAACAAGTAGATGCATGTCAAGTTCATCATTAGTAGAACAGTTTAAGCTACATATACTACATGAGAAGACATAATCTTTTTCATCCATGACGAGGAAATTTAAGATGAAACAACTACATCAGTTACTGTGCCAGAATGAGCTTGTTTTGTATTACATTATCTTCACAGTCCATTCACAAATCTATTACGAAAAGATATGGTGGCTTGTTTGGAGGTGGCAGACTCTTGATTGGAAGGTTGACAGTTAGATATTAAAGATTAACTAAAAATTCACTTTGTAAAGTGAAAAATACATATAACATTCACACTGTCTTTGCACTAGTTAAGGCTAGGAAATTCATGGTGAGGGGTGCCAGTTCAGTGCTTGATCTTGTCCTAGGATCATGATTCAGAGTTTAGAAGTGTCAAGTGCTTATATTAATCTCCTAAATGTAGACTGAAGTATAAACGATCAGTTATGAGAATAAAATTTTTGGCAATAAGTTTTAGGTTCTCCTTCTATGAGCACAGGAATATGAATGTATACATTCCAAATATCTTGGTTACCAGTTATCTGAAATAAAAAATATTTCCTTGATAAAATGATATTTGATATGTTTATAAATTTATTTTTTAATTATAAACAAGCATAAATTTATTTTTAATTTATGGAGACATTGGCCCAGTCTTTCCTTTTGGATAGATTCTGAACTTTTTGGCGATTGCCCATTGCGTAATTATAGTTTAAGATTATTGAAAACGATCAACAAGAATTAAATTCAAAATTTCGAAAAAGTTAACTTTGCATAGATTAAAAAAAAAAACAGAAAAATAATATAAAACAAAAATTTGGTTTAATAGAAAATTATAATAAATTAGCATTTTGTGCAAAAACGGCATACAGGATAGAAAATAAAATGTTAACTTAATATACTTAAAATAGTACAAAAAATGTCACTAATAAAAAACAGAAAAAAAATTCAAGCCAAACTAAACTTGGTAACATTATCAAAACAACTTAAACTTTTTTTTAAAAAAACAAGTGCTGACAAGATTTCCTAATTACGGTGCCCCCCCCCCCCCCCCCCCATAAATTTTTGAGCAAAATTCTACGTTACAAAAAGTATGTTAACCGATTAATTAAGCGATGTAAGGCTACCTTTTGTTTATTAGTAGAAATTATAAGTGTTTTGGTTAAAAAAAAACCTTCATTCTGTAACTACATTTGTGAGATGTTGCTCTGGCCTTTCACAGAATAGCGCTGGTTTGACACAAATGACGTAATACGGAGGGAAAGGGTGTTTTGTTTTACCCGGTTTGTTTTGTTTTTAAATGAGAACGGGGAGGAGAGTTTGAAAAAGGAAAATGTGTACGGTTTGATGTGGATGATAAAAATCGAAAAGTTTGGACAGTTGACTAAGGGTCGGATCCTTTGCGAAGGAGTGGAAAGAAAAAAATTATGAACGTAAGCATCGTAAATGAACGTGTGTTGAGTGACATGAATGGACTGTTAGTGTCCTAGGTTCTGTATAGTGTCCTGCGGTCTCAAGAGTGTCCTGTATTCTCAATTGTATCCTGTGTTCTATATATTGTCCTGCGGCCTCGAGAGTGTCCGGTGTTCTCAATTGTATAATGTGTTCTGTATAGTGTCCTGTGTCTGAGTTGTCTACGAACCAAGCTTTGCACTGGGCGAAAGCATCACAAGATTTTTAACCCAGCGCTAGCTCCCTATTTTAACTGAACATTTCAGCATTTCGTCGGTAAATGTGTATGTTACTCATTTACAACAAAATGTGTCCTTCAATTTTCTTCAAATTTGGCATGAATGTTGTTTGAAATCATTCAAATTGGCATATATGTTTTTTTTTTATAGTGAGGTCTACTGTTCCCAAACCTACTAGTTGGTAAACATCAAATCTCAATTACATAAAAAAAAATCAACATACTCTATAGGCATATTTCTAGATTTAACACTGACAAATTTCTGAATTAGGTCAGAATAACTTATACTTCGAGAAATATTGTTTCCAATGGATATAAAGGTAAGATCAGAAAGCCTTTTCTGACATAATCAAAGTTAAATAAGTTTTAATTTACTAACACTTTGTTCACCTTTACTCACACTGACATGTATAGTTAGAAAGCTCCAAAATGTTGCACATTCTTCATATGCACCCAAATGTATTGAACTCTGCTACTAGACTGGCTGAACTGGTGGATGGGTACCACAGGCGATATTTACTGTTAAATATCTAAAATAAATAATATATTCACCTAAGTCAGTGGTCGGCAAACTTATTGGTCAATGGAGCTAAATATCAACAGAACAACGATTGAAATTTCTTTTGGGAGCCAAATATCAACAGAACAACAATTGAAATTTCTTTTGATAGCCACATTTTTTAAACTTAAACTATATAGGTAGGTACATTGTTATTAACTTAATAAGGGTACTCCTAAGCTGGCCTTTGCTAAAATCGTCCTCAATCTGATTGAGGTGCGTTCGCTGAGATCAACCCCTTCCATCCACACTCGTCTTGTATTTCGTCCATCCTCTTTATATGTCCAAACTATCTTAACATACCTTTCTCAATCATAACAATAACTGACAAACACTAATGTGAACAATGGCCTTGCATCTAATTGGAAAGTTTGGGTAAGTCAAGTTTGTATGTTGTTGTTTTTCATTTTTGCCACGAAGTTTCAACGCACCCACCCGCACGTGGTATTTTGTGGAAGAGCCGCACTCAAAAGACCAAAGAGCCGCACTCAAAAGACCAAAGAGCCGCATGTGGCTCGCGAGCCGCGGTTTGCCGACCACTGACCTAAGTAATTTAATATTGATGTTTTAAAAAAATGCACTAACTGAATGTACAAACTGCTATATATTTTCAATGTGTAGTATTTGATTTTGGCGGTACCTAAATTCTGTACACCAGTGTGGTCGCAGTAGCATATGCAGGATAGTTATATGGGAGGGGTTATAGCACCATTTAAAATCATATTGTGTTGTAACCCCCTCTTATTAGCATCTATGTATATTAAAAAGTGTAGTGTGGTCGCACCACACTACACTAGGGTCGCTACGGTAAAAAAGGATTACTTTATTTAAACTAGTGCAAGCCAATTTCCTTAAATCGAGAAACAATATGCATTTTTATAAGTTGGTAACATAATTTTTATTATTTAATTACTTAATAAAATTTTCTGCAAGGATCCTTAGCGTTTGTCACCAAGTTAAAATGAAACTACACACTGAGCTTCCAAAAGTTCAAGTTTGTTAATTTTCTTGATTCGTACACAGGAGGTCACTTGAAATAAGATCTGGCTAGACTTAGAAAAAAATCAATCAAATTAATTTGGCAAGAGAACTAATGTAATTAGAACTACAGTCCATTAGAAAAGCTTTCATGTGATGTTAATCAAATTATCCAACCATTATAATAGTTGGAATATGTGTGACAGTTGTTAATTCAGGGCCATTATAAATGTTTAACACCTTGCCTAAAAATAACAAATTATCATTTATTGCCATCATATTTACATTATATTTATTACTTTGGCTTACATCACATATTAAATTTTTTTTTTAAATACAGATAAACAATGAGTACTAAGCAATTTTACGGAATTTTCGGGGAAAGTAACTTTATTAATCATTTTATTTTGTCTGGTATCAGTGATAACTTTTTTACAAAACATTAATTTTACCAATTTTACTGTAGTAGATTTTGTAGAACAAGTATAATACTACGATCATATGGTATAAAACAAATAACAACTAGAATACAAACCAGTGTTTAAAATCAGGCAATAAATAAAGAATCGCAAATAAAAAAAAATTGATAAAAAATGTTTGTTTACGTATAAACTTCTACTTTCTGGTTTAGAACAAAAATTTTATGTGATTAATGGTAATGCATAAAAAAAAAACTTGGACGCATGCGTGAAAATTCAACAGTGAGAATGGTGTTGTTTGACCATACGTAGAAGTCGGGCGTTTACTTCGAGATAGACCCCGAACGGTCGCTAATAGTCCCTATTTAGCTCTAGATCGATGTCTGTTTAATCAAACTTACGTCGTCATAGTAGTTAAACAATAGGTTTTTAGAAACTGTTTGGGTGGTCAAATAACAATATATGAGCTATCACCCCACTCTCCATACTTTCAAACCATTATTAACGTAGTCGGTTGAAACAACGTCGGACTTGAGCTACACAATAAGCTATTGGTTATGGTTCAGGATATATTTCGAAAGAAAGGCCCGAGAACAATGCCTTGCAACTTTGATCTAAGGTTAAATGACGTGACAACACTTGATCAGGCACCCCACATACAGTACTGGCGTGAGGAACATTTGGATAACGATGCGCATGGGTTACGGCAGATGTAACTATAACGTCTCCACGTCTAGCCGTAAAACACCTTCAAAATTAGATAAATGGGGTGCCAGAATAGAAATTGCATGCAACGCTTGATCAATTCCATCACGATAACCCCATGACAAATAACACGATTTACATTCAAATATCATACAGTTCGTGTTTCATTCAAATGTCGAAAACAACTTCCCTCAAAGTTAGGTTAAAAGGAAATTCAGGAAAAATAGATCCCGCTTCATTTAATTTTCTTATAAATTGTAAATGAAAAGCCGTGTGTCCACCTGAGTAATCTTCATTGATTTTTTTTACACAAATCTTGCAACCTCCTTTGGCAGGCGCCATTACATACCGATTGGACATTGACATTTCAGATAGCGAATGGGGTTTATGGGTAGATGTGAAAAAACTTTCCACAGTAAAATATTTTTATTTTATGTAACATGTATACATAAAGTATAGAAATATTGCAGCTCACATAAGTTTTCAACTACGTTAAAGGTGTCATCTTAACCTCTTTGAAATATGTACTACAGACATTACAGATGTGGTATTATGCAAATAAATAACATGGATATCCACTAATTTTCTTTAAAATATTAAATATATACTTTGGCAAAGAGTCAATATCCAAAATCACCAATTTTGAGTTATGCCCATTAATTACTTGAAAATATGAAAGTTATATGAGAAAAAAAATGTCCATGTCTCTTTTAGTAAATTATATACTAAGTACTTTTTATAAAAGGCCCATGGAAATAGGCCACAACTCAGCATCATTAATTGGACATTGTTCTTTTCCACCAAGATATAGAAATAAAAAACAAGTTTATCGAAAAATTTAATTATAAATTTTTTTCTCGAAAACATAAAATAAAACATTTTATTAAAAATCAAATAAAACATTAAGTAAATAAATTTGCACATATCAACGTTCAATACTATACTGACACAACTGCTTTTCAAGAGAGTGAAATTTAGGTTTTCATTTCATACTTAATACTGCAACAAAGTCAAATGTAATTTAATGAGAATAAATAGTAAAACAAATATACATCACTGTTCCGCCAATATGCTACGTAGTCAGAAGCCTTTTATTTCATCAATTCGACCTGATTTCTGTTCTATTTCAGATAAAAATTTTGTTGTTGTTGGATAAGGTATGTCTCACTTTAAAACCTTTAATAAAAAAAATCCGGTTATCCGGCATTTAACTATTCGAAATTCTCAATTAACAGGACTGTTCAGCTTTTTTTTTTGTCGAGAGGTCTACTGCTCCCAGAACTACTTGTAAATAAAGAAGTCATAACTATTTGAAACTGGGAAACTAGCACTACAAATCACAATGTTAATAACAAGGGTTATTTAATTTTTTTTTGGTAGCACTCAATGCATATATTAATGCACAAGTAAGACGTGTTACCTCAAATGGATATGGGCCCTTTGGCTGTGACAGACTGTGTTTAAGTTCAATTACATTTTGTATTGTGTTTTTTTGGTACTTTGGGATTATCCCGTCGACCTGCCAACGCTCGCCAAATCCTTTGGCGCTAGTTTTTTCCTGAAAAAAATTTCTAAAATAAACATTGTAAACACAATAAATTTATCAAATCATAATAATAAACAAATAATAATAACCATATGTATTATTATATAAATCATTTCGGCGGCCAAAAATACCCATTGACTGCAACCTTTTTGCGATAATATCGTATTTGGCGATAATATTGGGTTTGGCGAAAATGGTCGACGGGATAATCCCGTCTAATCCAAATATAAATGCCTTCTAAAAGTACCACAATAGAAATTGAATTGCTTCCCCTACAATAAAGTCAGCTAAGTTGTTTATTTTTAATTCCTATTAGCAAGACCTTCCAGAATATACCACAATGTTATTAATATTTAAGCACTACAACTCTTTTGTCCACAAAAAATATGTGCTGCAGTGGCCTTTTAATTAAATTTTACCTTAAGAACATTTAAATAGATTATTTACAATTCTTTGTGACTTAAAAGGTGTGCTTTGAGACAATCCTTTCGGGAAAATGATCTTCCGCACTTATCACAAATATGTTTCTTTTTATCACCGGTGTGAGTGCGGAGATGAGCCATAAGGGTACCTCTCAGAGAGAACGCTTTTTCACAGATGTCACAAGCATGAGGTTTTTCTTTCGTGTGAGTGAAGGTATGGTTACTGAGGCTTTCTTTTCGGACAAACGCTTTCCCACACGTTTCACAAACATGTGGTTTTTCTCCGGGTCTTTTACTCAATTTTTTACCACCAGAATGGTGTCCATCCTCAGAATGAGTAACAAGATGCTGAATAAGGCCATACTTCAAAGCAAATGCTTTTCCGCACGTTTCACACATATGGGGCTTTTCACCAGTGTGGGTGAGAATGTGTCTTTTTAGAGTACTCGATTTAGAAAATTCCCTACCGCACAGTTCACAAGTAAATTGCTTTTCCCTTTTGTAGTGAACACGAAGGTGTTCTTTAAGGTAATTCTCCGCGGAAAATGCTTTTCCACATATATCACAGGAATGCGGCTTTTCTTCAGAGTGGGTAAACAGATGGTCCTTCAGAGTGGTTTTCTTAACGAATGTTTTCCCGCAAATTTCACAAGAGTGACGTTTTCTTCCAACGAGTGGATTTCCGAGGACTTCCTTTCCGGAAAATGGCGGTTTTTCCTCGGCATGAGTGAAGCGATGCTGTCTGAGAACAGATTTCAGAGAAAACGTCTTTCCACACGTTTCACAAGCGTGTGGCTTTTCCCCTGTATGTGTGAGAAGATGCTTTTTGAAAGTTGCCCTTTGAGTAAAAGCTTTGTTGCATATCTCGCAAGTGAACGGCTTTTCGCCAGTGTGAATGCGAAGATGTTCCTTGAGGGACTGCTTGTGCGTAAACTCCTTTCTACATACATCACAAGAATGGGGCTTTTCTTGAGTGTGAGTCAATAGATGTGTAATGAGGGTATGTTTTCGAGTAAATGCCTTCCCGCATTTGTCACAAGCGTGCATTTTAACCTCATTATGAGTATGGATGTGTTTTGTAAGGCACAAGTTGGTTGAAAATCCCTTGTTGCATAAATCGCAAATATGAGGTTTTTCTCTTGTGTGTGTTAAGAGATGCACTCTGACATTTGTCCTTGTAGTAAATGTCCTGTTGCATACATCACAGGTGTATGGTTTATCTCCACTGTGAACAAACTTGTGTCTTCTTAGGCTATCCCGACTGGGGAAAGGTTTGTTGCATGTGTCGCAAGCATGCGACTTTTCTTTAGTTTGAGTAAGAGGATGTTTTTCTAGTGTCTTCCTTTGGGAAAATATTTGATCCTCAAAGTGTGGCTTATCTCCGCTATGAGTGAGTTGGTAATTTTCCAGCGACTCATTTTGGACAAACGTTTGTTCACAAGTCTCAATCGTGTGTGACTTTTCTTCAGTGTGATCGAATTTATGTTTTTCCAATGCCTCTTTACGAGAATATTCTTTGTTACATATGTCACAAAAGTATGACCCTTTTTCAGCATCAGTGAGAAGATGTTTTTCTATTGTCACCTCTTGGGAAACTTCTTGGACAGGTATATTGCAATTTTCTGGTGTTTCTTCAGTGTGATCTTTGAGGTGTTCTTTTTTAAATAATGCCATGTTACAGTTGTTAGAGATAAGTACTTCTGATTTGTGTACAAATTAGTGATTGATAAGTTCATAATTAGTATGATACATGTTTGAACAGGTGTAATTGCAAGATAGGGGCTCTAATTCATGATTTTGCTACTAGGGGGCACTTTAAGTGGTATCAACAAAAAATGCATAGCCACATTACTATATCTTTACACCACATTCAGAAGCTAAAGGGTTGAGAAAGGTGAACAATTTCTAAACCCTTGGTAATCAGTTCCCTGAAATAAAAAACATATACTTTATAAAATTACATTTAATATTTATAAAAAAAAAACTATGTAACAAGAATTTTTTAATTAAAAAAATATATACTTTCAGAAGATAGATTTAAGAATATATTTAAATAAAAAAGCAGCATATATTTATCATTCATTTGGGTAAACATTGTGTGTTATTTTTTTTTATTAGTACAGTATTCACAGATGAAAATTGCAAATAGTCTCAAAACTATTTTACGCTAATCAAATGATGCACAATACAACCCTTGATTGTTGAGGTCATAATGGAATGGAACATTACTGGGAAATTCTATAACGGATAGTATTTTAAAAAAAATTTAATAACAGAATTTTATTTATTCAAAATAATATTTAAACATCAGATCTTTTTTAATGCAAACAAGTAATCTACATTTTTCAAAATTATGAATCATGTTTTAATGAACATTGGTTGTTGCTAATGACCTTTCATAAAAGTAAAATACTTTTTAAATAGAATTGGATGTGAAGCTTAATGGCTGAAGAATCTACACAAACAGGCAATTGGCGACAGTTTGGGGTCTATCCCAAAAGAGGTTACAACAAACTGCTTATTAGGGATGAAACGGATATCCGGTAACTATCCGGCTGATTTTTTACTATCCGGTAAGTATCCGATATCCGGAAATTAAGTGCCGGATATCCGATTACCATACCGGATATCCGGATGAATAAAACGCGTTTTTTAAAAAAGATTTCGTTTGTAGAAATCAATTATCTTTTGTTCTCGCTTTAAGTGTTTCCATGAAAATACTACCATTGTATTCTGCAGTGTGCATATTCTCCTTGGAATTTTTCGCGGGATTTTCAGGTGGGTAAGGTGGGAAGTCGTAACTTTCTCCTTAAAATCTGACCAAGTACGTTTCAAACATGGTGGATCACAGAGAATAGATAGTAAGGAAAGATAGGCTGCAGACATTCGAACTATAGATATTTTGGAGTATCTTCTAATCCACATGGGTGGTGGTGTGTAGGGTGCATAACTACATCTCTGTCCGTTGTATATTAGAAAAGAAATTGTTTTATTCTTTAGTCTAGTAAAAGCTATTTTTAACATTTAAATAATGCACAATTTAGATCAGCAATTTGGAAATATTTCAAAATTACATTTTCAAACGCACCGTACCTTACATCTCTGGCCGTTTCTAAATCAGTATAAATATGAACAGTTTATTAAACAACTTTTAAGTTGTACATAAACACTTGAAATTTATTTTTTAAATTATAAATTTAAAACTAGTTTTTTTATGAATGAAACCACTTTAAAAATCATGATTCATTATAAAAAAAAAACTTTAATAAAGTCAAATGCTAATTAACGTTTTATAGGCTAATTAGCACGTTTTTTTAAACATGGTTATGCAGGTTGTAATTAATATAGAAGCATAATTTTTATTGAAAATTACTCGCAGTATCTTTCTTAATGTTATGAACCTCCAAAAAGTTTATAGCATTCAAAGTTTTTTTTTAAATAATGTTTAACCTCGAGACCTTTTTTTCTTCAAATTTTTAATTTCAAATTTCTTTCAAAAATTCATTTTTTAATGAAATGTTATGATGGAGGGTTATAATATCTCACAACTAATATATAGTGGAGTTAAAAAAATATTTTGTCAAAAGTCTAAGCAAACTTGAGATATGTTAGGAATGAAGGGACATATGGTAAAAATACAATTCTTCAGAAATTCAATGTAAAGTTTACAAAACATACGCCTATTGCAAGCTGTATCCTAGAATAACCCCTTTATAAATAAAAGTTTTTGGAATATTTATTCAATATTGGTATCATCTAATAGTTAATGAATTGGGGAATATTAACAAACAAAAAATTCATTTTTGGCCGATTTCCGGTTTTTCTAGTGTGTGTGAAGATATTTTCATAAAAGAGAAGCTGCCGGATATCAGATCGGATATCCGGCAAAATCCAGTTCGGATATCCGATATCCGGTTTGTAATGTGCGCCGGATATCCGATATCCGGCAAAACCACTATCCGGTTCATCCCTACTGCTTATAATTAAGAATATTGTCACATGACAAAAGCAATAAATAAGCTGGCATTGTATTCTTCATACTATGCATTAACACAACCAGAACCAACCATTGCATAGATGATTAAAGTTCTTGTTAGTAATAGCCAAGTTGATCATATTAGTGATTAAAATACATATTAAAAGGTTAGCCAAAAATACTCTAAGATAAGATTTGAAACAAAAAGAAACTTGTACAAAATTTGCAATGTGTTAATATGCAAGGGCTGTATTTAATTCATTACATAATATTAAATAAAAATAATTTCGGTTAAAATTTACTGTACGGTCACCCTTGGCGACTTTTTCAAAATCTCGCCATTTTAGCGACTTTTTGCACGAGCAAGATCTAAAGAAAACAACTGTTGTCCAATAGGGTTGCTGCAATTCTTTGTCGGGTCAGAGGGGGTTGCCATTTAAAAAAAAATTATCACCAAATGTGGAAAAAATCGTGCTAAGGGTGACCGTACAGTAAATCTGACCCATAATTTCTTTCCCTCAAAAGCTGAAAGTCTACAATTGGTTTGGTCGGAAAAGTACTTACTTAAAAGTTTGATACTTTCTGTCTGTTGCATTAAGGCACAGGCAAAAGAGCTTTACATGAAACGTCATTACAGCAGATCATAGAAATAGGGACTAGTCGCTAATAAAAACCTTGACAAAAAATATAAACAAGCTTTTCTATACACAGTAAACCCAAGTATTATTTTTCAGAACCCTAGTATTATTTTCAACTAACTGTGTCAACTCAAGTGGTCCTTAGTCGCATTTTATAGCTAAAAATTTCAGCTTGACAACCATTACTTTACAACCAGTTATAATTTTTTACATCAAACGGTGGTCTTTAATAATTGCTCATACTTTTTCAGCAATTTTGTCAGTAAGACAGTGATATTTTTAAAGTACAAATGGAAAATGCTTTTAATTTTATGCTAAGGATTACAAAAATTGAGTTATCATAACAGTTGGAAGCTCTGCTTAAGCAATTTGAATTATTTAAAAAATTTGCATAAGCAGAACATTTTGGTAACTAAAAAAATTGCTAAGTGCCAATGACACCTAACCTTTTAATCTCCTAATTTCGAACCCTGCTCACTCCATATGTTTTTTAAAAATTATTTTCATAATTTTCTATAGAACAAGATCAAATTTATTCGTTTTCCCGGATAATACTATCTTTATCAGGGATAATATCATGAATAATCGTTACTATAAGTAACAATCACCTGGGATATTCAATGGTTTTTATGAAAAATAATTAATTTGAAAGAACAAGGATAACACTAGAAAGTCATATGACGCAGAAAAACAGTAGCTAATAGGAACAAATCTAATACACACCATTGTGTAATTGGTTTAATGAACGTCGTAAATTAGAATATAAATAAGAAAATATAAAGATAACTTTTTCTTAAAATGCTTGTTTACGTACAGGGTACAAACTTTTACTTTCTGGTTTGGAGCTTTATTTTCAAGCTAAACCAATGAACACATGACCTGGTTACGAGATTAATTTTTTTACTGATTTGCGCATGGTCGTTTAAAATATGTGAATAACAAACAACTGGTCACAACTAATAAATAACAATTATGCGTAACGTAATGTATAATCTAGACGTCAAGTCGTGCCATATTCTTACACTAGAACTATATGAGGAAACTTTTCGTGACGTCAATTTAAGGATTACTTACCCGACTTCACATACGATGTGTACAATTTATCGCAGATTTAAAAAAAAAAAAAATCGGCACTGTAAAATGTTTTAACTTAAAATAAATAAGCTGGTCACTTTTTATATGTATATTTATTAATTCTAATTTGCTTACAAATGCTGAAAAAGTTGCAACAGTTTGTAAAACGCAATCCACATTAACAAAGAGCATAAGAATAGAAAAAATACATAGAACAAGTAAACGATTCCCTTCAACTATGAGTAACTTAAGTCAATCGGATAAAGCAAAATTAACAATTCAAACATGACAATCTATAAGATATGATGCAAATAAAATAAAGAATGTAACATATTTTATTAACTACAGCTTGAAATCTCACCATTAAAATTATTGTACAGTAATGTATGCATAATATACATACATATGCACTATACAATTATTACAAGACCACTTTTTTCTTTAATTGCCCTATGACCTCTGATTTACTAAATGAATAAACGCAGAATAATTACTAACCCGACCACATATATATAACAAATTATTAATATTAAAATCTTTTTACACTTTCCTCCTATGAGAAATTTTGATAAAATTATTTGTCAAATAACTCACATTTGTATAAAAACATATTAAACAAAAAAAATGGGGAAAGTGCCATTTAATAACAAAAATATATAGTTCTAACAAGTGTTTTGCCTTTGAGGCACAGAAAGCGCAAAAGAAAAAGAACTTACAATTAATATAACATTTAATGATCCAATGACATAACTACTTAAAAAGAAAGGGTGAAGCTTTCACATTGTAAGAGTGCCTACTACATTTTTTGAAAAATGCACTACTAAAAACATCTCAGCTGTAGTACTATTGAATGAAAAAGAAGGAGATAGCTACCTATTAATTTTTTTTCATAGAAACTCATAAATAAGCAAGTTTTTTCTGGAACATAAATGAAAAAAAACACACCTTTTTTTAAACATTAAATAAAAAATATTTTTCTTAAAACATGAAATAAAACAATATTTTTCTTAAAATATTAAATAAAACAAAATTTTCTTAAATAAACAAAACATTTTCTTATATAAACAGAACATTTTTATAAATAAGCAAAACAACATTTTCTTAAATAAACAAAAAAAAAATCTTATATACACAAAACATTTTCTTAAATAAACAAAAAATTCTTATATAGACCAAATAACATTTTCTTAAATAAACAAAAAATTTCTTATATAAACAAAACATTTTCTTAAATAAACCAAAAAATTTCTTGAACCATTAAAAAGATTTTTCCCATATCACAGTTCAAAAGGCATATTATTTTAGGAGTTTTATTTCAACTGGTTACTTCCCTATTGAATGGCAATGAATAAGCAAATCCTACAAAATGAAAAACATAAACTATACAAAATAAACCATTAATACATTGTCCTCATGAGTGATTTTAAAATTTATTTTTCAAACTGCGACCAACGCATCAAATTTTTTATATTCACAAGTATATTTAACAGTGAATGTTTTCGAATACATTTTGTAAGGCATGTAATTTTTTCACATTTTGTAAGGCATTTTTTTTTCAATTTCTTTTTTATTGTTATTTGGTAAAGCTATTTCACTTGTATTTTTATTTTTAACAAATTTGCAAGTACTATTAAGTAAAAGAATTTGAAATGGTTACTAAAAGTACCATAATAAAAATGTTAATGCAATAGACCCAAATACATTAGAGCCATTATATCTATACAGTATATACAGTGCTCAATTTCCAGAAATAGAGGTGCTGGAACGGCAACCTTTTGTGGGGTATGGGAGTACAATGCATCAGCCATCAAACCCAAGCCTGGAATCGAAATTTTTTTTCTCTAAAGAGAGGTACCAGAACACCGTTCCGCCCACGGAGTAAAGAAAAAGGTGGAGATGATTTGGCGAAATTTCGCGAGATATAAGTTAGCAACCCCAAACTAGGCACAAACAAACCTAGTTTGCAGTAGTTTTTCTACAAGGGATGCATTATTTTCAAATTAAGAAAACGCATGCTAAAACTTAAAAAATGACTGTTTGTGCAGTTGTGGGTAGCAGTACAAGTTCCAAATCGATAAAGGATGCTATTATTTCCAATTCATGGGTAAATTAAATTATAAATTAAATTATCGCCAAGTACTGGTACAAAGTCGTGCTTTGGAATAGCGCCAAACACTTCGCCAGTTCCTACTTTTTAAGCGATTGCTTACTTCACATTGCAAACCGGTTTTAGACTTGTTCGCACCTCCACCTTCTTCTTTACTCCGTGGTTCTGCCTCAAATTGAGCCCTCTCTATATATATTTAAAAACTGCAGCCTTTTTTTTTTATCACAGGTGGTGAAATTTTTTTTTTAGCTCAGTGCCCTTAAAAGAATTAATTGTAATATCTACAACCCTGCATCACATGCAGATGATTTTTCTTCTATATGAGTTAGAAAATGAGATTTAAGGTCATCCTTCTCAGAATAAGCTTTTCCGCACTTGTCACAAATGTGTTTCTTCACTTCACTAGCGTGAGTGCGGAGATGAGCCTCAAGAGCACGCTTCACAGTGAACACTGTTTCGCAGACGTCACAAACATGCGGCTTTTCTTTTGCGTGGGTGCGGATGTGGTATCTGAGCGTTTCTTTTTGAGCGAAAGCTTTTCCACATGTGTCACAAGCATGCGGCTTTTCGCCAGTATGTGTGAGGAGGTGTTTTTTAAGAGTGTTTAAGTAAGAAAATTCCCTGTTGCACATGTCACAGGGAAATTGCTTTTCGTTTTTGTGAATGCGAAGGTGGTCTTTGAGATGACTTTCTGCGGAAAATGCTTTTCCGCATACGTCACAAGAATGCGGCTTTTCTTCAGAGTGAGTGAGGATGTGGTCCCTCCACGTACTTTTTCTAACGAATGTTTTCCCGCACACGTCGCAAGAATGGCGTTTTTTGCCCGTGTGTCTGTAAAGATGATTTCTGAGGCCTTCTTTTTGAGAAAACGATATTTTGCAAATGTCACAAGAATGCGGCTTTTCTTTGCCGTGAGTGAACGCATGCTGTCTGAGGACAGTCTTCGAAGAAAAGCTTTTTCCACATGTTTCACAAGAATGAGGCTTTTCTTCAGTGTGTACCAAGAGATGTGCCATGAGGGTGTGTTTTTGAGTGAAGGCTTTACCGCACGTGTCGCAAGCGTGCGGTTTTCCACTGATATGAGTCTTCCGGTGTCTCCGAAGGTACAATTTGGTTGTAAATTCTCTGTTGCAAAACTCACACGTCTGGGGATTTTCTGGTTTCTCTTTTGTGTGAGTCAAGAGATGCTTTTTGACACCCGACTTTTCAGTAAATGTCCTGTTGCATACATCACACGTGTATGGTTTTTCACCAGTATGAACCAGGTAATGTCTTCTGAGGCTCTTCCCACTGGACAAAGATCTGTTGCATATCTCACAAGAATATAGCTTTTCTCTAGTCTTAGGAAGTCGGTTCTTTCCATTTGACTTCTTTTTATCAGTCATGTGTGGCTTTACATCAGTATGAGCGATTTGATGTGCCTCGAATGTGCCTATAGCAGAAAAATTTTGGTCGCATGTGCCACAAAAGTATTTTGCATTGATAGTGTGAGGAATATCATCTACGGTAGCTTCCTTTTGGGAAAGGGCAAGCATGTCACATATATCTGACTTTTCTTTGACTTGTTCAAAAATTTCCTCTTTTTGAGAAAACGACATATTATAGTTGTTACAAGTAGGAAGTTTTTCTGCTTTGTGTACAAATTAATACTAGCAAAGTTCAGGATTAGCAGCAAACACTTTTGCACATGACATTATACTTTAAAAAAAGTTTTCTACTAGCAATTTTTTTTTTGAGAATTTGATTTTTATAGTTCTTAATTTCTGTCTCTATCTGTAATTAAGATAAATATATTTATTAGTAACAAGTTCAGTTAGATAACAAGTTCAGTACTTACATGGTATATAGAGTTCAATATTCAGTGCGGTGTAAATTAATATTTAAATACATACATGTTTAAATTTAATTTTTTAAAAAATAAGTTTAAATATAGAATAATAGTATACATCAGGGTTAGTAATTAGCAGGTGTTAGTCATAATTAAAAATTTCAGTTTAACGACCAAAATTTCACACCCAGTTAACGATTTTTATTCAATTGGTAGGTTGAATGACATTCCACAAAAGCTACACAACGGGCTTTTGACGATATATCCCAAAGGAAACATTATCAGAAAAATTTCCCTGGTTTTATAATTACATTTTAAGAAATTTTGCTATATATACTTTGTATAGAAAACAAAGTATCCACACTACAATAAATATATTGCATTATAATTGAAAAATAATGAACAATACTTATATTCTGTTAAAATAATAATTTATGTATACAACATGTAATGGTCACTTATAAATAGACAAGAGCAAAAGTGAGCGAATTATAATTTATTGGATATTGATTGACATGAGATGCAAACTAGGTAAAGCTACCTGCCAACCAGGCCACGGTGATGCACGTAAGACGATCACTATGCGGGTCCATTACAAACACAAAATTGTACAAGTGCAACAGGCATAATAGTAATTAAACATGTTCCCTGGAAGCAGAGAATGCAAAAAAAAAAAAAAGTTCAAAACAAGTGACATATTTATAGAATTATCTCTTCTGTATAGCTGGAAGAGCATTCATTTCTTCATCTGAAATTGGTGATTTTAAGCAAGTGTTTTTAAATTATTTCTTTTATAGATAATTTTAATGTTTTATATGCTTCCTTAAAAAATGTGCGTATTCATTAGCCGTGCACACGTTATTTAAAATCCCAAATCACACGTCCTTTGCCCTGATTTTTCGCCAATTCTAGCAACCTGGCCCCAAATGCTGCTGCACGGGCAAAATTGGAGTTCTGTGATTGGCAACCAAAAACAAGCAATGTTTTGGCGTTGAGAATACAGGATTTTCAGAAAAGTCGCCAAGAGTCACCGTATATGACAGATTAACTGAACTTGGTACCCCACAAATTTTTCAAAATTCTACGCCAGCAGTCAAAATATTTTAGCCTGCGGATTACATAGCTTTTAGCGTGCGTCAATGTTCAAATTTTTCAAAAATTGTTGAATTGCCACAGTTCAGTACATTTAAATTTCGAAATACGTATACAAACATTGGGGAAAAGAAAAGGCAGAAACGAAACTAACTCATTTAGTGGGTGTATTCAAACCATTGTTTTATAAGCAGCAACAATTTGAACTGCTTTGAAACCTGTAAAACTACCAATTTCATAAAACAATTCTCCCTTTCACCCTTATGTTGTCATTAAAAATACTTTTAAAATGAGAAGCAGGAATGATAAGCATAGGAATTTAATTACAAAAAGAACATAATAAACACTTTACTTACTTGAAATTGATGGAATATTTGGGCACGACCCTCTTTTGGCTGCCTATTTCTGACCTTCTTTCAAATGCCTTAACACAGCTTTGTTACGCTTCCTAATTTTAGAACCATGGTCAGATGAAAAGGTGATGTTGCGAGATAAGTGACGTCATGTTCGATGAATAAATTATGTGTCTGTCCTGACCCCGTGTATTTAATTCATTAATGTAAAATCCATTATTTAAAGATTGAATTTCGACGTGTAATCTTTATGCCCTTTCTACAGTAAAAGGCTGTAGCACAAGTCACAATTTGATACATAAAGTAAAGCAACCGTCTCTGGCGAGCAAAGATCTCAAAATATTCACAATCAACCGAACATTCCTCAGTACTTGTGTATTTTTACAATAAATATACCAGTTGTGTATCGAATATAATTCAGTAGCTATCAGCATACTTTTCGCAATTCTAAAATGTCCCATATTGTTGATGTTTATGACGAAGTGTTTAGTCCAAAAGAACATTTGAAAAAGCATATTCGTTGCTACAAAGGATCTGAGGGAGAAGCATATTCTTGCTTGTATAGAAGAAAGGCCACATGTTTGTGTAACTTGCAACAAAGCATATACTACAAAAAAAATATCTTAAAAATCACATTCTCACCAACACAGATAAAAAACACTACACATGTGCAGTGTGCAAAACGGAATTTGCCCAGGCATCTAACCTCAAACAGCACCTCCTCCTCCACACAGGGGGAAAACCACATGTTTGTCATTGTGCAAAAAGGCATTTGCTACTCAAAGTAACCTTAAAAAACACCTCCTCCTCCACACAGGTGAAAAACCACATGCATGCCAAGTGTGCAAAAAGTTGTTTGCTGATAAATCTAGCCTTAGACGACACCTCCTCATCCACAATGGCGAAAAAACACATGTATGTCATCTGTGCAAAAAGGCATTTGCTCGTAAGTTTAACTTTGAAAAACACCTCCTCATCCATACATGTGAAAAACCCCATGCATGCCAATAGTAGAAAAAGACATTTGTTCATAAATGTAGCCTTTAAAACATCCTATAAGGCATTCTCGTAGTACTATTAATTCATCGCAGAAAACTTCTTAGTGCTTATCTGTTTTTACTATAAATATACTAGTTGCTGTATCGAAAATAATTCAGTGACTATCAGCATACTTTTACCACATATCGTTGATGTTTGTGACAAAGTGTTTAGTAGAAATGAAAATTTGGAGAAGCATGTTCGTTGCTACTAAGGATCAGATGGAGAAGCATATTCTACCTCATGTAGAAGAAAGGCCACATGTTTGTAAACTGTACAAAAAGGCATTTGGGTCAGATTTACCGTACGGTCACCCCACTGAACTCTAATAGGGTTGCTGGAAGGCTGAAAGCCCGTTTCGCCAATAGGGGAATTGAAGGTATGGCGGCCGTCGCCAACTGTTCCCCTCAATTTGTTGGTAGATAGGAGTTTCAATGGTAAAATCGCTTTTTTTTAAAAAATATTGCGCTCTAAATATAGCATTTTTGATAATGCTGTAAATTACAATAAAACACGGTGATATTGTAGATTATGAGAAAAAATGTTGTTTGCGTTGCTTTTAAAGGGAAATATTAATATTTAGAAGTTTTATACAACCACATGGGTGGTCATAATTTTTAACTTTTAACGCTAATTTTTTTTATTTTATGGTTTCAATGCCTAAAATATTGTCGTAATTAATTTGGGTAAATTAAAATTAATTATGTGAAACAACGTCAAGCGTAGTGAAAGTTGAAGCAAAATCCAAAGCAAGCGATAAATGTCACCAATCTGGCAGCCATACACCTAATTCTTCCCCGTTTCTCGCCAACTCTACCCCGTTTTCCCGCCCTTGCAGGCTTCATCGGCTTCTATACCCTTCCTCCTTCTAGGTCTTTATACATTTCTATGGGTCACCCTTGGCGCGATTTTTCCCACATTTGGCGATAAATGTTTTTAAATGGCAACCCAACAAGGAATTGCAGCAACCCTATTAGATCTCGCTCGTGCAAAAAGTCGCCAAGGGTGACCGTACAGTGAATTTTTACCAGGCATTTGCTTATTAAAGTAACCTTAAAAAAACTACACCTCCTTTTTCATACAGGTGAAAAACCGCATGTATGCCAATTGTGCAAAATGACATTTGCTCATATATAAAAAGGTAACCTTAAAAGACCGCTCTTCATCCACACAGGTAGAAAACCACATATGTGCAAAAGGATATTTGGTGATAAAAGTTAACCTTAAAATACACCTTTCACTCACACTGGTGAAAAACCACATGTATGCCTAGTATGTAAAAAAGCATTTGTCCAGCCATACCAACTGAAAGGGCACCTTCTCATCCACACAGGTGACATGCATGTTTTCTGTACAAAAAAAATATATATTTGCTTTTAAGTCTACCCTCGGAAAATCTATGAATAGTACAGAACCAAAATCACCTCGATACAATATAGCATGCTAATCAGTTAAATAACATAATAAATATAAAAACACAACTAAAATAAAATGTCCTGCCATTTTGTTACATCTATAATTTTCATAATTTACAATCGTACAAATTTATAACGGCAAAATAAATGTCATGTAAGTCTTTGTATAATTTAAAGCCATGATTACTAACCTTTATATGATCTGACAAGATCAACCACCACCACCTACTAGAGCATAAGGCCCCCGAACCGTCGCCAATAGCCCACTGTGCAGCTCTAGTGCGACGTTAATTAAAAAACAAACAACTTTATTTATAGATTATTTATTAGTGTTAAGAAATAGTTAACCTCCTTTGTACATTATCCCTCAGATTTATTTAAGAATTGCAATATTTATGCCACCAAACTTGGTGATCAAGAGTATCCTTGGTAGTACGGCCCTGCACAAAAGTTGTATTTTGAAGAAAAAAAAATTGCAACTAGCTGAAATATACCCTGCATTGCCAGGTCTTTAGAAGAGTGTTGGTCGATTTCTTTACTGTGGTGCCATCTGGCAGTTTTAGCTTTAAGCAGTCATTTCTGCTATAAAGAGTGGTAAGGGAGATGGGGATGTTTTTTCAAAATCTCATTCAGACATTGACCTTCCTTTTGTTTTGAAGAGAGTCAGGGCCGGGTCTTTAGGTATAGGCCTCATCACACACACCAAAAGAAAATAGTCAACTTGCAGGAAAAATAATTAGAATACTAATCCAAATCTTAATAAAAATATGGGGAAATATTTTATTTTTCTTAACAGATTTGTACAATGTAAATTTACCATAATACTTAAAAAAATTAATTAATTATTTAAAAAAAAAAAAAATTATGATAATTACGTCATTGTTTAACTTTTTTTGTGGAAATCATCAGTTATTTTTATTACATCTTTATTTTGCTTAGAGCCATTTGAGGGAATACAATGACGATCTCAATATTTTATTATCATTTTCATAGATTCTAGAATGCTATTGCACCTCGAGATTCCTTGAAGCCGTTGAAACTTTATAACGTAGAATTGAAATTTACAAAAAGAAGTGTATTTACAGAAGAACAAATTTCATTTGAAACACTTAAAAATGATTAGTTTACAGTTCTGGAATATATATTTTAATAAACATTTAGGATCCCCCTTCCCTCATGAAATTGGGGTTCCGCACCACGTATTCAGCTTAGGGGCCACTAACTATAAATCCTGCTCTGGGTTAAATGCGCAAAGTCTCTCATTTTGGTAGCACAATGGTGATATTTACTCATCAGCCAAATAATATTTAATTGTTACATATTAAAATGTTTCAATTTTGAAACAGTGCCTTAAAACAAAATTGTTACAGTGTTTTAAGGTGGCAGGACAGGGAATAGGGGTGTTTTTTCGAATTTTCATATAAAAAGTGACCTTCGGACACTTGACCTTGTGATGCTTTCCCAAGGTGAAGTGTCCAAAATTTCATCAAGCTTGGAGTAAAACTAGATTTGTATTAAAAAATATATAGGGCACTCATCTTTATATACATAGATATCTATACTCCTACATCACATGTAGATGATTTATCTTCATTATGAGTTAAATGAATGCAACCTTGGGATGCTTTTCCAAGGTCAAGTGTCCAAAATTTCATCAAGCTTGGAATAAAACTAGATTTGTATAAAAAAAACAAATATATAGGACACTCATCTTTATATACATAGATATCTATACTCCTGCATCACATGTAGATGATTTATCTTCATTATGAGTTAGAAGATGCGACCTTAGGATGCTTTTCCAAGGTCAAGTGTCCAAAAATGTCGTCAAGCTTGGAATAAAACTAAATTTGTATAAAAAAACAAATATACGGACACTTTTTACATATAGAGAGATATCTATACCCCTGCATCACATATAGATGATTTATCTTCGTTATGAGTTAGCAGGTGAGATCTAAGGTTGTCCTTTCGAGAATATGTTTTTCCGCACTTGTCGCAAATATGTTTCCTCACTTCGCCAGAGTGGGTGCGGATGTGGGCCATAAGACTGCCTTTTGCAGCGAAGGCTCTTTCACAGATGTCACAAGCATGTGGCTTTTCTTTTGTGTGGGTGAGAACATGTTGTCTTAGGGTTGCTTTTCGAGCGAACGCCTTCCCGCATATGTCACAAGCATGAGGCTTCTTTCCCTTATGAACAAGAAGATGCTGTCTGAAAGCCTTCATGTGAGAAAATGTCTTCCCGCAAACATCACAAGTTTGTGTCTCTTCTTCAATGAGAGGCTTTTTAGTCAATTTTTTTTTAACAGGAGGTCTTTCCCCGGTATGAGTATAGTGGTGCTGCTTAAGGCTCCACTTCACCGCGAAAGCTTTTCCACATGTGTCACAAGCATGTGGTTTTTCGCCGGTGTGAGTGAGATGGTGCTTTTTAAGAGTGTTTAAGTAAGAAAATTTTCTGTTGCACATGTCACAGGCGAATTTCTTTTGGTTTTTGTGAATGCGAAGGTGGTCCTTGAGGTAGTTTTCGGTGGAGAATGCCTTTCCACATAAGTCGCAAGAATGTGGCTTTTCTTCGGTGTGGGTGACGATGTGGTCCCGCAGAGTACTCTCCTTAATAAACATTTTCCCGCACATATGACAAGAGTGACGTTTTCTATCCATGTGGCTGTAGAGATGATTCCTGAGACCTTCTTTTTGAGAAAACGATTTTTTGCAAACGTCGCAAGAATGCGGCTTTTCTTTGTCGTGAGTGAACTCGTGCTGTTTGAGGACGTGTTTCAAAGAAAAGGTCTTCCCGCATGTTTCGCAAGAGTACGGCTTTTCTCCGGTATGAGTGCGAAGGTGATATTTCAGCGTTGAACTTTGGCTGAACACTTTGTTGCAGAACACACAAGTGTTTGGATTTTTGTTTGCATGTATGTAAAGGTGTTCTTTGAGGGACTGCTTTTGGTTAAATCCTTTTCCACACATATTGCAAGAATGAGGCTTCTTATCAGAGTGAGTCAAAAGGTGTGCCATGAGGGTGAACCTTCGACTGTATACCTTCCCACACTTGTCACAAGTATGCGGTTTTTCACTAATGTGACTCCCTAGATGTCTTTTAAGACCCAATTTGGTTGAAAATTCTTTTTTGCAGATCCCACAAGTCGCAGGATTTCGTTCTATGCGCTTTAGAAGCTTTTTGACACCGGACAGTTCAGTCTGTTGATCTGTTGAAATCTCATCAAATGGTTTTTCGTCAGAGTGAACCAGGTAGTGTTTTTCTAGATAACTTTCATCAGCAAATGTCTGCAAGCATATTTCACAACAATACGGCTTTTTTTTGGTTTGTGCGAGATGGTCTTCCAGTGTGTTCTTTAGTGAAAATACTTTATCGATGCGTAGTTCATCTTCACTATGAGCAATGTACTTTCCCAATGATTCTTCTTGCTTACTTATATCATTCACAGATGGCTTTTCTTCTTGAAGTGTTTCCAATGTCCCTTTATGAGAAAAATTGTGGTCACAAATATATGGCAAATTTATAATACCTGCAAGTTTACTGTCTATAGCCTCCTTTTGAGAAACTGCTTGAACACGCATATCACAAATGTTAGAATTTACTTCAACTCGTGCAAGAATGTTATTTTCTTTTTGAGAAAATGCCATGTTACAGTTGTTAGGAGTATAGTATTTTCTGCTTTGTGCACAATTTAATGCTTTCTATGTCCGAATTTAGTATCGAATATTTTTGCATATGCAATTATATATTCTTCTCTACACATGATTTATTCTTTAAAGTAAGTTTTCTATTTGTGTTTTTTCAAGAAGGTGATCTTTAGTGCACCTAATTTCTACCTCTATCTGTAATAAAAGAAATATTTCTGTTAGTAACTTACATATACTGTATAGGTAACAAACGAAATAAAAATATTTTCTTATAAAAAATGTACATGTGGCTTTCCTTTCAGATTAGTGTCTTAAATTTGTGATCTTCACACAATCATCCGCCGAATAGCTGTTATAAAAGCAGGAGACGATTTTGGGGGGAAAATCAGATTAAAAACAATTGTTTGCTTGTAATTTAGTAAAAAAAAATATTTCAGGTACTTGAGTTGTTTTCCAGTACAAATAATTTTTAAGGAAGTTGTTATTCAACTTCAAAATCAACTGAATATTTGGTATTCGCCCAATTTTACATTTTGGCAAAACAAGTTACAAAAATTCATTTCAGACCATATCCTGCATTTTTATAAAGAGGAATTGGATTTGGAGAGGATTAGAAGCACAGCTGTGCTTCTAATCTTCTTCTAAAATTCTGCAATCTACCTAACCATTTTATGAAAATATCCATTTTTATCCTTTGTAATTCAATATTTTTTTTTTATTACGGAATCTACGGAAATAGGATTTTCCGCTGCAATTTTTTAACTTTGGAGATGAAAAAGCATGTTTTGTTTTTGATTTACTACCAACTTTATGGAAATTTTTTAGCATTTACGTATTTGATTATCAACAGATAATTAACGATGTTAAGTTTTTGAAAAATCAGCAATTTGACGACCGATTGGGACAGGGTTCCCACTCATTAAAAAAAATTAAAAATAAGGAATTTTTAAGGACTTTCTAAGGACAAAAACCAGTTTTTAAGGACCCTTTTTTTATCGTGCTGCTTCTGAAGTAAGAAAAATTAAACAAATTATGACAACAAACAACTTTTATATTTTCTTAAAAATGAATTTTTAAATGCATTGCTATGTTTAAAAGGTAGTAATAGATTGCCAATGTAAGTGAAATAAACTGAGAGCAAGAAGTTTTATAGGAACTACTAAAAAAAAATTCATGTTTCTTTGGCAGGAGAAAAAATAAGGAGTTTCTAAAGACTCTTGGTCAAAATTAAGGACTTTAAAGGGCTCTTAAAAATGCAAACCAAAAATAAGGAGTTCTTAAGGACCAGTGGGAACCCTGTGGGATTATGCATTCATACATTACATACTTTTATTGGTTCAAAGCATAAACGAATACCTTTATTTCTTGCCAACGCTGGCAAGGTGACCACATAGAAAATGGAGTTCTTTAATTAGCCAAACTCAATTTTTTTCGCCAACAACCAGTAGCATTGCAAAATTGTTTTTACTGAACTCACCAAGGATGATCATTCAATGCCCCATTTATTAATAAAATTGACAAACTTGGTCAAAATATTAATTAAATTTTTTTTAAAAAAATCAAACTCGTGTTAAAGATTGTTTACTCTTTAGTAATGTCATACAGATAACCGAGGCAACTGTGGTCATGTTACAAATCAACCAAATAGGTTTTTAAAAATATTCTTGCATATTACTCAAAGTTAACTTGAGAATAAATAATAAAGTTACTGTTGGCATGTCATCTGTATTTGGACAGGGATCTTTAAGGCAAAAGGTCACAAAAAGCTATACTGTATATGCTAGCCATTTCAATAGTAAAAATGAACACAAAAAATTATATATATATATATTCAAATAATACTTTGCAATAAAATTATTAAAATTCTTATACAAAAAAAAAGTTATATTATCATTGGAATATAGTCTTTTACTTCGATTTATCGGTTAATCTGTCTTGTACGCTCGCCCTTGGCGACTTTTCTGAAAATCCTATAGTCACAACGATAAAACATTGCTTGGCGACAAAAACCGGTTTGGTTGCCAATAAAAGAATTCCTCCATATTCTCCCTGCATCACGTTTATTGCCGGGTTGCCAGATTTGGCGACAAATCAGGGCGACCGTGAAAGACAGATTAACCGATTTATCTTATGAATAGTAAGTTATTTGGCAAAATATAGCTTTCAACTCCAATATGTCAAGGCAATCGAATTAGAAAAGTTCAATACATTTTCATTTTGAAATCTTTATATAAGTATTGGTAAAAGAACAAAAACGAGCAAAATAAAACTTACACATTTTTTTAAGCATATTAAGTCACCTTTTGTGTTTGTTTACGTAAACATTCGATATGTTCCAAAAATATTTCAGTTATTATGATGAAATATTTCTCGCTTTAACACAAATATCATATTCTTATAAATTATTTTATAAAGGTCTTTTATAATAAAAGTTCAAAGAAATTATTGGAACGATTGCATAGATCCCGATATGTTTGCTCGCTTAAGTTGGGTTGCTTTGTTTCAGTGTTGCTGTGACTGAGTCACAAGTCTGTCAAAATGTTACTCGTGAAGTTTCTTGTTTTGGAAAAAAGCATTTTCTGTTAGGTTGTGAATCCAAGGAGAGAACACGAAGCAAATTCCCATTAAGCAAAGGAATACAAACCACCTATTTTGTAAATCTTGCTGGCTTGGAACAATGATGCCAATTAAAAATTGTTAAACTTGATAAACAAAAACAGTAGCGCATGCGCAAGAATTTCCAACAAGTAAGTTGATTGGTTTGGTTTAATAAACGTCCAATTAGAGCTACATATTGGGAATCTATCTTGTATAGTTGAGCGAAGCGTTCGGAGTACCGTAGGGGCGAAGCCCCTTTTACCTCCTATAGGACTGTTAGTTGATTAACATGTTGGTGCAATGGTAATGAATGGCTTGTGAAATCTATCTTGTAAGTATGGTCAGATGACGAGACAACACCTGAGCTGGCACCCAACGCAACCTCAATAGGCGTCAAATTCATCGTCAAAAGTTCCGTGTACGCGCCAGTATCATTTGTTGGATATTTCTTTTGGTTAATTAACATTGCACTAGAGCTGTACAGTGGGGTAATAGCTATTTCGAAGGAAAGGCAAGGGAACGATACCTCGTATTTTCGAACCATGGTCAGGGTAACACCTGAGCTGGAACCCGACGCAGACTCAATAGGCATCAGGACATTGGACACGGATCAGATTTATCGTGTATCAGTCCCGTATACACGCCATTATAATTTGTTAAATATTTATTTTAGACGACTTCATAATATTTTATTAGCGAAGCTGGCAATCCTTCGATTTCTTTTGTCAAGTCCATCAGTCGGACTCGAACATTCTATCCTCTGATAACCAACCGAACGCATTAATCCACTGTGCAACTGGGAGCCTACGAGTTAGTTGAAACAACGTCGCACTAGAGCTGCGCAGTGGGCTATTGTCAAGGGTTCATGATTTATCTTGAAGGGATAATCCGGGAACACTGCCTCGTATGTTTGAACCAAGGTCAGATGACTAAGCACCTGATCTGGCACCCGACGCAACCTCAATAAGGAAGCACTGAGGTAGGTATGAAAGTGCATTTGCGATTTATTTCAATAATAAAGTAGGGATTGTTACGATAAAACAAAACATTTTAAAATTTTTACAATTTAAAAAAAAATATTCTTTTAGAATTTAAATATTTTTTTTTTAGTATCTTATAAAGATTGATGTTTGCAGTGTGTTAATATCTTTGATTCACTTTTATAGCAGTTTGGATATCTGATTTAAACATATGAATGTAGCATGAATCTAAAATAGTCCATTAAACGATGCTCAATTTTAAAACCAATATGGACAAACCAACACTTAACTGGAAAAGCTTTACCGTGAATTACAGCTATCGAAATAAAGACGTAAAAATAACTATTTAAAATTGTTTTAAAATAAAGCTGTAATAAAATGTTCTTTTGTTATATGTTTGTTTTACCACCATTAATTAATAGAATAAATTTAAAAAAGTTTTATTAAGAATTTATATAACAGGAAATTATTTAATATTATTTTACATACAAACTAAACATGTGCATTATTTGTAAAATCTACACCCCTGCATCGGATGCAGGTATCACTTCTCCTCATTATGTTCTGCACTTTTTGTGATCACACACAAATGTGGCTTTTCGACACAAAGCAAGAAGTTGCATTTGAATAAATTCCCATTTGCACATATCACAAGTTATTTTGTGTGTGTTATTGCAGTAGTGTTGTTTATAGTAATTCTTTCCAGAAAATGTTTTTCCACATACATCACATATGCAGCTTTTCTTCAGAATTTGGTTTGTGGTTTCCTTCGCAGGATTTTTCTCTAGCAAGAGTTCTTCCGCACTCATTACGCGAATGAGGATTTTATTTCCAATGGTGAATTCTGAGATCGCCACTTTCAGTGAATGTTTTTTCTTCTGATGTCAGCAAGAAGGTGTCCTTTTCTCGACATGAACAGAAAGATGGCGTCCGAGATCAGACCTTAAAGAAAACGTTTTTCCGCACGTGTCGCAACAGTGAGGTTTCTCTCCAGTATGGGTGATGAGATGCTTCTTGAGCGTACTCCTCTGAGTAAACGCCTTGTTACACAAGTCACAAGTGAACGGCTTTGCACCAGTGTGAATCCGAATATGTTCTTTGAGAGTCTGCAATCGGGAAAATTCCTTCCCGCACACGTCACAAGAATGAAGCTTTTCTTTAGAGTGAGTCAAGAGGTGTATCATGAGGGTGTACTTTCTACCAAAGGCTTTTCCACAATTGCCACAAGCATGTGGCTTTTTACCATTGTGAGTAAGAGTGTGCCTTTTAAGACACATTTTAGTCGTGAATCCCTTGTTGCATACATCACATGTATGGGGTTTCTCTTTTGTATGCGTTAGAAGATGATTTGTGACGGATGACATTCCCGTAAATGTTCTGTTGCATACACCACAAGAATATGGCTTTTCTCCGCTGTGGACCAAGTTGTGTCTTTTTAGGCTACCCAAACCCGAAAAAGATCTGTTGCATGTGATACAAACGTATGTTTTTTTGCCAGTGTGGACCCGGTAATGTCTGTTTAAGTTCTTTTTAATGGCAAATCTTTGCTTGCATATATCACAAGCATACGGCTTATCTTGTGTTAGACTTAAAGGATGTTCTTTGAATTGAGTCTTTTGTAAAAATTCTGGAGCTCTAATCTCATTAATGTGTGGCCCTTCTCTAGTATGGAAAAAGTGGTGCTTTTCCAGTGATTCTTTTTGGTCAAATGTTTGTTCAAATATGTCACACAAGTGTGGAACATTTCCATTAGGTTCTTGAACACGCATATCACAAATGTTCGTTGTTTCTTCAGTGTCTTCAAGGTTATGGTCTTCGAGATACTCTGCTTGAGAAAAAGCCATGTTGAACTCCTTACAAGCAAATTGATGCTTATAAAGTTCAGGTTTAGTAACAACTATTCCTTCTCCTCTATAGGAGTTGATTTTTAAGTTACTTTTTCCATTCTTTTAATTTTATTGAGATACTGATTTGCTCCTCTCTGAAATGAAGTAATATTTCTGTCAGTAATATACAAACAGTAATATACATATATACAGTACTGTACAAAATATTTTAGAAATCAAAAAAATGCAAACAGACTTTTTGCAAATCCTGATTTTTTTTACAACTGCAACTTTTGTGCCAAAACTATGTATGTACACTACATGGGCCATATCATTGGTTGTCAAAGGTTTTGACGTCATGTTAGAAATGAAAAAAAAATCCCTTTGGGAGGGGAATTGATTGCTTGTAGTTAAAGACTACAAAATAATAAATATCAATGTAATAACAACCAGAAAAATTTAATAGGAATTTATAATCTTATAGATCCTTTATATAATAAAGAGAAGTTTTTTCCAAAAAGACTCAAATATTTATGCAAAAATCTAAACTTTTCGTGAATACAACCCATTTTGCATCAAAAAGTTAACAAAAGATAATTTAAGGGAAAGTTTGTACTGTATATTACTAACATTTTTTTTTAATATTTTATTTAAACAATATAATAGAATATTATATTATGTACAAAATAAAACATTTATTAAATGCCCTAAAAAGTTAAAAATAAACTTGTAGTTGATTAAGAATAAAAGCATTGGTTGCTCAAATAATGACTTAAGAATGTCATAGTATAAAAATAACTCATACTTTTATTTTAAATGCCTACACAATTATGCAAATAGGCAATGTGACATTGACTGTTTGGTTTCTAACACGAAGGAAAGACATCAGAAACCATGCAGGGGGAGGGGGCAGAACCTGTCCCCTTGGTTTGTAGAGAAAATGTATTATAATATATTCGTAATCGTATATTTTATTTCTGTAGTAAAGATCCGTTTTACACCCCTTAGATGCAACAAATCTTAACACATGTGGTATCAAAGGAAAGCAAATTTCATGGACCAGTGATGAATCATACTTTTATCTCATAAATATCAATGTGATTTTATAAAAAAACAGCTTTTTAAACAAGACATTAATAATACTGCCATCTAGAACAGACCGTTAAACTTTTTTGATTTTTTGGCCGTAAAAGATTCACTAATATCTTTCATGGGTCTGTGGGGGGTAGGTGTTAATGCAATATTATAGCAAAGGCATGCTAGTAATATGTACTTTTATAAGAAAATGATGCTAAAGGCTTCTGTGATGAAGGTAAGGATCAGTATTATTAGTTTATCCAAAATAGTTAGCGACTAAAAATCTGAGGACGCAAAGACACGTCCTACATAAATGCTGGTAGGTTAGGAATACTATGAAATTGCTGGACTGAACAAGACAGGTTGCAATTGTAACAAAAAACTTCATTTCTAATGGATTCTAGTGGCATATATGCATGTGAAACCAGCATTTTGAAGACATAACTTAGAAGAATGGAATGTACAAGTGTGTGGGATTAATACACAGTTGAAAACGAAATAGTAATTTATTGTTATTGGAAAGGAAAATCAGAAATGAATCAGGAAATAATATTCGAAAGATCTGTGGGTGTACAGAAACACTGATCCTTAATTTTAATCCATGATGAAGCCGAAACCTAGGGCTGTTGGCTTTTAACCAGGCCAAAAACAGTGATTATGTCACGTATTCCCTTATAACCCTTTCCTTTAACATTGTTTTAATTTTTATGAATAATAAGTCCTTTAGTGCAATATAGCATTCGACATCCATGTCAGGGCAATAGTTTGGAAAATTGCTGAATTGCCCGAGTTCAGTACATTTCAGTTTCAAAATATATTTACACAAAAATCGTATTAAAAAAAATTGGAATAATTATAACAGCAATTCACTCATTTTGTAAGCATATTCCAAAACCATCTTTTGTATTCGTTATTTGAGCACCGACTTTCAAAATGTTCGTAAGTTGCAAAACTATATAAGACGTTACAATAACCCCTCCCAAAAAAGTTCCCTCCTTAACACTCATATCATTTTGAAAAAATTCGTTAAAATATCTTTTTAAAGTATGAAGGGGAATATAATTCACATTACTATTACAAAACGAAGATCTGTTCAAAAATGGATTTGTTATTGTTATTCTTTCTGGCTTGTAACTATGTTGCCAATTCGAAATTATAAAAGTGTCTGCATACAAAAAAAACCATTATAACCAAACTGTGACGTCATGTAATAGTTAAACGATAGGCTTTAGACAACAGTACGGGATATATTCTGAAAGTGTAGTTGTGTGAAATTACTTTAGTTAAACAACGACGGAATTCGATTTTGATGATTCAACGTGTATGAATATTCACATATCCGACCAACCAAGGTGCATTTGTCCTCCAACTTTCCGTGCATTTAAACACACGTAATCTTAGAATAACAGGTAGGAGTTAAACACGATAATTTACTATTATTCTTTATATAATGATGTGTGGCAGCGTTATATTTAATTAATATTAAAACAACAAAATTAAAATCAGTAACCCTCCCTCACATCTAATATCATGGGCCTTCCCGCATTACAGTCACTGCGGCCGCAAGCCCGTCCGTTATGCCAGTTTGGCGCAACATTTCCTTTCGAGTTCTAAACAGGTTGATAGTCTCAGTCTCATTAGTGCTTACTCATTATCCACTGAGCTTAGTAAATGCTTATACTATATAATATACCATAGGACCCGGTTTCAAGAGAAATTTAATTTTGTGGATATTCTCAAAAATCGGTTCACCCCTTTTTAATGATTTTGGTTAAATAACGAAATATTACATCAACATTTTGTAATTTCACATGTAAATTGTAGAATTTTCAGTCCATAAATATAAATATGGTTTGCGTATCTTGCCATTGTACAGAGGTTTAGTAAGGCCACATCTTGAGTATGCTGTACAGTTCTGGTCACCATATCTTAAAAAAGACATTGAATTGTTAAAGAAAATTCAGCACAGGGCTACTAAAATGGTTCAAGGGTTTTCAGGCATGAATTATGAAGATTGGTCGTCAATATTTGTATTCGTCCATGCGCTATTGACTAAGACAAAACGGGAATCGCAGTATTTAGTACCAAAATTGATAAAGATCATTTTAGCAATTTCTCGTTATGAAAGAAAAACATTTTTATAGTTACACATTTAAAGCACAATACTAAAAGAATGAAAAGTAACTTTTTTGTTATCTGCGCATTGGATACAAAAACGGTTATTCATTTTGATATTGTCAGTGCTATATGCTTTAACAATTTTTAAAAAAAAATGCACAGTTTTGCTTTAAATATATCCATAAACTTACTGGCATGAAATTATGTCAAATCAGTTAATAATTTGTAAGCTAGACACGTTTATGGTATGTGTATGTACTATCCTATGAGCATGCCATTGTCCTTCCCTTTTCACCTTTAAAGCTTTCTGGTTGTTACTACATCAATACCAATAATTTTGTAGTCTTTAGTTTGTCATAACAATCAGTTTTCCTTCCAAATAAATGTCTTGCTTTTATAACGTAATGTTAAAGTTTCTGGTAACCATTGACGGTTCAAAGTTTTTTTCAATATTAGTACAAAAATGGCAGTTTTTCTTAAATTCAGAATTTTTTAAATTCGCATTTTATCATTACTCAAAATATTTTGTGTGTATTTTCTTTACAAAAAAACATTTATCTGAATTTAGAACTTATGATATTTTTTTTACCATTCATTTTCTGTTTTTAATTGAAATGTGATTTTAAGAATTTTTATTATATTAAATACATATAAATACAAATTGATAAAAAAACTAAACTATAATAATTTCTTTCAATGTTACACCGAAAATAACACATCAGAAAATAAACTAGAAACACCTTACAAAATTTCAAAAATTTATTTCTTCGAAATGTAAACATTTTTAAAACACTTAAAATTTTAGTACAGTTACGACACTATAAGACAATAAAAAAAAATGTTAAAACTGGACCAAAAATTTAACTACACACTAAATTTAAAAACATTATATACACAGCAATCAAATATATAGCACCATGTTAAATATATATTGTTTTTAAAATACTTCATTTAAATAAAACGTTATTATGAAAATACAACACTAAATTTTTAATCTATACAATTTTAGCAAACTTAACAGAAAATTTTAATTAAATATTAAAAAACAAGTTCAATATAATTCTCTTTGTCCACATTTTATTTTAAATAGAAATAATATAATTTTACTTTAAAAATCCAAATTAGTTTTTATTTAAAGTTGCTAAGAGGCAAATTTCGCAAAAACTTCCACGATTTAATTGAATATTACCCAAACCACTAAAATTGAAATCATAAGGCCAAATCCCAATATTTCATAAACATAAATAATTTTTTAATGGCAATTTTTTTAGTCGGTAATATAATAAACACAAACTTTATGTATGTACCATATATATATAATTAATAAAAATTATCAAAAAATAAACTTTTGAGGACATATGTATATATATTTGAAGCATTTATATATTTAAAGTGTTAGTGAAATATTATTATTATTATACAGATTTGATTAAAAATATCGATGAATAAGCTTTTTATCAAAGCGTTATTTTACAAGGGTATAGAAAAATATTTGTCATCAATTTCAAACAATTCAAAATAAAGTTTGTTTCTTAAAGACAATTGATATAAAATCTGCATAAAAAACTTTATTAAAAATTGCGAGTCAAGTTCAATCACAATTACAATTTTTGTTTATTATGGCATCAAAATAAATAATTTTCAGTACAAAAAAAAGCATTAAGAAGTTTAGTTGGTATGTATGATACATTGATGCTATCAAATATTTGTTTTACAGATAAATATTTCTACAATGTAAATAAGCCTTTTTTGTTCACATACACGACATAATCTAAATATATTGAAAATAATTGTTAAATGGATTATTATCAAATTCCCAACATTTATAAGCAAAAATAATTATTTTTGTTCAAATCAAAATATCTAATATATAATTTAAAATATAACAAGTTATTATCATGTATTAAAAAGCAAAAATATTTTAAACAGTATAAATAGATTTAAATATTTTTGAAAACAGTATCAAACATAAAACCTACAACGAAATAAAGGTTTGAAATGCAAGAAATTTTTATAAATGCAAATTACGCAGAAATAGAAACTCATTTTTGACATACTTTTATTTAACTTATTTTGTTGTGACCTCAGATTCTAACTCAATTTAAACACCCCTTAAATGTCATATCAAATTAATCGTCGCATAGTTGTGTAATTCCTATAACAATACAATATATAGTCATTATGATTAGTAATCACTAATTAATAATAAATTAATTTTAAAATTGAATAATCTGATCACGTCTAGGTCAGGATTCAACCAACAAAGTAACAATTTATCCTTGATTTTTAAAAAAAATATATAAATGCATTTTAGTTGGTTGATCGAAGTAACCACACACTGGAGCTACACAAAAGTCTATTGGTGACAATTCAGAATCTATCCCAAAGTAAAGATACAAAATCACTGCTTCATAATTTTGAACTATGGTCATATGATGACGGCAACACCCGAGCTGACATCTCACCAGTGGTAGAAAATGCTAGTGCAGCCGAAATCATGTAACTCCCGCCACATTCCACAACCGTACATGAACGGACATTCTTTAAAATTTATTACTCAAATCAAAGTTTCTTTCAACTTTTCTGAAAGATAACATGTGAAAAAAAATAGAAAACACTTACTTATTTTTTGAAAATTAAATCAATCCTCCTTTCAAACTTGCGAATCGGTCAATTTTAATATTAATTTAAGTAAAGAATCAACAACACACCTGCGAACTTATCGAAAACTACTTCAAAATTATCGTTTTCCTCCACCCCGCCCTGCCGATTCAGCAACGAACCAATCATTTAATCGAAATCCCAAGTACAGCAGATTTGAAAAAATCCTTTTGCGCTGGTCATACTAAGCAAGGTTGCCATGGCAACGATGCAGCCAATTTCGAACTTCGCTTTTTAGCTGCAATTTTGATTGAACGAAGTTTTTTCCTCTCCTGAATTTGTGCATTACGAAAACCGGGTTTTCTATTTATCGGAGATCTTTTTTTACTTAGAGTTGAAATTTCATCTTCATTTCCAATTCTAATCTTCATTTAAGAAAATTAGTAAAATATATAATTTTAGTTTTAAAATACACTAATAAAATTAGGTGCTGTACTTGCTGTAGTGCACGAGCCGCCACTGCATCTCACACCAAACCTCTACATAACACACAAAATGAGGAAATTTGGAACAGATTTTACATGCACCAACCCCCTCTACACAGTGGATGTTTGGCACACAGCGAGGATGGAATTGCCTTCAATTGCAAGCGTGTTGCTCTGACACGAGACAAGTATCGAATTCACAACCGTAATTATGAGCTTGGCGCTCTTTCGATGAGGTCGGCAGGGAGTGGCCCCTACTTTTTAAATAACATCCTTTTATTAAATCTATTAAAATGTAAAAAAATAAAGTATTGTTCTAAATTGACTAAAAATAAAAGTACGGAACACTTGCAATATGAGATTCAAAACTCGTTCAAATGAACATGTAACTTTTTCATTTTTTAGTCAATTTAAATCAACGGTTCATCCAAACTACATTTTCTACATAATCATCAGAAATATTTTGGCACCTTAAATGAAATAAGCAATGAATGATATTGATGGTTAACACACAAAAAATCCCAATAAAGTCTTCAGATAATCATAAAGTAAATATTGTAGCTAAAATATTTTATATTACAACAGACACGTCCATCGTAAAAAATGTTCCCTTTATTACAATAGCCGGACGTGTGAATTGTCAACAACAAAAAGTTAGCTGAATATTTCTCATGATAAGCACAATTATTAAGCAATTAGTTGTGATCTCTTTTGCGACTAATTTTCTTGGACTTGTCATTTTGTTTGGGAGGCGGCGATAATGCAGGCTTTTGACGGTTAAACAAACTGTTGAAAAAAAGGCATTTTTAGGAAAAAGTGAAAAACGTAAAGAACATTTTGTAAAACAACTACAGAGTTTTTACTTGAAATAATAGAGTGTCAATTACACAGTAATTGTGGAACAATAAGGAGCCATATAGTTATATTATTGTAATGGATTTTAAAACTATTATAATAAAAATATTGATGATTAACAACAAGATTGGTCCAGTCTAATACCTTCTAATTAATATGTAACTTCTTCTTCAAATCAATTACTCCTGTAGAATGAACAATATTCACTTGCAAGTTGTTCTATTTGTAGATCACCCTATTACAAAAATAGTGTTTTCTCCCTTCTCGATTAAAATGTGATTTGTTTAATTTAAATCCATGACTTCTAGTTTTGTCACTGATTAAAATAAAACCATTGACATCCCTTCGTTTAACAAATTTTAACAGTCGAATAAAATTTCTCCTAACCTCGCTTTCAAAGTATACATATTCAAATTTCTTAATCTATCTCCATAATCCATTCCCTGAGATATCTCGGACCATTCTATTAGTTCTGCGTTGAACTTTCTCCAACAAATCAAAGTCTTTTTTAAGATATGGTGACTAAAACTGTACAGCAGACTCTAGTGTTCAGTGCACAGTATTTGTGCCAACTTAGCATTAATTTTCATCATAAAGAACTTGGCTTAGCACTACCACAACCAGCAACTTCGAAGTTTCATAATGGCTAAGCAGAATAAATAAGTTCTAAAACGTTCTGCACATCGTTAAACAATTAAATATCTTTCGCTTAGTTTTATACAATAATAAAATCTAATTTTAATATCAAAATATATAAACAAATATAAAATCCCTCCCAACTAACAAACAAATTCAGAACTGTATTAAAAGGTCGATTTTTAGCCAAATCTGGCTCAAAGTCAGATTTAAATGTAACCCAGTGTGTTCTAATGCCTGATGTTGAAATGTAAAAGATGACAAGTTTACCTCTAATATTTTAAGATAAGAACTCTGTGCAAACAAATAAATAGCTAAATATAGTACAATAACCAATACTTACTACTTATAGGTATCCGAACGAATGTATTCGATAACATGAGTAACGCCAAGCTGCAGTTGATCTGCAATTGGTGGCACCCACGGATTATTGTCCATTCTCACAACACAGTGGTGCCCAAGAAGTTCCAAATTACCTTAAAAAATTAAACATACAATATACAATTAGGAATTTCAATTAAAAAATAAATTTTATTTTGTCTTTGAAATATAATTTTCTCTAATTAATTTGTCGAAAACAGTAATTATGTATATAGTTTTAATTTTCGATAGTCACATATGCAGTCAAACTTTGTTAACTTGTTGATTCACTGAGACCAGTTTTTGTTACCTATCGAGCAAGTGATCAAAATTACACTATACACTCAAACCTGTTTTTGTGCGGTCTTTGTTTGTGTGATTTTTTTTGTGCGACTTTTTTTAGGCGATATTTTTTATGCGGTATATGAAAATTTCAATCAAATTGGAACCTAATTGATTATATGGCTACCGAGACATATACAAGCGTCTAGTGAAACAACAGTTGTCCCAAAAACTGATCACTGACTACATGGTAACTGAAAAAATGTCAACTCTAAACGAGTGCGAGGTAGTATCTTCAAGTGACGAAAGCGATTTTGAACCAAGTTCGCGTATTGTCAGACTGCGAAGAATAATGGTTATACGTTTTGAAAAGTTTGTATGTGTAAAATAAGTACATATGTAAATAAAATATTTAAAAATGTTCCCATGTGTATTTTCAAAATCAGGTTCCAAAAGGTTTGGCGAGATTCCAAGTAGCTGTCAAGCCTCGTGTCTTGATTTCGTTTAAAAAAGCAATTCCTAGTTATTTTGTAAGGTTTTGAGTTATTTTCTATGTGAGACTTTTTTAATGCGGTCCCTATCCACCGCATAATTTTTTTTTTTTAATTTTGTTGCTAAAACTATTTTTTATAGCTACTCGTAAAGTTTTGTGCAATTTTTTTATGCGGTCCCTATCCACTGCACAAAAACAGGTTTGAGTGTATTTATTGTGTTTTTATATGACATTTTACATTCATGTCTTAACTGGGTTTCAAACCCGGACCCATTTTGTGGCAGCCCAGTATGCTATCATTACACTGTTGGGTTTTAATTTGGAGTTTGTTTTGTCAATAAATGAAATTTCAAAATAATATTTAAAATTCCATATTTTTTTTAATACATTATCCCAGTGAAATGAACTGCTTGATTTGAAGTAAAATGCCTAGTATCACCAACTATTTTTACATTTGATTTAAGTTAAACCAATTTCTTCAAAAAATAAACACAATTTATACAAACTCTCTTCCAATTATAAAATCAGTTTGTAGAGGCATTAAACAAAACATTCTAAATAGAAAATGTCTTACCAAGCTCAGGTGGTAAAAACTGTAGACGATTTCCTTGAATTTGTAGTTCTCTCAGTCTTGTAAGTTCCCCAATTTCTTTTGGCAGGCTTAACAAGTCATTTTCCCTAAGGACTAGCTAAAGAAATATCAAACAAATATAGCACACAAACAAGTTACATATTATACCATAATTAGCACAGATTAGGAGAAAAAAATATAATGAAATTTTATTAATAAATATTCAAAAATTCCCAATAAAAATTTCTACCTTGCAGAAAAATCACCAATTTTATTTGACATTGGCCTAGTACAGTAGTTGGCAAACTTATTAGTCAACAGAGCCAAATATCAACAAAACAACGATTGAAATTTCTTTTGGGAGCCAAATATCAACAGAACGATTGAAATTTCTTTTGAGAGCCACATTTTTTAAACTTAAACTATATAGGTAGGTACATTGTTATTAACTTAATTAGTGTACTCCTAAGCTGGCCTTTGCTAAAATCGTCCTCAATCTGATTGAGGTGCGTTCGCTGAGATCAACCCCTTCCATCCACACTCGTCTTGTATTTCGTCTATCTCCTTTCGTTCATCCTCTCTATATGTCCAAACTATCTTAACATACCTTTCTCAATCATAACAATAACTGACAAACACTAATGTGAACAATTGCCTTGCATCTCCTTGGAAAGTTTAGCTAAGTCAAGTTTGTATGTTGTTGTTTTTAATTTTTGCCACGAAGTTTCAACGTGCCCGCCCACGCGTGGTATTTTGTGGAAGAGCCGCATGTGGCTCGTGAGCCGTGGTTTGCCGGCCACTGGCCTAGTACACACTTGATATTGGCGTTTTAGAAAAAGTATACTTGCTTGGAATATAATTAACTATAAGATATTGGCATTTTATCTTATAACTTTAAAGTAATTCGTGGGCATAACACAAAATCGTTTTTTTTTTAGGGGATTTTGGGCTTTCCCCCAAGATTTCTGAAGAAGAACAGAGGGGAAAAAACAAACGTTGTTATTTTGGTGACTTAAAGACAACACTCGAGTAAAAAGGTTTTTTAAAATATGTTAATCCACAAGTGATGTAATTCTTTTAAATTGAGTTAGAAAAAGAACAAACTGACAAAAAAAAGGCTTTTTTTTTACTAATTTTAATTTTTAAATGGAACCAAATTCTTTCTCAAAGAATGCTTAAAAGCTAGAAAAAAATCAAATCATTCGTATAATTGTGTATAAATAAAAAAAAATTAATGATATAATTCTAATTTTTATTCTATAATGTTCCTTACAATTTGTAAGTTTTTAAGTTGTCCAACTTCCGATGGCAGCAGTTCGAAGTCGTTGTCACCCAAATACAGAGCTCGAAGTGTTTCTATACAACAAAAAAGAAAAAAAAATTAGATAATATTTTTAAATACATTGAAAAAAACTGCAGACACATTTATATTAGAAAGCTGTGTTTGATGTGATAGTCCTTTTAAAAAAATATATATATTTTTTCTAAAATATTAATTTTAGTTAAAATACGAAAATCAAATTAAAGAAATCTACATAATTACAAAAGAATAGTTTAAGTATAAAAAATTTATGATTAATTTTTTATTATGAATAAGTAAATTTGTCGCTCAGGCGACAACATAATGACACATTCTTTTGGTTCCCTGTTCTTTAAAATAAACGAGAACAGCATGATCTTGTGTTTGAAAAACATCAATATTTTTTTCAACTTGTTCTTTTGCAGATCCAAAACAGATTAGGTTTCTTTTTTTAAAAAGCATAACAAATTCTAGGGAAAAGAACATAAGGATAAATAACTGTTCCGCAGAAAGAAAGGAAAACTCAAAGAGTTCTTGGAGTGCAAAGGGTTAAAATTTTAGTTGGCGCACTTTTCAGTCGGTTAATAAAACTCAAACACTTGGCGATGTCCCTTCAATGTCAATTGGTGTTAAAGACTTGGTATTATTTTAAGATTATTCCATTTAACTTATTGTTCGCAAACAGATCTGTGACTATTGCATGCAAGTTGGTGCTAGGAAATGTAATTTTAGGCTATGTTTACAGAATAGAGTTTTAACCTATACGTTGTTTGTTTTACCTTTATTTCATATTCAACATCTATCGTCATTCGATTTAGTTTGGTTTTAATATATTATACATGGTATATTGTTATTTATAAGCACAGATGACCAATTAAATTTATTTATATTTTTTTCTCACATAGTTAAAGAAATTCATGTTTGTACTTTTAAACTGCTAATCTATTAAAATGTATAGTAAGAGCTACACACCCATCATAAAAAAGTTTCCAGGAAGGTTCTTCTCAGTTAAATTATTATACGTCAGATCGAGTACTTCTAACTGCTGAAAGCCGCCAAATCCTCTGGGTAGTGTACTAATCCTGTTCATTCTAAAAGTGATTAAACAAGTTACAGAAAACTAACAATAACAACTTATAAGTAACAAATATTTTTAAATTATTACTTGAGTAATATTAACATTTTCATAAAAAAAAACAACAAAAATATTATATGTTGTTTCCGTGATACATAAAAATATTTTGAAATTGCACACAACAAATTAAAAAAAAAAAACAATAGCAAGATCAAAAGTATGATGAAATGTATGCATTATAAGATAACCTTACAAAATAGTACAGTACTAAATTATTAGTTGGTATGTATGCAAGTTGGCATGTTTCTCTAGAATTGAACAATCGTAATAAAACTACTGAATAAGACTAAAAATATAAACGTTTTAATCAGAGCGGCAAAAAATTCCGGAAAAAAAGTTCCCTGACTTCCGTAATGGTGTCATAAAAATTCCCCTGATTTTACAATTACATTAAGAAATGTTACAATACATGCTTTGTATAGAAACAAAGTATCCACGCTATAATAATACTATAAATATATTGCATTAACAATGAAAAATTATAAGTAATATTTATTGACAGTTAAAATAATATATTATGGATACAATACAAATTATACAATTGTGACATGCATAATAGTAATTAAACATGTTCTCTGGAAGCAGATAATGCAAAAAAACCTAATTTTTCAAGTTATTTCTTTTGTAGATAATTTTAAATGTTTTATATGCTCCTTATTTCCTATTCCAATCTTCAATAAATAGCCATTAGCCCATCACACGTTGCTAACAATCTAAAATCCGGCACACGTCTTTACAAATGTAAAACTGAAAATATGAAAATGTGCATAACCATGCTTTTTTTTAAAATTCTTTTTCAGAACTAAAAGAAAATATTGACAACTAAATTACCTAGAATGGAGGATGTAGCAGACGATAATTGCCATTTTAATTATCCAAATTTGAAAAATTATTTGATTTTTTGTGACATTTTGAAAATTTCCCTGATATTTCCAGAATTGAAAATTTCCTTGATAATTCCCGGTTTTCCAGGTGATGTTACCACCCTGTTAATGCAATGAAATAAGGAATTTAACAGAAACAATCTTTAAAGGAACAAAAGTTATGCATACCCAAGGTTTAATATCTTCAATTTCGGAAGGGATGACAGAGAAGTTGGAAGCTCCTATGGTGAAAAAAATGCTAGTAAAGCCAATATTTTATAATAAATATTCAAATACACCATTGAGTAGCCCAAATGCAAAAGCAGTCATATCCAAAAATTTTAAAAATGAGATTTCGGCAGAAATAGGGACTTTAGAACTTTGGGTTTAATTTCAAAACAATAATAAAAGAGCAAAAGCAATTTTTTACTAATAAAATTGCAAAAAAGAAGTCTTTCAAAGACGCAAAAGTAGCCATATCCAGTGATCTTTTGAACATGATCCTCGTCATTGATAGTTCGATTTCTGATTAGCTGGAATGTGGATATACCAGCTTTTGCTTTTTGAACGTACACAGGAGGGCAATGTATCCAGTATCAAAACCAGTTGAAAGCCTTTAGTTACAAAACATTACATGAAAATTAAAATTTATTATAGTATTTATTCAGTAATCTGAGAACATATACATTTTTGTGAAAAATTATTGTATTTTTTCCTTCATTTAAATTAAAAAAAAAAACTTTATTTATTAACGTTAGTCAATTTTTACAATTTACTGTAAAGCCTTTTAGTGCATATAGCTACTTTTGTGCCTGGACTCCTTGATTATTCAGGGAGGCAACAAAATTCTGGAAAAAAAGTTCCCTGATATTTCCCTGACTTCCATGATGGTGTCACAAAATTTCCCTGACTTTAAAATTACATTAAGAAACGTTGAAATATATGCTTTGTATAAAAACAAAGTATCCACGCTACAATACAATAAATTTACTGCATTACAAATAAAAATTTATAAGCAATACTTATTGTCAGTTAAAATAATAATTTATGGATACACAAATTTTACATTTGTGGCAGGCATAATAGTAATTAATCATGTTCTCTGTAAGCAGAGAATGCAAACTTTTCCAACTATTTCTTTTAGAGATAATTTTAAATGTTTTATATGCTTAATATTTCCTATTCCAATCTTCAATAAATCACATTCATTAACCCCTCACATGTTGCTCACAATTTCAAGGTCCAATGCACTTTGCTTTTGCTGCTCCCTCATCAGTGGTTTGCGTTTTTACAAAAATAAAACTGAAAATATGAAAATGTGCATAACCAAACTTTAAAAAAAATTCTTTTTCAGAACTAAAAGGAAATATTGACAACTAAATTACACAGAATAGAGTGCATAATAGAGGATAATTGCCGTTTTAATGATCCAAATGAAAAAAAATTCCCTGATTTTTTGTGAAATTTCGAAAATTTCCCTGATATTTCTAGAATAAAAAATTTCCATGACAATTCCCTGATTTCTCGGTTTTCCAGGTTATGTTACCACCCTGTTATTTTAATAATAACAATAATAAATAACACAATTATTATATTGGTAAACTATAGGCAGTGTTCACTCTAGGCGTTTTTTGAAGGGCGGTCCGCCCTGCCCGCCCTTTTTTCATCTCAATAGCGCCCTTGTACGCCTTTTTCAAAAATGCTGCCCTCTTTTGAAAAAAATTCCGCCCCTCTTGCCCTTTCCAGTCAAGCACAAGCGTCTTTGCTTCCCTAGCTGTCTTTAAAAAAAAGGCATTGATTAAAATTTATTTTGTGTAAATTGGAATTAAGTGAATTATGACAGTAGATAAACAAACTCCTTTTTAACTATACGTGTTTTGAAATCGCGATGATTCCACGAATCCTATTGGTTGCCTGTGCCCCCATATGAGATGCCAAGTTTTTTGTTCTGTATTTTGTTTTTAAAGAGAAGATAACCACCTTCTGGGGCGAAGTTGCAGGAGTAGGTATTTTATTCCCAAATGTTGGATAAAAGTAGCCTTATTATCAGTTTTGTAAGGGGTCTGATAAAGGCTACTTACAGATTTGATTTTTTAAGGAAAACATTAATTTTTAAATGTCAAAATTTGGATTTTAAATAATATCAAAATAACTAGACATCAATTTTGCACGAGTCTTTCCTTCGAGATAGGCCCTGAACTGTCAACAATAGCCCAATATGCAGCTCTTGCGCAGTATCAACCAACAAATCGGAACTCTTTTTTTTTTGTTCAGTCACAGGTCCGATGTGTCTGTGTGGCCTTGGCCCACCCCAAACAATTTTTTTTAAAGTGCCCTTTTAAAAATAAGAAGTGCCTTTTCAAAAACGGGATGCCCTTTACTGCCAACAGCGCCCTACCCCATTTTATTTCTAGAGTGAACCCTGCTATAGGCAAAATTTTTATGAAGGAATATTGCATGACAAATTAAATTTTTTTTTAAGTGCCCTTTTAAAAATAAGAAGTGCCTTTTCAAAAACGGGATGCCCTTTACTGCCAACAGCGCCCTACCCCATTTTATTTCTAGAGTGAACCCTGCTATAGGCAAAATTTTTATGAAGGAATATTGCATGACAAATCAAACAATTATAATGCAATGCTAAATCCTTATAAAAAAAATATACATAAAGTCTTCTTTAAACAGAAGGATAGGTATACCTCAATATGATTGTTGAATAGATTCAGAGATTCAAGGTTGGGCAGATTTGCAATTGCAGATGAAACAACTAGAATTGAGACAAAAATTCTATTTAATGCATTAAAAATGAGAGTTTATTAATAATGTCTGTAGTAGTAAAAGAAGTTTATGGGTTGACCATAAAACATCTGCTTCAGGGTAGCAACAAAATTCTGGAAAAAAATTCCCTGATATTTCCATGATGGAGTCACAAGAATTTCCCTGATTTTACAATTACATTAAGAAAGGTTGTAATACATGCTTTGTATAGAAACAAGGTAACCACACTACAATAAAAATATTGCATTATAAATGAAAAATTATAAGCAATACTTATTGTCAGTTAAACTAATAATTAATGGATAAAACACAAATTATACAACTGAGACAGGCATTATAGTAATTAAACATGTTCTCTGGAAGCAGATAATGCAAAAACAGCAAGTTTTTCCAATTATTTCTTTTGTAGATATTTTAAATGTTTTATATTTCATATTCCAATCTTCAATAAATCCCATATTCATTAGCCCCTCACATGTTGCTTACAATCAAAGTCCAATACACTTTGCTTTTGCTTCTCCCTTCAGCAGTGGATCACATTTTTACAAATCTGAAAATGTGCATAACCATATTTAAAAAAAAATATATATATTTTTAGAACTAGAAAGAAATATTGACAACTAAACTATCCATAATAAGGGCCATAATCGACGATAATTGCCATTTTAATGATCAAAATTTGAAATTTTCCTTGATTTTTTGTGAAATTTTGAAAATTTCCCTGATTTTTTTGTGAAATTTTGAAAATTTCCCTGATATTTTCAGAAATATAATATTCTATGATAATTTCCTGATTTTCCAGGTTATGTTGCCACCCTGTGCATCCTCTGCACATACAAGTCTAAAACATAGTGTTAATTTGATGGGTTTTTGGTGTAACAATTCAATAGAACGAAAATATAAAACTATACATATTACTATTGGTATATAAAAACAAAATAAAAATGTTCTTACCAACAATTTTGTTGTGGCTTAGAGTTATTCTAGTTATGTTCTCCATGACAACTAAAAGAAAATACATTCAATCAGAATATGCAGTTAAGAGTATGCGCTTAAGAGTATCCGTCAATAATTATAAACACCAAGAAAGTCTAATAACCGCTTCTGTGGCATAAACAGGGTGCAACAACATTCTGGAAAAAAAGTTCCCTGATATTTCCTTGATTTCCATGATGGTGTCACAAAAATTTCCCTGATTTTACAATTACGCTGAGAAATGTTGCAATACATGCTTTGTATAGAAACAAAGTATCCACGCTACGATAATAGTACTATAAATATATTGCATTATAAATGAAAAATTATTAGCAATACTTATTGGCAGTTAAAATAATAATTTATGGATAGAACATAAATTTTGAAACTACGACAGGCATTATAGTAATTAAACATGTTTTCTGGATTGGTTTGGTTAATTAACGTCGCACTAGAGCTGCACAGTGGGCTATTGGCGACGGTTCGGGGTCAATCTTGAAGGAAAGACCCGGGAACACATACACATTCATACATGCACCTCGTTATTTTAGAACCATGGTCAGATGACAAGGAAACACCTGAACTGGCACCCAACGCCTTCAATAGACGTCGGGACTTTGGACCCCGATCAGATTATTTGTCGGATATTCTGGACGACTTTCTAGTATTTTTGTAGTGAAGCTGGTAACCCTCCGATCGCAAGATCACTACTTTTTTACTTTTCTATGTCAAGTCCATTTCCCGGATTCGAACCACCAATCCTCTGATTGGTAGCTGAACACCTTACCACATGTTTTCTGGAAGCAGAAAATGCAGAAAAAAAGAAAGTTTTTTCAAATTATTTCTTTTGTAAATAATTTTAAATGTATTACATGCTTCATGTTTCCTAATCCAATCTTCAATAAATCACATATTTATTAGCCCCTCACATGTTGCTTACAATTCAAGGTCCAACACACTTTGCTTCTCCCTCCAGCAGTAGTTCACGTTTTTACAAAAATAAAAATATAAAAATGCGTATAACCATGCTTTTTTTAAAATTAAATTCTTATTCAGAACTAAGAGAAAATATTGACAATTAAATTATCAAGAATGAAGGGCATAACAGATGATAAATATTTTTTTAATGATCCAAATTTGAAAAAATCCCTGATTTTTTGTGAAATTTTGAAAATTTTCTTGATATTTCCAGATTTAAAAATTTTCATGATAATTCCCTGATTTCCAGGTAATGTTGCCACCCTGATAAAACTTAATACTAAAATTCATCGGACGATTAGTGTATCAAAATCTTTACTTCTTAAGGGTCTTAATGGGTATCTATATATGAAGTTTGAGCAAAGTTCTACTATTCAGTTTAACCAGTGTTCACTCTAGGCGTTTTTTGAAGGGCGGTCCGCCCTGCCTGCCCTTTTTACTTTTCAATAGCGCCCTCATGCCCCTTTTTTAAAAAATGCCGCCCTCTTTTGAAAAAATGCTGCCCCTCTTGCCCTTTTCAGTCAAGCACAAACGTCCTTGCTTCACTAGCTGTCTTTAAAAAAGGCATTGATTGAAAAAAATGCGTGTGTAAATTGGAATTAAGTGACTTATGACAGTAGAAAAACAAACTACTTTTAACTACACGTGTTGCACAATCGCGATCATTCCTCAGTTATTTCGAGCAAGGGGCATTCCACGATTCCTATTGGTTGCCCGGTACCCGAAATGTTATAGTTTTTTTAAAAAGTGAAGATGGTTTGGTTACAATATTAGGCCTTTTATTACCAAATTTTAGATTTAAGTAGCCTTTTCATCAGTTTTGTTAAGGGTCTGATTAGGGCTACTTACAGATTTGGTTTGTAGCGAAAACATTTTTAAGTGTCAAACTTTGGATTTTAAGTAGTATCTTTATAAAGAGACATCAATTTTGTACGGGTCTTCCCTTCAAAATAAGCCCGGATCGTCAACAATACCCCACTATGCAGCTCTAGCGCAATATCAATCAACAAATCGGAACTTTTTTTTGTTTGGTCACGGGTGGACACGCCTATCTCAAACTTTTTTTTTTTAAAGTGCCCTTTTAAAAACAAGAAGTGCTTTTTCAAAAACGGGGTGCCCTTTTACAGCCAACAGCGCCATGCCCTTTTTTATTTCTAGAGTGAACACTGGTTTAACAATGTCTTTTAAAAACTTAAGTTAAAAATTATACTTTACAGTAAAAAAATTTGAATATTTCATATGGTATTTATAATAAAAATATTTTTTAAAAATAATAAGTCTGCATACAATTTCTACTAGTTTAATTTGTACAGAAAAATCGGTCTGCCGTATTTTTAAATGTACATGAATTACAAAATTATTAAATTTAGAAATAGAACTTTGGATTTAAAAAAAAAAGTATGCACTTGTATTTTTTGTAAGATTTTCATTCTTTTTAAAGCGTATAACAGAAATTGTTGTTATATGATAAAGTGACATTCCGAGTTATTCTTTTCGAATACAATTGATGTAAAATATGCACTCACATTTTCCTAGTACAGGGCAACACAGAAATTATTGTTATATGTAAGTACCCTTTATTGCTGTTGGTATGGCTGCTAGCAAATGTGGTTTGGTTGAAGGATTAAATTATATTTTTTATCAGATGTATGTTGATAGTTTCAAAGGTGATAGTAATATAAATACGAGTATTAGGAAGGGTACATGGATTGAAGACAGTAAGTTGAACTTGTCTGAAATTCTTTTGTATATTTATTTTTTGGTAACTGAAAGCAGCCAGAATAGTGCGAGAGGATATTGATTGCAGTTCTAGAAGTGTGTGTGGCCCAGTGCCAAAAACGACAGCTCGGAGGGGGTACCAGCTGTTTTTTAAAAGCAATGTGCCTAGTAATCTAATCAGGATCCAATGTCCCGACGTCTACTAAGGTTGCGTCGGTCTAAAGGTGCGTATTTCTGAACAGATGATGACATCAACTGAGCGGGCTCAGTAGATGTCATCATCTGACCATGGTTTAGAAATACGAGGCATTGTTCTCGGGTCTTTCCTTCGAGATAGGCGGCGACTGTTGTCAATAGCCCAATGTGCTTTTCTTATAGATAACTTTAAGTAAATTTAATTAGACACAAAAAAAATTCAGTAATTATAATGCTAAATTAATAATTAAATATGTTATATACGGTCGCCCTTTGCGACTTTTCTGAAAATCCTATATTCGCAATACTAAAATGTTGCTTTGCTACAAAAACTGGTTTGGTTCCGATCAAAGAACACCATTTCCCCCGCATTGATATTTGGCGCCGGGTTGTCAGGTTTGGCGAAAAATCAGGGCGACCATAAAAGACAGATTAATCTTAAATATTGTTTTTTAGCCCAGATCAGATATTACACACCCAACTTAAGTTTTTCATTGGGTAAAAGAAATTTTATCAAAATTCCATTAAAAGTTATCCATTTCAATTTAACCATTATATATTTTTTTATTATGTAAACTTCTTTAACTGATAATAAATAGCATTATTAATTATTAGCATAATTGAAGAGTATTATTAAATTTATTTTACAATAAACTATTCATGTATACATAACTCCCTAATTCTATTCATAAAATTAATAAAAGAAAAAAAAAGGACAAAGAATATTCAATTTTATAAAAAAAAAAAAAATACTCAAAAAAAAAAGTCAATTAAAAATAATTTTAAAATATTAAACCAGATAAAAAAAAAATAGTTATATTTGATAAAAAAAAGGGCCAAAAATAATTAAAATTGAGGACACCTGTCAGTTTGTTTCATGGTAAAATTCTATTTAAAAAAAATGCTACAAATAAAATAATTTTGTGATTTACAGTAAAAAAATCAACTGTTTGACAAGTATTTATGTAAACAACTGTTTTGTTTATACTGCAGATATCAGATTACAATATCTTTAGTAATTGAAAATTAAAAGATGACACATTTAAATAATGTATCGTAAACGCTTTAATTCCTATAATATGATAATGAGTAAAATGATTAGATCCAAAGATTTGTAAACAGGTGTAAAAATTGTAACCGCGCCCCGCGTATCAAAACAATTGACTGTAAACGGGTTTCAAAAATAGCACATCCATATTAGGCAACAAGTTTTGAATCGTGTTGTCAGAGCACATGTGTGAACCATATACTTACGGAGGGCTGGCATTTCCTCAAAAGATGTAATTCCCTTGTCAACCAAGTCAAGTTCCGGATTATTTTGCTCCCGAGCATCATCGAAGACTTTTTTCACTTTCGACATTTTGTTGAAATCCAGAAAATTGCAGGAAGTCGAGTGATTATCCGTGTTTCTCTCCATCGCGAAACTTCCGGTTTTGCTTTTTGACGATTTCTGCGGGAAAATGAAATGAATGAATTCGATTCACGAAGTATCCTACTTCTCTGTCTTCTTCTAACGTTATGGAACACACTTACTGGTTTCGCTTCTAGTTTGGGGCGGGGGCACGACCCACGTAAACTTTCTTTTGCGTAGGTGTTTCTTAAGAAGCGCTAGATACTTTTTTTTTTGGTTTGGTTGTTGAATTAACTTTTGCGTTAGAGTTAAGCAATGGGCTATTGGCGGCGTATCGATGTTTATTTGAATTAAAGTCGCACAAGAGCTAAAAAAGTGGGCTATTGTTAACGGTTCAGGGTCTATATTGAAGGAAAGACCAATGAACACTGCCTCGTATTTCCGAAACAAACCGAGGACAACACCTAAGCTGGTACCCAACGCAACCTAGATCAGATTTAGACCAGTCCCGTATACATTGGTGGAAATTGATGATAAATTTAGACAAAGCTATCTGGAATAAACCCCAACCAACATGAATAAGAAATAAAAAGTCAGAGGTATGACAACCGAGGCTTCGGAAGGATAATGGGGTTGTGCATCTGGTATGTGCAACCGACGTCACTGGCAAAACCAGAACTAGTTTAGGGAGGAATAAAAACGTTTGGTAGGCTATACTTATCGTTTTCCCTAATTACGTAAAAAGTAATCAAATAAAAACCGAACGTTGTAAGCTATTTCTTAGCAAAATATCAAATATTAATTACGGTTTAAAAATTAATTCATGGGATTTTACATTTGAATTTCACCTGAAAGACCTTGACAGTACGATACCAATGCACCATTCCTAGTGACATCCCAAAACGGATTTTATGATATAATTTACACATTTAAAATATTCCGCAGACATTGCATATAATATAATTTAATAGTAGTCTTTCTGCTGGATGTTGTTCGTATTTTTAGATAAGTTAACATAATAGCTGCAATATAATATATAGACAGTTTTAATCACGGGTAAACATAATAGTAGCCGCCAATAGCCCACTGTGCAGCTCTAGTGCGACGTTTTTTAACAAAACCAAACCATAATAATAGCTGCTGGGAACACTCTCTTATTTAAAAAAAAACAAAAAAAAAAACTATTTTTAACCATAACAATATTTTTAACCAACCCTGAATAAATCAAAATTCCAACTACTCTTTTACAAACCAGCAAGAACACTTAAAATACGTTAGAAGAAGAGAAGTCAGTGAAGTTGTTGGCTATGATTGAACCCATCGTAAATATTTATAAAATTTTGTACTTGACTCGGGAATTTAGCTATAAAAATATATATATATTTAAAAGTTTACTATTTAAGAGAAAATATTTATTGTGTTGAATCATAAAGGCTTTATTATATTACCTTATTTGATGGTTGAATGAAAGTTGAGTCACAGAGACGTAATACGGAAAGGTACGAATTCATTTTATCATACCATTTTAAGGACCTTTTTGCTATGTTGATTAAAGATAACAAATAAAAGTTGGTAAATTCCTAGTGTACGGTGCCACCTTGGCGATTCTGAAAATTGGCGCCAAGACATTAGCAAAACAATGTGAAACGGTGCGAGAAAAAAAAAAAAGTTGCTGTACATCATGATATTGCTAGAAATGTCATAGAATAAGGTTGCCAAAATATAAAATTTATCGCCCACCAATATCATTTGCGGAAATCTTGCCCATATTTGGCGGGGGCACCGTACACTAGGAATTAACCTAAAAGTTAAAATGTACTTTACGGTCCACCTGATTTCTTGCCCAAATCTCTAGTTGCCATTTTCAGCAACCTTGCAGGGGAGAAATGAGTTTTGATTGGCAACAAAACCGTTTTTTTTCGCAGATAACGTGTTATTGCGAATATCGCTTTTTCAGATAAGCCGCTTAGGGGAAATACCAGAGTGGCAAAATAACCTGGAAATCAGGGAATTATCATGGAATTTTTTTATTCTGGAAATATCAAGAAAAATGTCACAAAAATTCAGGGAATTTTTCAAATGTGGATCACTATAATTGCATTTATTATCTATTCTGCGTAGTGTAGTTGTCGATATTTCCTTTTAGTTATGGAATAGAAAACCTATAAAACATTTAATTTATAATGTAATATATTTATTGTAGCGTGAATCTTTTGTTTCTATACTAAGCGTATATCACAATATTTCTTAATGTAATTGTAAAATCAGGGAAATTTTTGTGACACCATCATGGAAATCTAGGAATATCAGGGAACTTTTTTCCAAGATTTTGTTGCCACCCTAAATACGAATTTAAAACTATTGTGTGTTGTTGCTAAAACTGGCAATATGTATTTTATCCTTAAAACATGCATTTTAAAAACATTTATTGCACTTCTAAGTGTTGACTAATTAGAAAATTTGATTTCAGAAGGATTATGCTATCAGTCTTCACCTTTGGGCAACACACTGTGGTCAAGAACTGACAGCTGGAGGTTAAAGAAACAAAATACCTTTCAGAATTTGAACGCAAATTAAATACATCACTGAATTCTTACAAAATAGGCTTTCCAACATGGACAAAGACAACAAACCTAACATATGCAACAAATGCTTCGAAGTGTTCCCCTCCCAAACCGAACTCGTCGACCACCTCGTCAAAGTCCACAAGGGCAGAATCGTCTTCTCTTGCGACTTATGTGGCCGCGAATACAGCAGGCGCCAGGACCTCAAACGCCACCACATCGCGACCCACTCGTGCAGAGTCATCTACTCCTGTGACTTGTGTGGTCGCGAATACCACAGGTGCCAGGATCTCAAACGCCACATCGCTACCCACTCACGAATATTAAAAAGACACCCGTGCCCCGAATGCGGAAAAACCTTCACGTATAATAAAGACCTCGTGAGACACACGCTGATCCATACAGGCGAAAAACCACACTCCTGCGTGATCTGCGGGAAAGCGTTTACGCACAAGTTTGTCCTTCAGAGGCACTTGGCGATACACACCGTAGACAAACCGTACGGCTGCGACTTGTGCGATTGGACGTTTTCCAGGAAAGACGAACTGGACAGGCACTTTTTCGTGCACAGTAGACTGAAGCCGCATGCCTGTGATGTTTGTGGGCGGAAGTTTTCCATGAAGAATGATCTGAACACGCATATGAAATCGCATACAGGAGAAAGGTCGCATGTTTGCGGCATATGCAACAAAGGGTTCATTCGGAGGCAGCACCTCAAGAAGCATTTAAGGGTTCATGCGAAGAAAACGACTAAAGAATCGGAGAAAGCTTTGGGAGGACGTCGCACCAATCAGCCGTTTGTGTGTAAAGTGGAAAAGAATACTGAAGAGGAGTGTATATAGCTTGTTTAATTATTCAAACAATAAAGGAGTCTAGATATATGACAGTGTTCATTCTAGGCGTTTTTTGAAGGGCAGTCCGCCCTGCCCGCCATTTTTTCATCTCAATAGCGCCCTCGTGCCCCTTTTTTAAAAATGCCTCCCTCTTTTGAAAAAAATCCGCCCTTTTCACTCAAGCACAAGCGTCCTTGCTTCCCTAGCTGTCTTTAAAAAAGGCATCGATAAAAAAAAATTCTCCTTTTTAACTACTACGCGTGTTGTGAAATCTCGATGATTTCAAGCACGGGACATTCCACAAATCCTATTGGCATTTTTTTCTGTGTTTTTTTTTAAAGAGAAGATGGTTGAAGATGAAGAAGTTGCAAGACTAGGCATTTTATTACCAAATTTTGGATTTAAGTAGCCTTTTTATCAACTTTATAAGTAATATCTACATAAAAGAGACATCAATTTTGTACAGGGTTTTTCACTCGAGATTGGCCCCAAACAATCAACAATAGCCCAATATACAGCTCTAGCGCAATGTTAACCAATAAATCAGAACTTTTTTTTGTTTGGTCACGGGTCCGATGTGTGGCCACGTTCACCCCAAACATATATTTTTTTTAAGTGCCCTTTTAAAAACAAGAAGTGTCTTTTCGAAAATGGGGTTCCCTTTTTGCCAACAGCGCCCTGCCCCTTTTCATTGTTAAAGTGAACATTGGATATGAAAAGGGCACTTAAAAAAATTTTTTAGCGTGGCCAGCCGTTAATATATAGGACCCGCGTCTGGTAGAATGGGTGCTAGATTCATAGCAATCTCAACGAGGGGGATACATCCCATACTAAAAATAATCTGACACGTAAGCCAAAATATGTTATGGTCCAAATGTCTTCACGCCTATTCTGATCGTGGGATATGGGTTTAGGTGTAGTAATCGTCATATGAAGCGTTCAGAGCTATAGTGGATGAAGTTCAAAAGTATAAAAAAATGTGTTTGTTGCGGATTAATACTTGTTAAGGGTGTATATTTTCAGAGCCATAGTGAACCAAGTTCCTGCTATTGGTATTTTCTAACAGATGGCATTATTATCTTCTAAATCACTTTAGGATTCAACTAGTGTTAATAAACTTTTACCTTGAGTATCTCAGAACTATAACTTATGATCCACTTTAGCTTTGAACCCGGAAGCAGAAACGCGGCGACATGCATGGCAGATTTTTTTTCAAATGTCTTCAAACAAATTTTTGCATCATGCGAATTATTTTTTATGTCTGCACTACTTTAGAACATTTTCTGCAGAATTTTGAAATTTCTTCATTTTATAAATTGGAATATTTGAATATTCCTGAGGATATTGTGTGAATTCTAGTATTTTAAAATAAACTTGTATACTGTAAAATATTTGATTTTTTTTCATGCTATGATCTTTTTTTCATTTAAAATGGCAGTTTGTATTCTAGCATTAAAATGTCACTGTTATTTTTCAATGATAAGTAAAACGTGATTTATTAGACTTGCCTGCTGTGAATCTTACAATATACTGTCGAAAAGCCAATAAATAATAATTTAAATTACTTTATAAGTTAATTTCTGCAGTTTTGTGACTCATGAAAATGTTGTCGCAGACTGTTAAGAAATTTTCTGCTACTGGGGCTCTGAATGCCGCATATAATCATTGTTCAAAATTTGGAGGCAGTGTGCACATATATATTTTTTTTCAGGATATATCTTGAACCTCCACCAACAGTCTACTATGCTGCACAGTGGGGTATTGGCGACGGTTCAGGGGTCTTTCTCGAGCAATTACATTTTTAAATTTAAGCATTTTTGTGGATTTTTTTGAAAACTCATTATTTGGGTTAAAATAGGTATGGCAGTCGTGATATCTAAATATACCTGTTGTAACCTCGCTGGTCGAAATCACAATTTCAACAAAATGTGGACTCATTGTTTTTCCCTTCTTGTATAATTTATATGAATACACACCTTGTAAGTTTGATAATTTTGAGTTCTTAAACAATTATTTTTGTTTCCCTACTGAAAATGAATCAATTCATAAAAAAATAAGTCTTTAAAATAGATTTGGTTTTAAATTTCTTCAATTTTTGTGTTTGTAGGAATACGGTTGTGACATCCCTTTTTTTAAATTTATTTTTAAAAAAAATGCGTATATATATATATATAATATATTTTATAAGAATTTTGTAAATCTAAAACTACTAAGAACATTATATATATATATAATGTTCTTATTGGTTTTAGATTAACAAAATTTGATATTTTCTCTTTTTTTTTTAGTTGTTCTTAATGAATCCTAAAATCTTATGAAATTTTTGTAAGAATTTTGCTGGAAAAAAAAATGTGTTTTGTTTAAAAAAATCATTAAAAGTTATTAAAGACTTTGTGGTTTTAGGTTTAAATTTTGCCATTTTTTTTTCTTGATAAATCCTCGCATTTTATGTAAGCCATTTTGTATAAATTTTGTTTTAAAAATGACATGTTGTTTAAAAACCTTCAGTAAAAGTTTCAAATAACTATAATAAATATTTTTATTGGTTCACATTTCAAAACTGTCATTTTTTAAAAGATTTTGATAAAAACCAATTTAGGTTTTTAGTGTTGGAAAAATAAGTGATACTTGCTTTGCTTAAAATCATCACAGCCATAGGTGTAAAATTGCATTGGGCCCAATAAATGTTGCATAATTTGAAATATAGTAATTAAAAATAAATGTAATAATAATTAATATTATGTATGTTTAATTTAATTTTCTTTCCAGAAAACTTTCAATTGAAAAATTATGTGTTATGCATTGCATACAGATTCAAACACTATTTTCTATATGTCCATGTTATCAGAAATATACTTAAAAAAATAAATGATTTTGTACGACTTATGTATGTTTTATTTACAAGTAAAATAAAGGGAAATTTGTATTTTTTATTTTCAATAACTGCTTGGCCATTTCATCTGTACTTCAGTATTCATTGTTATTACCCTTTGCACCCCTAGAATATCCATCACATAATTGTATTCTTTAGACGTAAAAGTTATTCCATTTTCTATACTTTTCCCTCTTTCAATTTTTTCCATACAAGATGATTTTTCAGATTTGGTATACTCTCTATTCAGCAACTCAACTGAATATTCGTTTTGGACAAATAGTATTCAAATTCTCCCCCCCTTCAATTGCACAGACAGCGACCGATTTACAAGTTTAGGAGCCCAGGGCCAAAGAACATTTGGGAGGCCCCTAAATTTATGCATAAACACTTCAAGCAAAATAACAATCAATCTTTAATGTAAGTACAAATATTGCAAAAAAACTTATATATTTAAAATTAAAAGTTTTTTTTTATTTCATATATAATTGTAAAATTATATAACTTAAATTAAGATTATCAATAAATTAGAAAATCGTAAAATATATGCAACAAAATGATAATTTATAATTTGCATTCAACAAATACCCAAATAGATCAAGAAGTACACAAATCAAAGAAGTTTAGTCAAAATAAAGACAATTTAAATTATAAGCATACCTATGGAAAATATATTTTACTTTTACTTAAAATTTTTTGTACAACAGTAATGCAATTGAATAAAATAGTGCAGATAAAAAAAATCATTACCTAGCAAATTTATTTGTAATTTAAAAAAAAAAAGCATTTTAACTATTTTTGTGGGTCCCTTTAAAATGGGGGCCTGGGCTAGTGTCCCGAATGACATAAATCAGTCTCTGGTTAGAGAATACATTAAATTAAAGAATAATTTAGGACAAAATAAATCGAGAAATGTATAAGTGGTCGATTTGTAACATCGCGGCCTTGGGCCTACAGAACTTTTGTCAACTTCGTTTTTTGAAAGTAAAGGTCAAAAGTTGCCAGTAATAAAATGAAACTGGGGATAAAAGCACAATGTAAAGTTTTTGTCGAAAATTCTCATATCATCAGTAGTCTTCGAAGGGAAATATTAAACTGTAGTTTCATTTTGGCAGTATAAAGATGTTATGTCGAGTGTAAATGACTGGAAAAGTTTTGCTATACTTTTGGTTACATTGTGCCTTTATCCCATGTACCGTACCTTACATATGCTTGCGATTCATGGTGCATGGTTGAAAAACACTTTGTTGGACACATTTGGAGTTATTTAATCTGCATTTAAATTTAAGATTTATTACAAAACCTAAAATTGAATCATGACCAATATCATACACAGGAAAATACTTTGAAACTAATATACAGAACCATTAACCTTTGAAACTAATAACAGAAATATTAGGCTGGAAATTATGACTGGAAAAGTTTTGCTATACTTTTGGTTACATTGTGACTTTATCCCATGTACCGTACCTTACATATGCTTGCGATTCATGGTGCATGGTTGAAAAACACTTTGTTGGACACATTTGGAGTTATTTAATCTGCATTTAAATTTAAGATTTATTACAAAACCTAAAATTGAATCATGACCAATATCATACACAGGAAAATACTTTGAAACTAATATACAGAACCGTCATATTCAGGGAGGTTATCCACAGCTTTATGCTCATTCATAATATATTGTTTTATGCACATGATTTAAAATGTGCAAAGAGTACAGTTTGGGTTTTATTGGTAAGGAAAGGTTTTTACTGCACTCATATTTTCCCCCAGTGCATACACACGTCACTTTGTATACCACAAGTGCAAAAATAAAGCTGCATTTTTCATTACGGGAAATGCTTTTCTGGTCATGCCACACATAATTCGGCTTTATCCATTGTAAGGATCTAGCTTATTTTATCAGGAAAATGCTCTGATGTACATGTTGCAAATATGATGCTTTTTATCAGTGTGAGAAGATAAATTTATGCAAACGTTCAATTTTCCAGTGTGGTTAACAGGATGGATCAAACATTTACCTTTCAAAAAAATAAAATCGTATGATGGTTTATACGATTTAATGTTAATAATGTATACAGAACCAGCATTGTTCTATACCAAACTACTATTGTTCTATAGAGGGGCTTAACAAAAAAAATTATGCTGATCGAAAATTTTCTTAAAATCCAAGACCCCCAACAACAAGATCCGTATGATACAAATTTGGAAATTTTCCTATGCCAGTTATAAAATGTTTTCAATTTATGGGGCATTTACAAAAAAAAAGTTACTGGACACATATAGAGTTTTAAAATTTGAGATGTATTACAAGACACCAAATTTAATCAATACGACATACACAAATACTTTGAAATTAATATCCCAAACTGTCCTATTCAGAGCTGCTTATACTCGCTTATAGCAATTGAGAATTGACAGAATACAATAGGTAATGGTTGTAAATTTTCTGCACATAATTTAAAATGTGTAAGGAGAACAGTTTGGGTTTTATTGGTAAGGAAAATGCTGTTACTGCACACATATTTTCCCTTGGCACTTACATTTTACTACATTATAAGTACAGAATATCACTTGTATAACTTATTGGGGGTAATGCTTTTCTGCCCATGTCACAAATGATTGGCTTTTATCTATTACGAGGGGGTTGTAATTAGGGATGAAACGGATATCCGGTATCCGGCTGCTTTTTAACTATCCGATATCCGGAAAAAAATGTGCCGGGTATCCGATTTTCCATGCCGGACATCCGGATGAATAAAACATCAAAGATTTATTTTTGCGGCAATCAATTTTCTTTGTTATTGCTTTAAGTATTTTCCTGAAAATTCTACCAATGTATTCACAGTGTGCAGATTCTCCCTTTAAGAGACTTTAAAAAACCCACTTTTTTTCAAATTTTTTACTTTCAAATTATATTTTTAACGAATCGTTATGGTGGAGGTCATCACATCTCACAACTAATATAAAGTTGAATAAAAAAAAAAAAATTCTCAAAAGTTTAAGCAAACTTGAGTTTTTACGTTTGGAATGAAAAAGCATATGGTAAAATTACAATTATTCAGAAATTAAGTGTAAAATGTACAAAACATACGACCATTACTAGCAGCACCCTAGAATAACCATTTGTAAATAAAAAAGCAGCACCCTAGAATAACCCTTTGTAAATAAAAAAGTTTTTTGAATGTTTATTCAATTTTGTTATCACTTTAAAGATAAGAAATTGGGAAATATTACAGAATAAAAAAATATTTTTCTATTTTTAACGATTTCCGTTTTTTCTAGTATGTATGAGAAATTATTTTCATAAAAAATAAACTACCGGATATCCGTCAAAATCTAGTTCGGATATCCGGTTTGTAATGTGCGCCGGATATCCGATATCCGGCAAAACCACTATCCGGTTCATCCCTAGTTGTAATCTAGCTTATTTTATTAGAAACTATTTTGATGTAAAATGTACATATTGTAAACATGAGTCGATTTCCAAGACGATCTAACAAGATGGAACAAACGTCTACCTTTCCAAAAAATATTTTATTACAATATTACAAGTGCGGATTTTTCGCAACGTGAACGAGCAAGTGTTTTTTGAGCTTATCCTTTCTGGAAAATGCTCTGTTACAAATGTCACAGACATGAGGCTTTTCACCAGTGTGAGTCAACAAGTGATATTGGAGTTTCTGTTTTCGGGAAAACGCTTTACCACAAATCTCACAAACATGCGACCTTTCTCCAGTATGAGTAAGTAAATGAATTTTGAGCGTTTGCATTTCCAAAAATGCTCTATTACAAATGTTACAAGCATATGGCTTTTCACCAGTGTGAGAAAGTAAGTGAGATTCAAGTTTTTGTTTTTGAAAAAATTCACTGCTACAAATGTCACAAACATAGGGCTTTTCGCCAGCGTGAGAAAGTAAGTGAGATTCAAGTTTTTGTTTTTGAAAAAATTCACTGCTACAAATGTCACAAACATAGGGCTTTTCGCCAGCGTGAGAAAGTAAGTGAGATTCAAGTTTTTGTTTTTGAAAAAATTCACTGCTACAAATGTCACAAACATAGGGCTTTTCGCCAGCGTGAGAAAGTAAGTGAGATTCAAGTTTTTGCTTTTGAAAAAATTCACTGCTACAAATGTCACAAACATAGGGCTTTTCACCAGCGTGAGAAAGTAAGTGTGATTCAAGTTTTTGCTTTTGAAAAAATTCACTGCTACAAATATCACAAACATAGGGCTTTTCACCAGCGTGAGAAAGTAAGTGTGATTCAAGTTTTTGCTTTTGAAAAAATTCACTGCTACAAATATCACAAACATAGGGCTTTTCACCAGCGTGAGAAAGTAAGTGTGATTCAAGTTTTTGCTTTTGAAAAAATTCACTGCTACAAATATCACAAACATAGGGCTTTTCACCAGCGTGAGAAAGTAAGTGAGATTCAAGTTTTTGCTTTTGAAAAAATTCACTGCTACAAAAGTCACAAACATAAGGCTTTTTACCAGAGTGAGTGACTAAATGCCTGTTCAGATGATTTTTTTCGGAAAATGCTCTGTTACAAATTTCACAAACATGCGGCTTTTCACCTGTGTGAGTTCGCAAGTGACATCGGAGACAGCTCTTTCGGGAAAATGCTCTGCCACAAATGTCACAGACATATGCCTTTTCCTTAGTGTGAGTTAGCAAGTGAATTTTGAGTGTTTGATTTTGAAAAAATGCTTTGTTACAAATGTCACAAACATAGGGCTTTTCGCCAGTGTGAGTGAGTAAATGCTTTTTCAGATTACTTTTATCAGAAAATGTTTTGTGACAAATGTCACAAGCGTGATCCTGCACACTAGTTCGAGTGAGCAAGTGATTTTTTAGTGCAACCCTTGTTGGAAATGATGTGCTATGTGGCTTTTTACCAGCGTGAGTAAGCAAGTGATTTTTGAGCCTATTCTTCCGGGAAAATGCTTTGCTACAAATGTCACAAACATACGGCTTTTCGCCAGTGTGTGTAAGGAGATGTGTTTTAAGGCTGCTCTTATTTGAAAAATATTTTTTGCAAATATCACACAAGATGTTTTTGTTAAGATCGTCTTTGTCGGAAAATTCATTTCTGCAAGCATTCTGCTGTTCTCCTGTATCATTTAACCTGTGGAAGCAAGGTTCTTCATCTGTGGAAAATACTCTGTTGCATATGTCATAAGTTTGTGGCTTTTCTTCTGTAATTGTAGGAGGAGTGGATTTTTCGCCACAAACATTTGCTTCAGTTTGCAGTTCACCAGCACAGGGCAGCTTTGAAACTTCGACGAAATTTTCACCGACTTCCTGTAATTATAAAATATATTTCTGAGAAACTGACAAGTTTGAAGTTAAAAATTAGGTAGATGAAAATAATTAAACTTGGCATTACAATCTCTGTAAGAAATATCATTGGGTTTAATCAGCTCTTGCCAAACCATTCTCCTAACCAAATTCGACCTGTAACTCCAACCCTATCTTTCTTGAGGAGGTCCAGTGCAATAACAACTTTATCCATTAGATCAAAATGTTCATTTTTGAAAAAACAAAAAAAAATTAAAATTATTTTTTATAGCTAAGGTGATAATTTTTCTTTTTTCCTCAGTTTAGTTTTCGGATAAATCTGTAGTAAATGTGCAAAAACTATAAAATATTAATCAATTAATTATTCTATTATGCTTTGAAAAAAAATTACCATCATGGCGCCATCTACATATCAAAATTTGAACAACAGTAAGATTACTTATCAAATGGTCCTAATTGAGGCAAACTGCATAAATCTAAAGCAAGAATTTGGTTTGTAAAGCAATCCTCCGCGGGATGACGAGCATTAGCGAAAAGGGGAGGAGTCCCCTATTCAAGTTTAATTCAACTGAAAATTTCTGGTGTAGTTGATACTGATGCAGATGAAATTTGTTGTGGTCCAAATATTCTTACATTGTTTCTGTAGGGCAAGTTTAGAAAGTGCGGTACCAATTAACATATTTTTTGTATTATATATAGCAATCTATTAATTTCACAATAAAGTTATACTATTAGAATTATATCACAGTAGAATAAATCAGTGTAAAATTTCCAATCCATTACTTCTAACCACTGTAAGACAAGAATGACAATATGTGAGTTACCACCCTATATCATATTATAGTGTTTTATTTAAGGAATTTGTGAAGTTATACTTTTAGCAGTGTTCACTCTAGAAATAAAAAGGGGCAGGGCGCTGTTGGCAGTAAAAGCCACCCCAATTTTGAAAAGTCACTTTAAAAAAAAAAGTTTGGGATGGGGCATGGCCACCCGTTGACACATCAGATCCATGACAAAACCAAAAAAAGTTTCGATTTGTTGGTTGACATTGCAATACAGCTGTATATTGGGCTATTGTTGATGGTTCGGGGCCCATCGCAAAGGAAAGACCCGTACAAAGTTGATGTCTCTTTATGAAGATACGACTTAAAACCCATAATTTGACATTTAAAAATTAATGTTTTCCCAAAAAACCAAATCTGTAACCACACAGCTCCACATTTTTTTAATAATAATAAAAAAATAGCAAAAGGTCGAAAAAAGTAAAACAAGCAGAGGAAATTTGAATCAGGTGGGGCTGCCATAATATGCACTTGGCTTCACTATGGCTCTGAAAATATACACATTAACAAGTATTAATCTGCAACACTTTTTTTTTAATACTTTTGAACTTCATCTATTAAGCTCTGAATGCTTCAAATATTGAGCATGGTTGCCAATTTGAACATAAATCATATTTGGCAATTTATTTTTTATGCCTTGGCGGAGTGGTCGGTTAATTCCTAGTGTACGGTGCCCTCGCCAAATGTGATCGGTTAATTCCTAGTGTACGGTGCCCTCGCCAAATGTGATTTGGCAACAATTGGTGGGCGATAAATTTTATATTTTGGCAACACTATTTCATGACGTTCCTAGCAATATCATGATGTATGGCAACCCTACTTTTGTTTTTCTCGCACCGGTTCACGTTGTTTGTCAAGGCTTTGACGCCAGTTTTCAGAATCGCTCCAAGGAGGCACCGTACACTAGGAATTTATTGAGTGGTCCCCTAGATTCTTTAACCAAAAATATTATAAAATAAAGTCGTTAAGTGTGCACACATGTTAACACATACCGTGCACTGTCACAGACTCGGAACCTCAATTTATGGCCAAGGGCAACGTTGATGTCCGGTGTACAATTTAGGATAGTTGATGCTACCTCCTTCCAGATGTCGATTATGGTGCTTACAGACAAACCTTCTAGCAGTCACTTAATGTCGCAAACATTCTTCCGGGGAACAAGTGGATTTCGGACAGTGAAAAGTCCTTGCCAGTAATCCAGCACATTGCTATGCATGCCATCAATTAGGGTTGCCAAAATATAAACTATTACCCACCAATTATCGCCAAATATTATATATGGCGGTGGCACCGGAACTAACCGGCGACCGTATTTTAGATGATTTGGCGAAGTTAACTCTATAAAATTTAAGGGAGATTATGAATGACTATTGGGTCATTCCACGTCAACTCAACCAGGGTCCGACACCCATAGTCTCAGATTTTGATGAAACTTGGCATGTATGTTCCTTTTATAGATTTAAGTAAGAATATAAAATATTTTTGCTCTATCTCAAGCGGTTCAGGTTTTACAGTCTGTTAAAGTTTTTGGAATTTTGAGGTTTTTGTCGATTGGGTAGAGAAAACGTAATTTGTTCTTTTATAGAAAATAAATTGTATCTCCCTTGTTTACCAACCAATGTTGATAAATTTTTTTATGAATATACATCAATATGTAAGGAATCCAGAAAAAAATAAATTAAACTAGCAAGTGTATATACATGGCCAGAAAAAAATCCGAAAGTTTTATTTATAGATATTTTTAAATAAAATAGTGAGTTCTACGCTAAGTGGAATATCTTCAAAAGGGAAAAGGATAATCAAAACCATTTTTTAGTATTCTTGTTCTAAAAGACTTGCTCTACCACATGAAAAAATAAAATGTATGGGTATTTCACTCCTTTATTATTTTTTTGCACTTCAAAGATAGAAATCACTTGACTCGTTCATTTTCTTGAAATCGTTAAATTAAAATTACAATTTTAGTAAAATTATATTAAAATTGGACATGATACATGAAATTGGCTGTTGCTTAACGAAATTACATGCATTATTGAACATATCAGATCACCTTACAATAAAAAAAACTACAAAGGGTACATAAAAATCTATTTAAAAAAATTGAAAATGCTCTTGATGCTGATTTTCCAAAGAAAAAAAAAGACTTGGTAAACTGTGATCCAAAAATTTGAAGAGATAGACAAACTTCTAGTTATAATTTAAATTGAATTAAATGGTGCAACAAGAAGTAGACAGATTCAGATGCTGACAACTTTAGCTTCCCTAATGTGGTTTAGAAGAAAAATTACAAGAGACTTTCAATGTATCTAATTATTCTGTTTGCAAGGCTTGTGCTATACTCAAATTTTAAATGTGCATACACTTCAAAATTTTGTTCTCTGAAACCTACGTAGTTTAGTTTGGCTAGTGCCATTGCCACACACTTGTGTGTATGCACAATACATCGAAATGTTATTTTATTGATTCACGGAGCAGGTATTAAAGAGGATTATAAAGTATATAGTTTTTAAAGAGCAGGAAAAGAATGTATGTTAAGACACTGCGACAAGTGCCCATCAAAAGATAATATTGTCCAGTTTTTACAGTCAAACTTTGAGAACTACAATGATGAAAACCCTGCCGAGTATAATCAGTGGTTTTCGATTGATGGAAGTGAAATTATATGCTGCTCCAGGTCAGTTGGTGTGTTTATTGATAACTTAGTAGAAAAACTGTACAAGTTAATACCTCACCCATACATTGCTAAAGTTTTCTCAAATACCGCTGTTATCCCAATGGATTTCAGTTAAAATTATGCTTTTACAATAAAAGAAATGGCTCAAGATCATGATTTGACCTTAGATTCATGCACTATTCATCCTGTCATGATTCACTGCAAGAATACAAAGCTGATTTTACCTCTTTGTATAATATTGGATCCCCTTAATGGTATAATATATGATATCCAAAAAACTGTAACAGCCTTTCTGAAAAATAATTGCTTGCATATAACAAACATTCATTACTTCAGTGATTGATGTGTTGGGCAGTATTAAATAAATACATTTTCATGAATCTGTGTCTGCATGAGATGGACTTTCAACTCACAGCTCAGTGGTCATTTTTTGCAACCAGTCATGATAAAACTGAAAGTGACTGAAAGGAAGGAAAGTCAACAACATCTGGACAGACAAATTATGACAACAAATAAGCTATTTGAGTTTTACAAATCTGACATTACATATATTAACTTCCCACTTATTTCTAAAAATCTGCTTGATTCAATTTGTCTAGCTTTGGAAAGTCGTGCTAAAGATTCCAGGAACAAGATCGTTCCACAGTTTTCAGCCAACGGACAATTTGGGAACAATTGAGGTTAAAAGAATCAGCAGTAATGTAATACCAACTCTCATTTTTAACTTATGTAACAAGCAGAAAACTTTACTTGTGACAAGAAAAAATTTATATTTTGTAATCCTCTTTACTAATACCTGCCCTGTGAACTAATAAAATCACATTTTGATATATTGTACATACACACAAGTGTGTGACACTGGGACAAGCCAAACAACACTACTTAGGTTTCAGGGAAGAAATTTTGAAGGGTACTATGCATATTTAAAATTTGAGTATAGCTCACTAAGATTACATAAAACAAATTTTTTCTAATCGCATACTTTTTTTTTATACTTACCACATCCTTCATCATGGAAAAATTCTGGGTTGTTCATCCCTTTGATAATCTGTTTTTACCAATTTGAATAGTTTTTGAGCCTTATAAACAGAATAATCAGATACATTGAAAGTCCCTGTCATTTTTCTTTTAAGCCAAATTAGGGAGGCTAAAATTGTCAGCATCTGAATCTGTTTGTTTCTTGTTGCAGCACTTAATTCATTTTAATTATATCTGCAAGCTTGTCTAGGTCTTCAGATTTTTGGATCACAGTTTTTACCAAGTCATTTTTTTTCTTTGGAAAATCAACATCAAGAACATTTTCAATTTTTTTAAATAGATTTTTATGTACCCTTTGTAGTTTTTTTTAGAGTAAGATGATCTGATATGTTCAATAATGCATGTAATTTCGTTAAGCAAAATCCAATTTCATGTATCATGTCCAATTTTAATATAATTTTACTAAAATTGTAATTTTAATTTAACGATTTCAAGAAAATGAACGAGTCAAGTGATTTCTATCTTTGAAGTGCAAAAAAATAATAAAGGAGTGAAATACCCATACATTTTATTTTTTCATGTGGTAGAGCAAGTCTTTTAGAACAAGAATACTAAAAAAAGGTTTTGATTATCCTTTTCCCTTTTGAAGATATTCCACTTAGCGTAGAACTCACTATTTTATTTAAAAATATCTATAAATAAAACTTTCGGATTTTTTTCTGACCATGTATATACACTTGCTAGTTTAATTTATTTTTTTCTGGATGCCTTTCATATTGATGTATATTCATAAAAAAATTCATTAACATTGGTTGGTAAACAAGGGAAATACAATTTATTTTCTATGAAAGAACAAATTACGTTTCCTCAACCCAATCGACAAAAACCGGAAACTTCCAAAAACTTTAACATGCTGTAAAACCTGAACCGCTTGAGATAGAGCAAAAATATTTTATATTCTTACTTAAATCTATAAAAGGAACAAACATGCCAAGTTTCATCAAAATCTGTGACCATGGGTGTCAAAACCTTTTTTTTTGGTTGATTTGACATGGAATGACCCTATTGGATTTCTGCCAAACAGAATAGTGGCTAGAGTTAAGGTTTTAGCTATTATCGGTATGATTAAATACGAATTGGGTATTAAATAGGGATGAAACAGATATCCGGTTGCTTTTTAACTATCCGATATCCGGAAGTAAAGTGCCGGATATCCGATTTTCCATGCCGGATATCCGAATGAATAAAACATCAAAGATTTTTTTTTGTGGCGATCAATTTTTTTTTGTTCTTGCTTTAAGTATTTTCCTGAAAATTTACCAATGTATTCACAGTGTGCAGATTCTCCCTTTAATAGAAGCTTTAAAAAACCCACTTTTTTCAAATTTTTAACTTTAAAATGATATTTTTAACGAATCGTTATGGTGGAGGGTCATCACATCTCACAACTAATATAAAGTTGAATTAAAAAATAAATTTCTCAAAAGTTAAAGCAAACTTGAGTTTTCATGTTTGGAATGAAAGGGCATATGGTAAAATTACAATTATTCAGAAATTAAGTGTAAAATGTACAAAACATACGACCATCGCTAGCAGCACCCTAGAATAACCCTTTGTAAATAAAAATGTTTTTTGAATGTTTATTCAATTTTGGTATCATTTTAAAGATAAGAAATTGGGAAATATTACAGAATAAAAATATATTTTTCAATTTTTGACCGATTTCCGTTTTTTCTAATGTGTATGAGAATTTATATTCATAAAATATAAACTGCCGGATATCCGGCAAAATCCAGTTCGGATATCCGGTTTGTAATGTGCGCCGGATATCCGATATCCGGCAAAACTACTATCCGGTTCATCCCTAGTATTAAAGTCATTTGAATTATTGGCGATGATATGCTTTTATTTAACAGTCTGTCGAAATCAGTAATTTTTAAGTATAAATTACAAAGCTAATTACTTACAGATGACATACTAATATATAGACAGCCTTAATCACGGTTAAACTTAATAATAAAACACAAAATTATAATCAATTTTAAACAGCGGTACAAAACAAAGCGTAAATAAAGAAACTGTTGCCACTTTCCAAAGCCATTATACATTATGACGGGTTCAGTATATATTCAAAACAAGAGTAAATTTTTTTTTTGCCATGGTCAAATAAAAAAAAAATGAATACTTGAATTGCTAAATCATGTTACTAACATGCATAATCTGACCTTTTTGGAATTAATCCAACTTGGATTCCAAAATCAGCTGTCATCCAATAAGGCTCCAAACCAGCAAGAATATATAAAAAAAATAAATTAGAAAAGAAGATGAACCCAGTGGCTTGACTTGACCTAACCAGTCGTAAATATTAGTAAAATTCTGTATTTGACAAGAGTCACAGTGATATCCTTCAGAAAGGTACGAATTCCTTTTATTATACTATTATTTTTCAGCTCTTCTCCATTTTGATAAAAAATTACAGGGTTAATTCCTAGTGTTTGGTGCCCCCCCCCCCCCCCCCCCCCGCCAAATGTGTTTTGGCGACAATTGGTGGGCGATAAATTTTATAGTTTGGCAACGTTCCTAGCAACGTCCTTCATGACGTTCCTAACAACGTCCTTCATGATGTTCCTAGCAATCATGATGTACGGCAACCCCACTTTTTTTTAACATAACGTTTCACTTTGTTTTGCCAAGACCTTAATCACCAATTTTCAGAATCGTGCCAAGCGGGCACCGTACACTAAGAACTTACCAATTACAGATAAAAAAGCCAAGTTAAAATGCATTGTATTTTACCCTATTGCGACTTTTTTTTAAAATAGAGATATTCGGAACGATACCACGTTCTTGGCCACACCCTGTTTTGTTGCCTATTAAAGAATTTGCCCATTTCCTCCCTGCAAGGTTGACGAAACTTGTAACTACATTTGGTGAATATAAAAGGGATCGTAGAGTACATTTTAACAATAATTCACACTCTGACTTTAGTTAAGGGTTCTGAAAAAGCAAATTCACTATACTAACCAGTACTTGATGGCAAAAATTAGATTTGTTGCCAATAAAAATATTCTTTCCTTATGGGATAGCCGAAAACAGTCCTTAGATTCGTCTTTCTTGCCGTGTGACCATGGAATGCGTTTTAACGAGAGTTATAAGACCCTTACAGGGATAAATGACATAACAACGTGTAGAGAAAGATGAGAAGTTTCAATCAAGCCAATTATTAAGCCATTTCAACCTCTGCCTTCAAACCACATTTTGACCAACTACAGTATACAATTCCGCTCCCTAACTCAATGTGGAATCATCCTGTGGGAATAAATGGCATATCATACTGAATAAGAAGCCTGACTTGGGCTGCAGTATACGCTTCCGACGTACTGAACTAATCGTGGAATCAGCCTATGGGGAAATGGCATCCATCGTTTAGAGCATTGGTTCTCAACTTTTTTTCTCTGATGCACCCCTTGATAAAACTTTTCATTTATGAGTACACCCGTCTCGTATAACCCCCTCAAGGCCTCCGCGGCCGAGTAGATTAGGCGTCAGCTGGGAATCCAAGGGTCCCCGGTTCAAAACCTTGCGATGGACTAGACTAAAGAATAGTAAAAAGTAGTGATATTGCGATCGGAGGGTTGCCAATTTCGCTACCAAAATACTAGAATGTCGTCCAGAACATCCACAAAAAATAACGGTGTGTATACGGGACTGGTGCACGATAAATCTGATCGGGGTCCAAAGTCCCGACGTCTATTGAAGGCGTTTGGTGCCAGTTCAGTTGTTGTCCTCCTCATGTGACCATGGTTAAAAAATACGAGGCATCGTTCACGGGTCTTTCCTTCGAGATAGGCCCTGACTGTCGCCAATAGCCCACTGTGCAGCTCTAGTGCGACATTATTTAACCAAACCAAACCAACTCGTTTAACCTTCCTCACTCATCCACCTACACTAAAAAAAATTTGTTTTTGTTCTTAAGTTAACTAACAAATTAATCAAACAGCTGAAATTGATGACACTTGCAGCTTTTATTTTTGATTTTACTTATTACATTTATTATTTTTAATTTAGGCGTTTTCTGCCATTACTAATACTATTTTCGCATATTCCAACGAGACAGCAATGTACACCCAGGTTGAGAACCACTGGTGTAGAGGAAAGTTGGACCCATCGACCAGGCCGATTATTAAACCATTACCTGCTCTGAGCTTTGTGCATCATGGAGGGGAGTATATGCACTATAATTGTACAGGAAATCAGCCTTTGCGGATAGATGACCCACCTTCCGGAAGAGGATGGTGGGCCGTGCCAACCAAGTTGGCAATTTATCCACCTCCCCCTTAAACAAACTGCGGTGTAGTACGGCCTCTATCTACTCGAATTTTTTTAAGTATTAAAATTTGTCGATTTAAAAAGTTAAAAAAATATTCACCATAAATATAAAAATATGCTTTTAATATTTATAAAAAAAATAATCTTATGAAATTTCAAACGTTTTTCAGCTGTAAATCTCCTCCCATCAAAACCATGCCTACCGTCGGTTTGCGCAGCAAGGAGGACGAAGTTTTCGAGGTGGACATGGAGGTGGCCAAAATGTCCCTAACTGTCAAGACCTTACTCGAAGAACTGGGCACTGTAGAGGAGTATGAGATACTCCGGATGCCCAGGATCAGCTCCAGCACCATGAAGGTGGTGCTCGACTGGGCGAAATACCATGTCAACAAGCCAATTGAGTCGGATTCCGATTCTGATTCTGATGACAACGGGGTACAGAGGTTAGTGTTTGAGCTGCAGTTAAAGCAGTGGTTTTCCAGTGTTCATTCTAGGTGTTTTTTGAAGGGCGGTCGGCCCTGCCCGCCCTTTTTTCATCTTGATAGCGCCCTTATGTCCCTTTTTTCAAAAATGCCTCCCTCTTTTGAAAAAATTCCGCCCTTCTTGCCCTTTTCAGTCAAGCACAAGCATCATTGCTTCCCTAGTTGCCTTTAAAAAAGCCACCGATAAAAAAAAAATTGTGTGTAAATTGGAATTAAGTGAATTATGACAGGAGAAAAACAAACTCCTTTATAATTAATTACGCGTGTTATGAAATCGAGATGATTCCGCGGTAATTTAGAGTACCAGGCATTCCACAACTCCTATTGGTTGTCTGTGCCTGCATATGAAATTCTAAGTTTTTTTTTCTGTTTTTTTTATAGAGAATATTGTTTGGGCCTAGGTAGGGATTGGTTTGCATGACTGACTAAGCATTTTATTACAAAATTTTGGATTTAATTAGCCTTTTTATCAGTTTTGTAAGGAATCTGATTCCTACTTACCGAATTGGCTTTTAAGGAAAACAATAATTTAAAAATGTAAAATTTCAGATTTCCAATAATATTTTCATAAAGAGATATCAATTTAGTACGGATCATTCCTTCGAGATAGGCCCCGAACCGTTAACAATAGCCCAATATGCAGCTCTGGCGCAATGTCAACCAACAAATCGGAACTTTTTTTTTGTTTGGTCACGGGTCCGATGTGCATGTGTGGCCACGCCCACACAATTTTTTTTAAGTGCCCTTTTAAAAGAAAGAAGTGCCTTTTCAAAAATGGGGTGCCCTTTAGCTGCCAACAGCGCCCTGCCCCTTTTTATTTCTAGAGTGAACACTAGGTTTTCATTAATAAAAATTGATAAAACTTTTCTGCTCTAAGGGGCATTAATTTATTATGTTGTGTTAATTTTTCTAATTTGGTACCCCCTCCTTCTCATGTCCCACACAGTCGCATCATCTTTACCCCTCTCTCATGTGACATAAGGGTCATTCCACGTCAATTCAATGGGACCATAGCATTGAAATTCCTTAAAATATGCTCTGCCTCCTTCTCATGTCCCACACAGTCACATCATCTTTACGCCTCTCTCATGTGACATAAGGGTCATTCCACGTCAATTCAATGGGACCATAGCATTGAAATTCCTTAAAATATGCTCTGCCTCCTTCTCATGTCCCACACAGTCACATCATCTTTACGCCTCTCTCATGTGACATAGGGTCATTCCACGTCAATTCAATGGGACCATAGCATTGAAATTCCTTAAAATATGCTCTGCCTCCTTCTCATGTCCCACACAGTCACATCATCTTTACGCCTCTCTCATGTGACATAAGGGTCATTCCATGTCAATTCAATGGGACCATAGCATTGAAATTCCTTAAAATATGCTCTGCCTCCTTCTCATGTCCCACACAGTCACATCATCTTTACCCCTCTCTCATGTGACATAAGGGTCATTCCACGTCAATTCAATGGGACCATAGCATTGACTCAGTAGCAGAAAAATTCTTAACAGTCTGCGACAAGTTTTTTAGGGAAAAAGATTTGTCTGCAACTTAATTTATTATGTAACTATTGGTATACCTTTCATGAGCAAGAATTCGATTAAAAAAAAAATCTCAGCAATAGTATTACTTCGTTTTCGCGGTTTTTTTTCTTCCTGTGCTTGCTAGATTATAAGTATTCATCACTAAAATAATATAGTACCAATTATTTAAATGTTTAACATCTTATTGAACAAACACATACCCATTTATTAAATAGTTTCAGCATTTAAAACAAAAACACCTTATGTTAACAATATTTTCTATGAAAAGGACAATACAAATTAAAATTTTATTTCATTGTTAAAATTTATAAATGAAAAAAAAAGAGATTATTTTCCGAATTTCTTTGTAAATTAAAATTGGAATTATATCTTTAAAGTATGGTAACTTCATTAAATTGCAGAGTTCATACTGGAAAAATAAAAGGGAAGGGTGCAAAAAAAAACATTTTTTTTTATCTGCTAGTACTTAAATATGTAAGTTTCAAAATTGCAAAAATTAACTTCAAAGGCAATTTAAATTATTATTTATTATGGTTTTAGACATTTAATATAAGTTTTATAACATTCAAGTCTGATAAATTATGCTGTCCTTGAAGAATAGGAATAGTGAATAAAATTTAATGCAAACTAACTGTAAACTAATGTTCAAACTGTTATTGTACATGTAAAAGAATCATGACATAAAATTAAATATATTGAAGTATAAATTTATTTTAAAATACTAGAATTCACACAATATCCTCAGGAATGTTCGAATATGCCAATTTATAAAGATGGATAAATTAGCGAAGTTCGATTTTTAATAAACTTTGCATAATTAATTGGTTTGCAATAGTAAAAAAATAATTAAAACTAAAGAAATGCCTTTCAAAACGAGAAAGCTGGCTTTGAACATGTAGTAAAACAAGTTTTCAGTCTTGAAAATCGGAAAAGCCACCGGGCTAAAACGCCGATTTCGGAAAAAAATCGGCAACTGTGGTTAGCTGATAATAATAAAATTCCTAACAAACTCAATAAAAAGTTAAGAAAACCATGTTAAAGCCAGACCAAAATGAATAAATTTGAAAAAGAAATGCATTTTTAGTCACCAACATCGAAGTAATCGCGGTGTCAAATTGCCGATTTTTGAAAAACTTGCGTCATTTATTTACCTATTGACTATCAAATATATGAGATAAGAATGAATAAAAAGAAAGAAAAAAAATGAGCTATTAACGTAAAAAATTTAGCTCTAAATCCGAAAGAGAAAAAAAAATATCGCCAAAATCGAAAATCTGCCGTAGAAGCTGTATAAAATACCGTTTTCGTTTTGTGAAAATTCCCTTCTCAAAGAAGATTCTTCTAATTATTTTGTAGTAATCTATCTTTTCAAAGAACAGGTACTGAAATGTACCATGGAGTTGGACAAATAACCAGGAAGCGTCTGTTGCGATTTTTTCAAACACGTGTAACTTATCGCGATTGCGACTTTCTATTATCGGGACTTCTCCCCCATCCCCTTCTTAAATGAAAGAAAAGTAATTATCTAACCTAAAAAGAATCTGCAGAAAATTTTCTAAAGTAGTGCAGACATAAAAAAAAATGTATGGTAGACTTCTGCAAAAATTAGTCTGCAGACATTTGAAAAAATCTGCGTCGTACGACGCACGTCGCCGCGTTTCTGCTACCGGGAGCATTGAAATTCATTAAAATATGCTCTGCCTCCTTCTCATGTCCCACACAGTCACAACATCTTTGCGCCTCTCTCATGTGACATAAGGGTCATTCCACGTCAATTCAATGGGACCATAGCATTGAAATTCCTTAAAATATGCTCTGCCTCCCTCTCATGTCCCACACAGTCACATCATCTTTACGCCTCTCTCATGTGACATAAGGGTCATTCCACGTCAATTCAATGGGACCATAGCATTGAAATTCCTTAAAATATGCTCTGCCTCCTTCTCATGTCCTACACAGTCACATCATCTTTACGCCTCTCTCATGTGACATAAGGGTCATTCCACGTCAATTCAATGGGACCATAGCATTGAAATTCCTTAAAATATGCTCTGCCTCCTTCTCATGTCCCACACAGTCACATCATCTTTACGCCTCTCTCATGTGACATAAGGGTCATTCCACGTCAATTCAATGGGACCATAGCATTGAAATTCCTTAAAATATGCTCTGCCTCCTTCTCATGTCCCACACAGTCACATCATCTTTACGCCTCTCTCATGTGACATAAGGGTCATTCCACGTCAATTCAATGGGACCATAGCATTGAAATTCCTTAAAATATGCTCTGCCTCCTTCTCATGTCCCACACAGTCACATCATCTTTACCCCTCTCTCATGTGACATAAGGGTCATTCCACGTCAATTCAATGGGACCATAGCATTGAAATTCCTTAAAATATGCTCTGCCTCCTTCTCATGTCCCACACAGTCACATCATCTTTACCCCTCTCTCATGTGACATAAGGGTCATTCCACGTCAATTCAATGGGATCTACCACCTCCGATTTTTTTTGAAAGGAATAAAAATAAACTATCAATTTCTTTAATTCCTTTATTGCCACTAAAAGTTAACTTATGTCATTCACTTGATGTTATCTTTCCCACACTATATTTTGAAGGTTCAATTTTTCAGTTTTAAACTTAACTACAATTTGAAAACATTTAACTAACCAAAATTAAAATTATCTTTCTGAGATATTCTTTATAAAAGTGTGACCAATAAGTTAATTCCCAACTTCTTTTCTGTCCATCTTTTTCAACCATCTCCATATGAACATTCCATAGCTCAAGTGGCTTCAAGTGTTTACATTAAGTCCCAATCAAATGTGTACAACACATGAAGGCCCTTATAGGGAGGCACACACATTTAAGATAATTTTTCTTTTTTGCTTGTGATCACCACAAAAAAAGAAAGTTGCAAAATTGAGTATGGCTGTAGACTAGAAAACAAATTTCTTGTAATTAATTAAGTTTTAATTAAATTAACTTCAAAATTTTTATTTAAAAATTATTTAATTAAATTTTTTTATGAATTTTATCAGATACTTATAACAAATAATTATATAAAAGTTTCAGAATGACAAAAGTGCAAATTTTTACTATAAAGAGTAAAATAGCCATCCATTTTATTCTTTATTATTATAAACTATGTTCTTACAATTATTTTCATGTATAAAAAAAGTAAAATTGTGGAGGAGGACCCTCTTTTTGATAATTTAGATTTAGTAAGTTTTTCTACAAAAAAAATCAAATACTTGCCTCCTTCAATATTTTTTCCTGAAATTTTATATTGATTTTGTGGAGTGAAATATTATTTTGTAACAACAATATGGCTCTTATTGATATCCCAAAAAAATTTCATACAGATACAATGAATAGTTCTGGAGAAAGAATTTTATATCTAGATATATGCACCTCATTTTGAAAATGTGCAAGATGAGCTGAGATTTTGAATGGTTGTAATACGAAAACTATTTGAGACATAGCAAAATAATTTTGAATATATAGTTTTACCTACAAAGAAAGAGTTTACACTAAGTTTTAAAAAAATCGGAGGTGGTAAGTGCCATTGTCTCGTTAAACTGAGAAAACAAATTTCTTGTAATTAAGTTTTAATTAAAGGGACTTTAAAATTGTTATTTAAAAATTATTTAATTAAAATATTTTATGAATGTTATCAGAATAACAAATGATTATATAGAAAATTCAGTAGTATAATTATATTGCTAAATAAAAATGTGTTTGTTTAAAAAAAAATTTCAACAAGTGTTATTTGTCAAGATGGCCGACAAAATTGAAAATTTTTACTATAAAGAGAAAAATAGCCATCAATTTTATTCTTTATTATGATAAAACATGTTCTTACAATTATTTTCATGTATATTAAAATTGTGGAGGACCCTCTTTTTGATAATTTAGATTTAATAAAGTAAGTTTTTCTACATAAAAACTCGAATACTTGCCTCTTTCAATTTTTTTCTTGAAATTTTTTATTAATTTTGGGGAATGAAATATTTTTTTATAACATCAATATGCTTTTATTGATTTGCCAAAAAAATTTCATAGAAATACAATGAATAGTTCTGGAGAAAGAATTTTATCTCTAGATATATGCGACTCATTTTGAAAATCTCAAACATGCAAGATGAGCTGAAATTTTGAAATTTCGAAGGGCTGTAAAATAAAAACTATTTGAGATACAGCAAAAAAATTTCGGACATTTACTTTGACCCACAAGGAAAAAGTTTTCACCAAATTTTAAAAAAATCGGAGGGGGTGGGTGTTAAACTCCTCTTTTTTCCGTTGATTTGATATGGAATGACCCATAATGATAATTATTTACAATTAAAAAAAAGTCGGTAAAAATTTTACTGTACGGTCACCCTTGGCGACTTTTTCAAAATTTCGCCAAAAGTCGCCATTTTGGCGATGTTTTTTTTTTTTTTTTGCACGAGCGAGATCTAAAGGAAACCTGTTGTCCAATAGGATTGCTGTAATTCCTTGTCGGGTCGGAGGAGGGTTGCCATTTAAATAAAATTTATCGCCAAATGTGGAAAAAATCGCGCCAATGGTAACCGTACAGTAAATCTGACCCAAAAAGTCATTAAAACTTCTGGTTCTGTGTATACAATGTACAATAAGACAAAAGTACTAAGTAAAAGTCATATACAATAATTATCAATAAGGCAAAAGTCTAAAATAGCAAATATAAAAGTGGTTTTATTAACTGTAAATGATATTTAATGTATAATGCGCAGACCGACTTTGTACAAGGGGGGAAAATAACTGAAGGGGACATCAGTGATAAGCGCCTCGAGCCGTGCGGGGTAGCTGGCGCCAATTTCAAAAGATCAAGATGGTGACACTCTGTAAAGGGTGTCTTGACAGCTTAACTGACGGAGCATCTGAATAATCTTTAATGGAAACCACGCCACATGACTTGGCTGATTACCCTCCAGTTGCTACTTCTTGGCGAGAGTGAGGCACACTGACTAAAGACTGCACTACACTAGAGAGACTATAACTGACGAGAGGTATGAGCGATTCCGTTTAAATTATTGATGAAACGGATACCCGACAACTATCCGGTATCCGGCAAACCGGTATTAAGCAAACTTGAGTTATCATGTGCTTAATTGGAATGTAGGGACAGGGTAAAAATACAATTCTTCAGAAATTAAATGTAAATTTTACAAAACATACGCCCATTGCAAGCGGTATCCTAGAATAACCCTTTATAAATAAAAGTTTTTTGAATATTTATTCAATCTTGGTACCATCTAAAAGATAATGAATTGGCGAATATTATAGAAAAAAAATTATATTGTCCTTTTTGGCCGATTTCCGTTTTTCCTAGTGTGTAGAGAAGATATTTTCATAAAAGAGAAGCTGCCGGATATCCAATCGGATATCGGGCAAAATCCAGTTCGGATATCCGGTTTGTAATGTGCGCCGGATATACGATAAAACCACTATCTGGTTCATCCCTATTTTATATACGAATTTTTCTTACATGCGCACTGGTCGGCCGACGAATTTAGCATAATAATCCTCTTTATAAGCAAAAAGAACACTGTGATTGACCAACCAGGCCATGGAAAACGTAAACAGGTGCTGATCGGAAATTACTGTCGCGTGTATTTTACTAAGCATGTCAATAAAACAATAAAATGAATGGGATTTCTATAAACAGTGATACGTCGAAGTTTGGGAAAGCAATTTCAGCATTCCCGTCTGTAAAGTTTTGCTTTGTCGCACAGCCACATAGACTCCTTCCCCATGTAAGACGCAATTGCACATGATAGAATTCACCCAAGGGCATGGGATGCAATATTAAACAAACGACCCCTAAGGTGGATTATATCTTTTTAAAATTTTGTCCAGGACAGGAAAATATTACATAATCAAAAGCTTCTGTGTGGTTGTCAATTTTTCAAATCCAGTATAAAAGGACACAGAACTTTAAATCATAAAACTCGTTCTTTTATTGAAGGATAGACAGTGATATCGCGCAATCAGTGATTATTTCTTTCATCACTATTTGAAGACAAATAGTCATAGTACAGTAGTTACATTTTTAAGTTAGGGAATAATATTGTTTTATGTAGCATTGAATTTCAATAATTCAAATGTTTAACCTTTTTACTTTTGGTGATCTCGCACTAAAATCGCCCATTTACAAATTTATTTCCTTGGTAACCACATGTGTGAATAGGAAGCATAGAGCAAATTCTGTTGCCGCATAGGGGATATTTTAGATTAATTTGCAGTTCATATAAAAAATTTCTTTCCAAATACAGTTTTATCCCTTTTCGTCAGGGTCCATGTTTCTGAGGCATACGTGAACCAATCTTATAAGGGTTTTATATAGCAATATCTTAGTTTTTATTTTAATGACGTTTGATTTGAGATATTTCCTTATTTTAATGTAGGTCCTTCTATGTATATTAAGATTTATATGCCCTTTAATATTAAAGTGTGAAAACATGTTAGTTTTTCTTCGTATGTCTCAGTCCTGATATTTTTAAGATAACGTTCTGGAGCACCAGGGAAAATCTGGGATTTTTGATTTGATTATTCTGTAGAAACCCAAATTTAAAAACTTTTGATGAAAAACAGTTATATTAAATTAAAAAAAAAATGCTGCATATTTTCGGTGGCGCCGGAACTTATTTCAATGAGGCACTGGTGGAATTTCTTTCAAGATCGTCCTATCTCCGGCTTCCACACTTTTGGGCATATGTTATAGAGCCTACCATGGTACGAATGGTTACCAAGCACATAACATGGTTTTAGTGAGTTGGTATGTTGATACAATTGCTGAAGTATTTTCTAACTTTGAGGAGAATTAGAAAACTTGGGTTTTGTAAGTAAAATTTTCATATAAAGTAATTTTGAATGTATTGATGTTTTCCATACGAACTTGGGTATCCAGGACACTCAAGAAATTCCAATCTTGCAAAGAAGTATCCAGAGGAGAAAAAACCTATTATTTATATTATTTTACAAATTGAAGACTTGGGTGTAAGAACCAGACAGCTCCAGTTTCCAAATTGTTGGGCATGGACGAAAAACACTACGTTTCTTGTACCATATGAGACAAAAGCACAGTCCACTTTCCTATATATCTACAGCCATTGCTTAAAGCTGTCTGGTTCTTGCACCAATCAGTACAGAATTTTTTTTCTTTATAAAATCAGAAAAAGCGGAGCTGTCTGGCTCTTGCAGCCACGTCTTTAAATACGCATTTATCGAATCTTGTTTACAACATATTATTTGAGTAAAATAGTAGGGATGAAACCGATATACGGTAACCAGGCACGTAAGTAAAGGGGGTGGGTTTGCGGGGTTCAACCCTCTCCCATTGTAAGTCAAATAAAAAAAAAATTAAAAACCGAATAACTGTAAAAATCATAAAATAGAGATTTGGGGGGGGGGGGGGGGGGGTGAAAGAATACCACTGTGAGCATGGGGAATTGAGACAGAAACACGACGACGTCATGTGTTAGGTTTAATTTGAAATTAAGATAACAAAGGGAGAAGATCGTCAAACGGGGTCGTAAAAACAAGATGCTCCAAAACATGCTATGGAAACCATATTGTGGTATGGCTCTTCGAGCCAGGACCACATAATTTCGTTAATCTTAAAATACTTCATTATATGCTGCCAGTTTATTCTAAAACAAAACCATTCTCCCATGTTTTCTATAATGGTTTTTAATTTATTGTTTTTGTTGGTCCGCGAAACTACCTGCTCTTTGAGTATTATCTAAATTTCTGGAAAAACAAGCGAGCGATTTTTTTTCTTACTTTTTGTACGAATCAACCCAGATCCAAGACGCAGACCAGTCGGCTCGTATCGCCCTTTTTATTTTTATTTAATTCTAAAAATAGATCAGACACCCTTTCTTTCATCATATATGTATATGAAACTTTGTACATTAAAACGTAGTAGTATTGCGTAATCTATAGGCGCCGAACGTCTGAGCATTTTTAGTGTTATTTCGATGGCAATAAATCTTGTTTTATTACACTTTGCGATTTGCGGTTTTGTCCCCCCCCCCTTCTCCCACCCGCGTGGGGTAGTTCGGAATTGCGAGTTTTAAAAATCCCTGGTTTGGGTAAATTTAAGCCCAAAAAGAAATAGCAAATGAAAGCGAGGGAAGATTAGATTGCCGAACTTGTAAGATTAAACTTAAGTTAGGCCTCCGAACGGACACTGCATTAGGCGTCGCACTGGAGATGCATATTGGGCTATTGGCGACCGCTCGGTGCCCATCTCGAAGGAAATACCCGGGAACAATGCCTCATATTTTTTAACCATGATCAGATAACACCTGGCGCCGTTAAGTTGGTATTTTTTTTTGTTTCTTTTATATCTTTGAATTTAAATGACCTTTACTATTTAAATTTAATTTATGGATATAATTTAGGGAGTGATTTACTAATTTTAAAAGTACATAGTTTTTGACGACTGTTAAAAGTAGTTAATGACAGTGATTAACGTTGCTGACTCGATATTCAAGTGCCAGCGTATTCCTTTACTAATGAAAATTAATAAATTTTTTGAGAAAAAAAAATTCATATTTTTTAACCGACTGAACAGCGCGGCAACCAAAACTTTGAAATAAAAACGCCAGAAATTTTAAATTAAAACCGCCAAATCGCGCGCCAAGTCGAGAGGTAATAGATTCGACCTTTATGTGTTTTTTTATGTACGTTCGCGCAGAACTTCGGTTCTAATTCAGATATTTGCACAATTTTTGTTGTTGTTTGATAGGGGATGTTTCAAAGGGGAGCAATTAGAAAAAAAAATATCCGGTTATCCGGCATTTAACTATCCGGAATGCTCAATTAACTGGACCGTTTGAAAAAAAAAATTGTCCGATTTCGAAAATTCTTTTTTTGTTGGATAGAGAAAAATCCACTTAGGTAAAATCTGCAAAACAAAATCGGTTATCCGGCTTAATATCCGGCTTAAATATCCGGAAATGCCGATTAACAGGAGTTTTTTTAAACAATTTTTCCGATTTCAAAATATTTTCAGTGTTTAACAGAAGTTTACAAGAATTTCATTTCGTTTAACCAGCATTTATAGGAATTGTTTTACAATATACATTGTTGAGCACAAGTTATTACTTGAATTTCTTGGTGACTAATAATAGGGGGCGAAGCCCCCCGCTAAATTAAAAATTAAAAAGGGAAAAATAAAATAATTTTTCTTAAGAAAAGGAAAACCGACTTGAGGAAAAATGCGCTAAAAAGTAAAAAATAATATTTAATTTTACGAACGCATTGAAAATATGGAATTATTTAATGTCAATTTTATACTTATTACAACTTTTTGAAGTTGGTGCCAATTTACAAATATCATACCTAAATTTTGGCGCCGATTTCAAAAAGTTGTAATAAGTATAAAATTGACATTAAATAATTCCATATTTTCAATGCGTTCGTAAAATTAAAAATTATTTTTTACTTTTTAGCGCATTTTTCTTCAAGTCGGTTTCTCTTTTCTTTTAAGAAAGATTATTTTATCATATATTTTTTTTTCTTCCATTTCATATTTTTGTCACTGTCTTATATCTAAATCCTCTGCAGATGTCGCGTTGATTCGTGGGACAAGGCATTGCTGAAAACCTTGGACACCGCCTCGCTCTTTGAGGTGAACATGGCTGCCAACTACTTGGACATCAAGGGGCTTATGATATCAACCAGCAAGACCATTGCCAACATGATAAAGGGCAAGACCCCCCAGCAGATCCGGCTTGTGTTCAACATACGACAAGAAGAAAGTGACTGAAGTATTTGCAAATTTACTGTCTCATTGTTTTGGTTTCAAAGTCTTAGTTGTATTATTTATTTTTTTAGTTTTGGATATCTCATTTGTTCTGAGGAAGTTATGATTGTACATTTAAGTCAAGTCCACTCTGCATTGGGGACAGCCGAGGAATTTCAAATTTACTTGTAAAGTCATGGATTTTCCCCACTGATCTCTAACTGTAACTTCTGGATAGGGCAAGACCACTGAACTCTAATAGGGTTGCTGGAAGGCTGAAAGCCGGTTTTGCCAATAGGGGAAATGAAGGTATGGCGGCTTTCGCCAACTCAACTCAAAAGAGGGACGGGAGATAGGAGTTTCCATGCTAAAATCGCTTTATTTAAAAATTTATTGCGCTCTAAATACAACTCTTTTGATAACGCTGATTATTGCAAAAAATCACGGAAATATTGTAGATAGTGAGAAAAAATGTTGTTTGTGTTGCTTTTATGGGGAAATATTATTTTTTAGAAGTTTTATACGTCCACATGAGTGGCTATATTTATTAACTTTTAACGGTAATTTTAGTTATTTTATGGTTCAATGCCTAAAATATTGCCATAATAAATTGAAGGAATTTAATATTAATTAATAAAAAATTAATTAAGATTAAAATAATTAATAATTAACAACATAAATATTTTTTTAATTGTAATAAAATTTTAAAAACTATGTTTTAATTGGTACTAATTAGCATGTATAGTACCCCTTAGCAATATGGGACCGAGTTTTAATTATGATTTATTACACAAGCAGCAAATAATAAACTAACAATTTTTAAAATAGTGTGATTAAATTTTTAATTTGAAGAAAATATATACAAAAATTATTATGCAATAATACTCTTTAATAATTAGACTAACTGTGCTTTATTAATTAAACTATTAATTATATTATATACTTTATTAATTAAAGTATTAATTATATTACTTTATAATTAAACTATTAATTATATTATATACTTTATTAATTAAAGTATTAATTATATTACTTTATAATTAAACTATTAATTATATTATATACTTTATTAATTAAACTATTAATTATATTATATACTTTATTAATTAAACTATTAATTATATTATATACTTTATTAATTAAAGTATTAATTATATTACTTTATAATTAAACTATTAATTATATTATATACTTTATTAATTAGACTACACTTTATTAATTATAATACTACTTAGATTATACTTTATTTATTAGATTATACTATTAATTAGATTATACTTTATTTATTAGATTATACTATTAATTAGATTAAACTGTGTTAATTAAACTATATTTTATTAATTAGATTCATTTATTAATTAGAGTAAGAATAATTAATTAAATAATTATCAATAAGCGAATTTGCAAATAATTACGATAACTTCGGCCTTATAAGTCGCTCTTATAGTTATAATCAATAAATATACTTTTGTAATACAATACAAAAAGTAATCCCTATTGCAATGTAACCGGAATAAAACAAATTTACTCACTATTTTTTAGTTCAAATATAGTGTTTTTCTGGAACTCTTAATTAAAAATTATAATATAATTGATTTTAAAACGTAATTAAAAATTTTAGTAACTTTTCAAAAACATAATAAAAGGAAATTTTATGTGATTAATGATTTATTAAATTTCTCTTTAACAAATCCGTATCTAACGTCTAAACTCGTATACTATAATCCAATTATCACGTAAAATAGCTCGCCAACTGTAGTCAAAATATAATTGAAACAGCATCAAAAGCAAGCGATAAAAGTCGCCCATCTGGCAGCCATGTGCCTAACTCAACCCATTTTCGCGCCCATGCAGGCTTCATCGGCTTCAATACGCTTCTTCCTTCTAGGTCTTATACATTTCTATGGGCAAGACATTTTGTTGACTTGAAGCCGATATGGAGGCCGCCATGATGGGGCACACTTTTCTTGATACCGCAATATTTCGTATATTTTTCATGTTAAAATACGCCGACATATATTATTTTTGGGTAAGTTTTTTTTATTTTCTTTTTAAACCCATTTTAAATGTAATCTGCTATTAAAATAGGAAGTCATTTGCAAGTCAAAGTAGAAGTAGTTAAAAAGCAAGAGCAAAAACTATTTGTTTGGCAATATAAAATTTAATTCTTTAAGAAGAAAATATAATATTTATATATATTTAATACTTCTACAATGCTTTGGTAATAAAAAGCACCACTAAATCATTTTTAAAAAAATGTTGGGGCACAGTATGGCAGCTTTCAATTGGTTTCAACGCGCCCGTAGAGGAAACAAAGTTTGAGCCTTCCAGCAGTTACAGTTAGAGTTCAGTGATTTTCCCCAGACTTGGCTATTTGTACTCTGTCATGTGATTGTGGTAAAAAATAAATTGCTAAGACGTGGTGATATTGTTTTGTCTATTCTTTGCTGTCAATATATTTTTTTTGTGTAGAAATATTTATAAAATCAGTGGTAAACTAGAATTTAGTTTTAAAGAAATCTCAAGGCAATTTTGCTTAAGAAAAAAAAATCTCTCATAAGCCTCTTCAGTCCGCTAAAGAACTGATTCTTCGACATAGGTTCGTCATCTGACCATGGTTCAAAAATACGAGGCACCGTTCCCGGGTCTTTTCTTCGAGATAGACCCCGAACCGTCGCCAATAACCCAATGTGCAGTTGTAATGCGACGTAATTTGACCAACCCATCGAGACTTAAACGACTGATGACGTCATGGACATAGACACATTATAAGATTTAATGTTGTCAATAATCTTCCACGCCAGTATAAGTAAATTCCATAATGTCAAACGGTACGATTTAATGTTTACTTGTCTCCATAATAGACCTGTTACAACCACGTGACTTCGTGGAGGACAGCGGCAAACGACTAAAAAATCTGCAGACTGTGATTGGTTTACACGGCATCACGTGCAGGTTTCCAGTTTGCCTGTGTATAAGACGTTAATTTCGGCCAATCACAACGTACGGTTTCAGCAAGGAGGAAGGGAGGTGGGGGAAGGGGATTCTACTGCCCTATGTCATTGAAAGGACAATTAAGCAGCTTATAGACAAAACTAATTATACTGCCGGTGTATCTTAATTAGTAGTATTGCTATGATGTTTACTAATCTGTCACATCCGGTCACATCGTCAAGTGATTGTTGTTTGCAGGATTTTTCGTAATTTTTGTAACGCTTCTATTAAAAGATTGACGAAAAATGCAGACGACTTTGTTGTATTTTTCTAGGGAAGTTGACAACCCCCATCGCAATATTATTACTTTTTTTACTTTTCTTTGTCGAGTCCATCTCACGGAGAGGCCTCCGTGACCGAGTGGATTAAGGCGTCAGCTGGGAATCCAAGGATCCCCGGTTCAAAACTTGCGATGGACTAGACTAAAGAATAGTAAAAAGTAGTGATATTGCGATCGGAGGGTTGCCAACTTCGCTACCAAAATACTAGAATGTCGTCCAGAACATCCACAAAAAATTAACGGCGTGTATACGGGACTGGTGCACGATAAATCTGACAGGGGTCCAAAATCCCGACGTCTATAGAAGGCGTTGGGTGCCAGCTCAGGTGTTGTCCTCGTCACCTGACCATAGTTCAAAAATACAAGGCATCGTTTCCGGGCCTTTCCTTCGAGATAGGCCCCGAACCGTCGCCAATAACCCACTGTGCAGCTCTAGTGCGACGTTAATTAACCAAACCAAACCATCTCACGGATCCGAATCAGCAATCCTCTGATTACTAGCTGAACGTCTTTATCCACTAGTTGGGCTACTGGAGGCCCGAGCCATGGCCAATTAAAGTCTAGTTGGCCATGCCCGCTCCTATCTCGAAGGAAAGACCCGGGATAACGATTTTTGAACCATGGTTAGATGACGATCACAGGAGAAAGATAAAACCATTGTTTTCACATTGCTCCCTCAGTTAGATAAAGTGAGTGACGTCACAAATTATCCAGGGTGAAAGAGAGCCCCAGTTGCTCAGTTGTTAAGGCGTTCAGCTACTAATCAGAGGATTGGTGGTTCGAATCCGGGAAATGGACTTGACAAAAGAAAAGTAAAAAAAGTAGTGATCTTGTGATCGAAGGGTTGCCAGCTTCGCTACAAAAATACTGGAAAAGTTGTCCAGAGCATCCGCAAAAATTAACGGCGTGTATACGGGACTGGTTCACGATAGATCTGATCGAGGTCCAAAGTCCCGACGCCTATTGAAGGCGTTGGGTGCCAGTTCAGGTGTTTCCTCGTCATCTGACCATGGTTCTAAGATAACGAGGTGCATGTATGAATGTGTGTGTGAATGTGTATGTGTTCCCGGGTCTTTCCTTCGAGATAGACCCCGAACCGTCGCCAATAGCCCACTGTGCAGCTCTAGTGCGACGTTAATTAACAAAACCAATCAAAAGTAGGGGTATTGTACACGAGTCTTTCCTTCGATTCCGAACCCTGCTCATTAGCTCACTGTGCAGTTCTAGTGTGCTGCTTTTTCTACCAACCCATTTTGAGTGTCATTCCAATCAGGCTATTACAACTGATACAAACCAGCAAAAACTTTCAAAATAGGCTAGAAGAAGATGAACGATGCAAACAAAACTTATCGTAAATATTTGTGAAGTTTTGTATACAACACCATTTCATGTTTAAAGTGTTCACAATGTTTGTAAGTTTACTAGTTTCTGGAAAAACATTTATTCTCCCAGAGGTTATTTGATAAAAACAAATGACCAGGTTTGTGTGGTTAATGGTATGTTCGTTTTTTTGTTGGAGAGAATTAAAATTATTAACATATTTTATTCGAAATTCGTTAAAACATAATTACAGCGTGATTCTTATTTACATGAATGGCGACTACTACTTCATTGAGGCATTGTCTTTAAGGTTAGCTCTAGATTTCACCTTGTCCATTGCGCTGAAGAAAGACTCTGAAATAGATGAACAAAATATTAAAAGAAGGTTTTAGTTTCGAATACAGACATAAAACATTGTAAAATGGATTTGTGGGCAGATCCAGGAAAATTTAAAATGAAACCACGCCGATCTTTTTTTTTTGTCTTCCAACGAAAAATCGCAATCAGGAAGCGTTTGAATTGATTTGCCAACAGAGCAACAACCTCCAACACCAATTGAAGATGTGGGCGGAAGAACCGGACAGCTCCAGTTTTGAAAATTGTTTAGGAGGGACGAAAAACACTTTAAAAATAATTAACCTTTTTTAAAACTTATCAAATTTGGTGAGGCATAAAAAATATCTTCCTCTTTCACAAACCGGTTTTACTTTTTCGAGCTTTTGCCTGGTTTTTCATGAAAATACAAACAATGCAGCGGTCCGGTTTTTTACATCTAACATTGGGTCACTGTGACCAGGCTTACCAATAAAATCCTTATCGACACTTCTCCGAAATCATCAATGTGACTGTGAACTTCAAAAAGCAAAAAATATTCTTTCATTCAAGGATTGCATACTAAACCATATAAATATAATCTAGCTTTGATACCTCTTTAATGGAACTTTAGACGTGTAACACACCTTTTAGCTGGTTCGACAAACAACACGCTAAAATTAATATACCATTTTGTAGGGAATAAAGTCTACTACACATTGATATACAAAAAATTTGCTTATGGGACTATCTTCATACTCGAATCCGCAATAACTTTAAAATTTTCAATAGCAATAACCAATTTTGATTCAATATTTAGAATCTACGACAAAATTTATCGTTGAATATCAATTTGCAAGTCATTTGGTTAAGTAGTTTTTTAATTATGAATATCGAAAGTTTAGAACTCGTAATGTTAAATGAATTTCTTAAACTTTTAATCATATCTTTCGAAATAATAATTTTATTAAGCTGATATTTTTATCTGTGTTACTTCTAAACAACCCAAACAAAATACACTAGCTTTCATTACTTATATGTATATTTTTTAATTTTATTTAAATTAGGATATTAATATTCATAAAATTTATGAATAGTAACCTTGCTATATTTTGATAGTGATGGATTCAGAAAAACGTTTTATATGCATATCTAAAATTTCATGGTTTTCCTCTTTGTATTTTTTTGGCTATATTAAAATGAGCATCAAATGATCATTTAAGGGGTCATACACAAATTTAATATATGCAGAACTTAACAGAAATCTACTAATTTTGAGAATTAAAAGCGCTGTGATCGCGTTGGCATAAAATTCTAAATTCTTATATAAAGGCGAGGGTTATACGGGAGTGGGGGAATGAATGATCATGTGAAAAGAAGAACCACGGCTAACGCCAAAACATTTTTCTACCAGCGTACTTCATTTCGAAGTCTCACTAATACTTTGTCTAATGTGGAAGTAGCCCCTCAAATAAGATAGATACATATCGTCTAATATCTCTGCATATAAATGTAGCATATTAACGAAAATTTATATTTAGATTATTTTCAGGGCAAGGAACATTTCTGTGCTATCAAAAGTAGGTGTTGCTATTGAAAATTTTACAGTTGGTGCGGATTCGAGTATGAAGATAGTCCCCTATGCAATTTTTTTGTATATCAATGTAGAGTAGACTTTATTCCCTACAAAATGGTATATTAAGTTTAGCTCTACTATAAAAACTAACGAAATAATCATCGGTGTTTCTTTTTTTTTTTCCCGCGGCTGTATGTTTCTTGCACCGCATGAGACAACAATACAGCTCCTTTTACTTTATATCTCTATAGTAATTGCATACAGCTGTCTGGTTCTTGCACCAATCGATGATAATTTTTTTCTTTATAGGAATAAGCAAAAACGTATAAATCAGAAAAAACGGAGCTATCTGGTTCTTCCACCTACGTCTTCAATTGTGCGCTTTATTCTATTACACTGCTATATCGATTTTATCAAAATTCGGTATTTACTTTTATGAAGTTAACTCGGTTTATGTATTATTTATAGCTTTTTTTGCCCACACATTTTTGTTGACACATTTTTCCCGCTATATTTTATTAGGCCAAAACACATTTTCCCCACTATATTTGTCCAAAACACATTTTTCCCACTATATTTTATTAGTCCAAAACACATTTTTCCCACTATATTTTATTTGTCCAAAACACATTTTTCCTATTGAAAACAACTTTCGAAAGTTTGTATCGGAATCAATGCATTTAGGAAAAGTTATTTGCGCATTCCCATGAATTCCCCTATCCTTTTCTCATTGTTAATTGTGTAGCTCTAGTGCATAAACGAAAAGCTAACATTTTTAATTTAGTAGAAGGCTTCGCCCCTTGTTATTATTCATCAAGAAATTCAAGTTGTTACTCAATATTTTCCACGTCTCGGGTCCGGTTTAATAAATGCCAGGAAAATAAGCAATGTCAATAAATGCTGGGTAAGCGTAACCACTGGGTGTTGTACAACCTCTATCAAACAATGAAAACATTTTAGAAATTGGAGTAACTGTTAAAAAATTCGGTTAATCAATATTTCCGGATATATAACAACCGGATAACCGATTATTTTTTGCAGTTTTTGCCAGAGTGGATTTTTCTCTATCCACAAAAAAAAAAAAAAATTTGGAAATCGGTTAGTATTTGTTTCAAACGGTCCGATTAATTAAAAATTCCGGATAGTTCAATGCCAGATAACCGAATATTTTTTTCAAAAGGTGCTTAAGTGAAACATCTCCTATCCAATAAAAAAAATTGTCAATATATCTGAATTAGAAAATAAATCTTGTGCGAACATACATGAAATAAAAATGCAATAACAGTCGAATTGATAATATCTTTCCTTTTGGCGCTCTTACGAAAATGATTGGCGCGCTTTTAAATCTTTTAAAAAGACGTTTCTTACCACATCCCGCTCTGTGAGGATAATCGCATACAAGCAGCTCTGGGTTGAAATGCAGACTGGAAGGACACAGCATGTTGTGAGCCTTCCAATGAGAACACTGATAGAATCGAAAGCAGCTTTTGGGATCAGGGAATAGCCCGAAACGGGAAGGACATTCGAAATCAAAAGTGGCAGAAGTCTCTTCATCAGAAGTAGTTGTTAAAACTGAAATATAAAAACTCATAAAAACAATATTCTCAAATATAAAACTATTATAGGTATTTTTTTTTAGAAAAAGCTCGTTTGATTTGAAATATCTAAAAAAATGTAAGCTTGTGTGATTATGAGAAGATATTTCATAAACTTTATATATTAAAGCTTTATTTTAAGGGGACACGGTACCCTTTCACATTTTGTTTTTTATTTTCAATATTTATTTTTATTTTTTGAATGCAAAATACTTTAATATATAATTAATAACAAAATTGTTAAACAATTTCATAAAAGGTTTTTAATAAATTCAGAATTAAATTTTTTTAAATTTTTTGCTGTTTTTTAAATTTTCTACTACTTTTTTAGTTTTTAATTTTTTTATCAAAAATTTTGTTTTTGTATTCCTTGAAATATAATAAACAAAACTGGGTATTGAATATTAAATAGTACTAAAATTAGATTTTATATAATTTTTTTTCTTCTCAAAAGCCAAAAAACCCTGAAAAATCTAAAATTTTCTGTTTGAATTATTTTTAAAAATAAAACTATGTGTCCTAGGGTTTATTCCATACTCAATTATGTCAAACACATATATGATAATATTCATTAAAAAAATTGAATCTCTATCTCTATTACAAAAAAAGCCTTAGCATTTCATATGCAGTAAAATGCGTTAAAAATGAACACTGAGAAAAAGTGATTTAAAGTTTTCAAATGTAAAAAAAAGGTATTTATGGTAAATGTATCATACTGTTATCAAAATATATCTTACTTTGCATCAATATAAGTATATTTATTAACAAATACTTTTATATTTGGTCATTTTTGTAATTTTGGAAGAACTGTGTTTCAACTTAAACTTCAATGCATTTTTCAATATAACATTAAAATATATATAACTCCATAAGTACAAGCTCTTTCTGTTTAATTTTGGAGTTCTCTATTCATTTACATGAAAGTACATTTAAGAACTCACCATTTAAAAGTTAAAAAAAAAAAAAATTAAAATCCTTTAGCTTTGTAAGCCCATTTAGCCAGCTGTCACCCAATATAAATGCAAATAACTACTTAAATATTTTAAATTAAACACTGAACATTTTCATACATGTTTAGAAATATTGGAAAGGTAATTTAAGCTAATAAAAAACAATCGATGTTTTGATAATTTTTACGGTATTGTGTCCTCTTAATAAATAAATAATTATAATAAGGAATTGTCTAAATACCATGAATTAGAAAATAAATCTTGTACGAACATATGTGAAAAAAAAAACATTACAGTCGAATTGATAACCTCTTTTCTGTTGGCGTGCGTTTAAGTCGGTTAAAAATACGTTTCTTACCACACCCCGCTCTGTACGGCCAGTCGCATACAAGCAGCTCTGGGTTGAAATGTAGACTGGAAGGACACAGCATGTTGTGAGCCTTCCAATGAGAACACTGATAGAATCGAAAGCAGCTTTTGGGATCAGGGAACAGTCCGAAACGGGAAGGACATTCGAAATCAAAAGTGGCATTGGGATTTGTTGTCCCTCTTCCTTGGGTTGATGAGAGTATTTCTGTTGTTTCGGACGCATCTTTGTTGTTGGAAATAGTTGTATTTGATGCTGTTGTTGAAGTGTCCTCATCAGCAGAAGTTGTCGCCTTTGGTGTAGTTGAAGTCACTTCATCAGCAGAACTTGTCGCCTTTGGTGTTGTTGAAGTCACTTCATCAGCAGAAGTTGTCGCCTTTGGTGTTGTTGAAATCTCCTCATCAGCAGAAGTTGTCGTCTTTGGTGTTGTTGCAGTATCTTCACCAGAAGTAGTTTTTAAAACTGAAATATAAAAACTCATAAAAACAATATTCTCAAATATAAAACTATTATAGGTATTTAAAAAAAAAAAAACCCCGTTTGATTTGAAATATCTAAAAAATGTATGCATGTGTGATTATGAGAAGATATTTCATAAGTTTTATATATTAAAGCTTTATTTTAATAACTAAATAATTATCATAAGGAATTGTGTAAATATATGAATTAGAAAATAAATCTTGTACGAACATATTTAAAAAAAAAACATTACAGTCGAATTGATAATCTCTCCTCTTTTGGCGTGCTTTTGAAATCGGTTGGTGCGCTTTTATATCTGTTAAAAATACGTTTCTTACCACATCCCGCTCTGTACGGGTAATCGCATACAAGCAGCTCCGGGTTGAAATGTAGACTGGAAGGACACAGCATGTGGTGAGCCTTCCAATGAGAACACTGATAGAATCGAAAGCAGCTTTTGGGATCAGGGAACAGTCCGAAACGGGAAGGACATTCGAAATCAAAAGTGGCATTGGGATTTGTTGTCCCTCTTCCTTGGGTTGATGAGAGTATTTCTGTTGTTTCGGACGCATCTTTGTTGTTGGAAATAGTTGTATTTGATGCTGAAGTTGAAGTCTCCTCATCAGCAGAAGTCGTCGCCTTTGGGGCTGTTGAAATCTCCTCATCAGCAGAAGTCGTCGCCTTTGGTGCTGTTGAAGTCTCCTCAACAGCAGAAGTTGTCGCCTTTGGTCTCGTTGAAGTCTCCTCATTAGCAGAAGATGTCGCCTTTGGTGTTGTTGAAGTCTCCTTGTCAGTAGAAGTTGTCTCCTTTGGTGTAGTTGAAGTCTCCTCATCAGCAGAAGTTGTCGCCTTTGGTGTTGTTGAAGTCTCTTCATCAGAAGTAGTTGTTAAAACTGAAATAAAAAAAACCTCATAAAACAATATTCTTAAATATAAGACTATTATAGGTATTTTTTTTAGAAAAAGCTTGTTCGATTTGAAATATCTAAAAAAAATGAAAGCATGTGTGTTCATGAGAAGAGATTTTATAAGCTTTATACATTGCAGCTTTATTTTAATAACTAAGTAATTATATATTTTTTTATTGTGGATTTCAAATACGTGTCATTTAAAAACGAATAGTTATTTTTTTTTATTTATGATATAAAGCTTTTAAATACTCGTTTATAGTTTGTAGTCGTTTTAAAAACGCGATGTGTATTTGTGGGTACAGTTCTTATATCAATTTCATTTTTACTTTAGTGGCTCATTCTGGCAACGTTACTTGGGCAGTTTCTGGGTATATAGGTAATGTAGCTATTATATTATTTTAGAAAAAGTTACTTTTAGGCAGTGAATATTTCGTAAATGATAGTGCAAAAATAATTATTTTAAAGAAATGTATTGCGACAGTTGGCACCCATAGAAATAACCATGAAAAATATACTACCCTTCTAAGCCTAAAATTCGTATCTATATATATATTTTTTCCCCATCCTTCATTTTTAAGTTATTCCTGCTTAGTAATGTTGGTGATCTAGCTACCTGACGTTAATCCCAATCACTATTTTATTTCGAAATAATAGAAATTCACTAAAGAAATAAGACGTATATCATAATAACGGTTAAACTTCTAAATTACCGAAATGCTCATACCCCAAAGTTAGTTATTTTTATATACGCCTTTAGGCTTAGGAGGACAGCAGTATAAGGTTCTTCAAATATGTAGTACTTGATTATAAGACATTACTTACCGCATCCAGCTCTGTAAGGCCAATCGCAAACTTCTAGCAGTGGGTTAAAATGCAATTTTGATGGACATAACTTGTGATACGATATCCAATGGGAACATTGATAAAACTTGAAACAGCTTTCGGGATCGGCGTATAAACCAAAACGGGCAGGGCATTGGAATGCAGACAGTTGAACAGTTGTCACTGTCTCGGTATAAGAAGTTTGTGTTGAAAAGTCGTCACCTGGAGTTGAATTTGTTACTTTTGCAGTAGTATTTTCATTATATTTGGTCGAGTAACTATCATTCCTTGAAGATGTTGATGTAACTGACTTGTCAGACGTTGAATTTGAACTTATAGTTGTTTCATTAAGTGTACTTGAAGTAACAGTGGTTGTGACTATGTTCGTGGATCCGGTATCCAAAGGTATTTCAGTGGAGTTATCGATGTTATTTGTTGTAATAGTAGAGACATCAATTGTTGTTAGAGTAACTGTTGATGCGTCTGAAACAGTTTCGGTTGATGTTTCGGTACTGTATGTTATATCGCTGGAGATATGTGTTGGACTTGTTGATGCGTCTGGTGGTATATCAGTCGAAGTAACAGTTGATGTGTCTAGAAATGTTTCTGTGGGTGTTTCCGTTTGAATTGGAACTTCGGTAGATGCGTTGGTTGGTGTTAAGGAAACTGTTGATGGTGTTTCTGTTGGCGTATCAGTCATGATTGTATTATCAGTAGAGGTATCTTCTGGAGTAGCAGTTACTGTTGATATGTCCAAAGGTGTTTCTGTAGAAGCATCAGTTATATTTGGAAAAATAGTAGAAACATCTCCTGTCGATGAACTTAAAATTGAACTGGTTTCTGTCGGATTGTAATCAGTAGTTTCAGAAACTGTTATTGTTGAAGAAGTTACCAATTTAGTAACTTCTGTATTGTCAGTGATTACAGAATTGGATTCACTCGGTCCTAGGGTAGTTTCTGTCTGATCGTTGTTGTCGACTGTTGTTTCTTCCCTAGTTATTACATCCATCGTAGAATTTTCATCAGAAATTGATGTTTCAGTTATATCTGATGTTTGTGGTGTGCTGCTAGTGAAATCTTCTTTGGTCGTTTCTGAAACAGTATTAGTGTTTAAATCTTTATCTGTGGTAGTGGTGGAAATTTGTGTTGTACCTGCTTCTGTAAGAAAAAAAAATAATTTTCAAATTTAAAGTTCGATTTAATTTTCTAACTTATGTTATATTTTCTATTGTCTAATAAGTGTTTATTTTATATAGTAAGAGTACGCCTACATAAATTGTTTATTACTTATAGTTTTGAAGAAAAAAAATGTTTGTGATCAAAACACAACCAAATGGATAGGAAATGCAAGTATTTATCTTCATCTATAAATGCAAGAATTTATCTAATAGTAATTTTCGGATAAAAAGAAAACACAAACTTTTAAAATTGGCGCCTTATACATCAGCGCGATCCAATCAGCTACAAGCACTACATATTCGCAAACACTAACTGTGAAGCACAAAATTCATTCGTTTGTCGTTCAACACACAGTTACGAGGCTCTTGTTATATTACGTTACGCACTTATAGAGTTGGTCTATCATTTGTTGACATGGGGGAAGGTTCGTTCACAGGTGTTGCGTGATGTGGTAAAACTTTGTAGAAAAGTGACGAAATTTGTTTCACAAACTTTGATATATAAGTATTTTTTTTTATAAAAATCGCTATATTTCTAAAAGAATGTTTGATAAAATAAGCATAATGGATGTTTTAACTTCTGTATTTAACTGCAAAAATGTACTGTTACGGAAGGGGGAGGGGGTAAGACCAGAGAGTTGTGATATTAAATAGAGAGCGCCTTCAATACCAGACTCTCGTAAGGCCGCGGTGTCAACATTGAAAAAGAAAAACCCCACATCACGTGGTTGTAGCGCTGCCACATTTGGCGTTCAGACATCTGCAGGAGTTTCAAATTTGGCGCACTTTCTTCTCTTTTGGAGATAAGGAGTTATGTCCGTATTCAACTTCTTAACATATATGTACGTATTTACTTATTTTCGAACAATATGCGCTAAATATTTCCTCTTCATTAACGAAACGAAAACATTTTATTTGTGTTCAATACTCGAAGAAGCGAAACTCTTTATATTTCTCAGGTTTTATTATTCATATTTTCTTATTGAAGTATACAAAATAACAATTGAAAGAACTTCGCTTATGGTAAATTTTTTACATAAAAACGTAATGCAATTATTTAAAAACTACAAAGTAAGAAAAATCTCCTTAATATATCGGTTAAACTTCCTTAAATTGTGCCACTCGTTCAAAAAAAACTATATTTAAATACAAAATGAAACACAAAACCATATTACAATACTTCGATCTCGTTTAGTTCTTAAAGTCGCCAAGGCCTGCCAAGTAATATTGGCGCATGAATGAATTGGCATTTCCACATATCACGTGGTTTCAATGATGGACACACGGAAATCAGCATTTTTATTCCTCTATTTGTATCATTACTCTATGGGTAAGACTAGTGTGAAAAGACTAGAGGGGATGTACAAAAGGATAGAAAGAAGCTTTACCTAATAAATGAACGCTCTCTTATGTTCTGTTATTTTAGAAGAGTGATTTCGTCTCAATCTATATGGTTTAAAACTATCTATCGATAGGAATATATATCGATTTATGCTATAAACTGTTCTCATTTTCTAGGTTAGGACAAATGAGAGGTTTCGTAATAAAAAACGACATCTAAATATCTTAATGTGAAATCGTTTCAGAATTGTCAAGATATGTCTCTTATTTAAAACAAAAAGTGCTTAAGGAAATGGTGCAACGAATCTGGGGTTATTGAATAATATAATATCTCTACCTTGCATTACTTTGCGCCAGATTTACTTTTAAACACCTTTGATATTATTTTGTGATAGCAAAATTTCTTAAGCATTCAACAGTGAGTAAAGTTTGAGTAAAATTTTTGCTTTGAATTTTTTTTCTAAAATCTATACCGTTATATACTCGCGTATAAGCCGATCCGTGTATAAGCCGACCCCCTAATTTTAGGACGATTTTTGTCCAAAATCGGAAACTCGCGTATAAGCCGAGTTGTATTTTCGTACATGAAAAATTCCGTTTAAAATCGGCAAATCCTCAACAAAAGAGTGAAATTTTAATTAGAAAAATAAATATTTAAGCCTAGAAATCAAAAGTTTAAAGAAAGTGGCCGGAGAAACGGCCTTCCTCGAAGTTCATGACGATTCATCGGGCTTAAAAGTATGTATCACTCGCGATGTTCTGGTGTCTTTCAAACCTCCATCGGACTTCTTAAAATAAATCTCCCTTATTATCAAATAAAATATTTTAAACCACAAACTTAAATACCAAAATGTACAATTTCTAATCCTTAACATTGTTTTGTAAAGATTTAAAAACTTAGAAAACGTCAACTTTCTGTCAACATCGTTGACTACTGTCACTATTAAATACGGATGAAATTTTTTTTTATACATCTCGGAAATAAATACTACTACTTTATGGATGAATATATACTTCTTATTAAAATATTTAGTTTTTAATTACGAGATAAATGACTTGAAAGTAGAACTTGAATTCGCCGATTAGCAACCTCGATTTTACCGCTTTAAAGCCAATTCCATCCAAAATTCTAATTAAACAACTATTAATATCTGTACATAATATTATCAAGGAATAAAATCTGAAATTGGGGAAATAAATTTTGTTTAATTATTGCAATCGAGCAAGAAACACATTGACTTTAAAGTGGTGTCATTCGCTACGCACGATGTCAACTTCTTAGTCTTCCATCCAAAATTCTATTAAAGCAGCGTTTACTAGCTTCATAAATTCTACAAACCAATTAAATATTTATCAAAATATATACTTTTTATTAAGTTAAACTGATTATTTATGCGAGTAGTTAAATTTTGCGTCACGATTACGCCGCGATGCGCAGAACGGTCTTCAGTCAGCACGTGACGCACATTCTCGATCTCGGAAATGTGTCGGCGCGATTTCGGAAAAATTCGCTTAATTTCAACTTCTCTCCTTTTCCTATTTTAGGCAAATTATATTAGAAATTTTAATGACCCGCGTATAAGCCGACCCCCCTACTTTTTGATGACAATTTTGACTTAAATTTCTCGGCTTATACGCGAGTATATACGGTATTCAAAATGTTCTTCCGATTAAGCGGAATCAGAATATTTTGTTTAAAGTCAAAAGTTTAATTGTGAAAAATCAATTTCTGTTACTTATTCAATGATAAGTATTTCAAATTTGGTTCACTCTCATCTCAACACATTTTAGCGTTTTAGCTAAAATTTATTTTCAGGTAAAAAACAATTTTCTTATAATATTAATCAAGTCATAAGACAAAAATGAAAGATAGCCTACCTTCGCAAGATCCATCCCAAGTACAATCTTTCCCATCCTTATCGTAGATCATACCTTCAGGACACTTGTGGACAATCATCCCACCACCTTGGCATTCCATGTAATGCTGGCAGGAATGTGGATACGAAAACCTACCCGTTGGGTTTGGACACTTGACATCGGATTCACAATGGACATTACCCATCACATCACAGGTTCCAGTGAAGGCATTGTAGTACAGACCTTCTCCGCAGGTTATAGGGATGGCGCTTCTGTCCATGCAAAGGATATAAGAACTGCAGTTATTTGGTACTGGCAAGTCACAGGAATCGCAGCTGCAAGAGGAGTTGCTAGATTCTGGAGTGGTTGCTTCTGTGGTTTCTGGAGTAGTTGCATCTGTTGTTGCTGGAGTAGTTGCTTTTTCGACTGCCGGAGTAGTTGCTTTTTCGGTTGCCGGAGTAGTTGCTTTTTCGGTTGCCGGAGTAGTTGCTTTTTCGGTTGCCGGAGTAGTTGCTTTTTCGGTTGCCGGAGTAGTTGCTTTTTCGGTTGCCGGAGTTGTTGCTTCTGTGGTTTTTGGAGTATTTGCATCTGTGGTTGCTGGAGTTGTTGCTTCTGTGATTTCTGGAGTGGTTGCTTCTGTGGTTTCTGGAGTAGTTGTTTCTTTGGTTGCCGGAGTAGTTGCTTCTGTGATTTCTGGAGTGGTTGCTTCTGTTGTTGTAGATGGGAGTGAGCTGCTGGTTTCAGTTGGAGTTGCGGTTTTGCCAGCTGCAGTTGAGGTTGAATTTTCAGCAACTGGGGATATGAAAAAATATTTCAATTGAAGAGGTTAGTTCCAACACTGTATAAGTTTCATTTTGTTTTAATTGAATTAAATGGGTATTATATGCTTAAATTAGTTTCTTCTAAACAAGTTTCAGCTAAGAAATACGTAAGTCTACTTTAAGATAAAAAATATTTGAAAAACATGAAATTAGTTATTTAAACTGGAATAATTTTCTTTCTACTGTAAAATTTCTAAAATGTCCATTTACTCAGTTCTGGCCTTGACACATGCTGCGCGTAAGATAAAGACAACAATTTTCACTTATTATTTCAAAGAGCATAACAATTAGGAAAAATTTAAAATACGTTTTTAATTTTATGCCATATACATCAGATTTCATACATTCTGTAAATTTGGCAGTTTGACGTTTTATAGAAAAAAAAATGTTTGTACAAAAATGGCTAACTAGTCAAAGTAATTTCGTAATGTTTATTCCTATTTTCTACAAAGAGTTAGATCTATTTGGGTTTTTAAAACAAACAGACAGGCTTTGGTAATTCAACAATATTTACACTGCCACAAATTTCGTTGTTCAGTTAAAATATTCACATAATAAGTGTTAACTACTTAAAATAAATCTATAAGAAATATGTATGATTATAAATAACAGTTTAATATAAAACACACATTAATTTAAATTTTTGAAATAACTTACCACATCCAGCTCTGTACGGCCAATCACACACTTGCAATGACGGATTAAAATAAAGATTCGACGGACATTTCATTTTGTAAGGTGTCCAATGGGAGCACTGGTAAAAATAGAAACAACTTTTTGTGTCCGGAAACAATCCGAAACGGGATGGGCACGAAAATTCTAAGAAATTAGTTCCAGTGGTTTCTTCTGTGGTGTCGAATTCTGACGACGAAGTTCGCGTAGAAGTTCTGTTAGAATCTTGTGTGTTCTCAGTTGTTGGTGTTCCTGTAATTCCTTTCTCAGAAACTGTTCTTTCAGTTGTCGGATGTTCTGTTGGTTGATTTGTAAAATTACTTACAGGCTGGATGGTAATTTCAGATGTCGTCGTAGTTTTCAGAGGTAGAGAGCTTGTATTGTTATAAGCTGTGGAAGTTTCAGAGTGAGTTGGGACATCGTTAATAGTTGTTTCTTTATTGAATGTGGTGTCAGACTTTGTGGATACATCATTGTCAGTTGTCATATTGCCAGTTGTATCTGTATTATCTGAGGTTTCAGATTGTGTGGATACATCATCGTTAGTTGTTTCGTTTCCAGTTGTTTCATTATTAGCTGTAGTTTCATAATCACTTGATGCATCACTGTTAGTTGTTTCACTGCCAGTTGTTTCTTGATTTAATGTAGTGCCATACGTATCGTTGTTGGTAGTTTCAGAGAAAATGGCCGTGGCTTCAGAATCGGTCGTTGTAAGAAGAGAAGTTCCTGAATCAGTTACGACGTTATCAGTTGAAATGTCGGAATCAGTAGATACCTCGTTATTTGTAGTTTCAGAGAAAATGGTCGTGACTTCAGAATCAGTCGTTGTAACAAGAGAAGTTCCAGAATCAGTTGCGACTTTATCAGTTGAAATTTTGGAATCAGTTGATACCTCGTTATTGGTAGTTTCTGAAGTTGCACCATTAGTTGAAAGTTCGATGTCAGACGATGCAGAACTTGTAACTACATCACTTGCTGTGGTTTCAAATGTTGAGGATACTTCACTACGAGTAGCGACAGACAAAGTTGTTGCATCGTTAGTTGAAAGCTCGGAGTTAGTTGATGAATACTCGATGGCCGTGGTTTCAAATTCAGTGGATGAATTATCGTCGGTAATCACTGAAACTGTTGCATCATCAGTTGAAAGATCCGAGTCAGTTGACGTTGATGCATCTGTTGCATCATCGACCGTAGCTTCAGAACCAGTTGTTTCGTCACTCTCAGTGATAGAGTCTGTATTTGTGACGTATGAAATAGAACTCGTTATTGTATATTCAGATATGGAGTTAGCATCAGAACTTATGCTAGCTGAAATGGCTGGAGTGCCTTCTGTTAATGTCTCGCCTGAAGTTTCAACTGTGCTCCCTGTTGAAGTTGCGTTTTGATCTATTTCCCCCGTGAACGCTGACGAGGCTGACGATATAGAAGTTGTCACGGCGCCATCCGTTGTTATATCATCTGTAGGATCTACAGATATACTTGTTTTTGGCTCTTCAGATGTTAAAGATATACCTAAAGTTTAAATTAGAAAAGTTTGAAATATTAGATATATAATTGGAAAACAATATCAGCAGTTTTTAGTTTTGGTTTGGTTTTAATATTAACGTTGCACTAGAGCTGCACAGGAGGCCTTCGTGGCCGAGCGGTTAAAGGCGCCAGCTGGGAATTCGAAGATTCTTGGTTCGTGCCTAAGCGATGGACTTGACAAAGAAAAGTAAAAAAGTACTGATCTTGTGATCGGAGGGTTGCCAGACAAACAATAATACTAGACAAACACAACAAACAAAACACTACAAAATACTAGAAAAGTCGTCCAGAACATCCGCAAAAGTTAACGGCGTGTATGCGGGACTGGTGCACGATAAATCTGATCGGGGTCCAAAGTCCCGACGTCTATTGAAGGCGTTGGGTGCCAGTTCAGGTGTTTCCTCATCATCTGACCATGGTTCTAAAATAACGAGGTGCATGCATGTATGAATGTGTGTGAATGTGTTCCCGGGTCTTTCCTTCGAGATAGACCCCGAACCGTCACCAATAGCCCACTGTGCAACTCTAGTACGACGTTGATTAAACCAACCAACCAAACCAGAGCTGCACAGTGGGCTATTGGCGACGGTTGGCCTATTTCGAAGGAAAGACCCGGGAACGATGCCTCGTATTCTTGAACCATGATCAGATGACGAGGAAACACCTGAACTGGCACCCAACGCCTTCAATAGACGTCGGGACTTTGAACCCCGATCAGATTTATCATGCACCAGTCCCGCATACACGCCGTTAACTTTTGCGGATGTTCTGGACGACTTTTCTAGTATTTTGTAGTGTTTTGTTTGTTGTGTTTGTCTAGTATTATTGTTTGTCTGGCAACCCTCCGATCACAAGATCAGTACTTTTTTTACTTTTCTTTGTCAAGTCCATCGCTTAGGCACGAACCAAGAATCTTCGAATTCCCAGCTGGCGCCTTTAAGTTATTTTGTTATAAAAACAAATATTTGAAGTATAAGTAAAAAAATGTCAAACCTATTTATAAGTTTGTATGTATGATGTATTAAAAGGGTCCTTCTACTAAGTTTGCACAGGGAACTGCAGCTTATAAAAGCGGTCCTGCAGCTGAACATAAAAAAAAACCTTTAACCATGCAAATAGAAAACCTGAAATTATTTTGATGGTTTAATGATAAAAAAAAAATCAGAAATGAGGGTATTGTTCCAAAAAACTGAAGTTTTCAGCGATTGCTGAATTTTTGAAAGCAAAATTTTAACCATTTAAAAATAAATGCTGAACAATAACTGTTCTAATGTTGCTACAACTTACTGCAATTTACGTTGAAGTCATAATCGCAACTCAGGGTTTCGTCGTTGAAGAGTAGACCAGGAGAGCACCTGTACTGGACTGAGTTACCCTGGACGCATTGGTAATAGACAGCGCAGTCTAACTTGCTCGGGTAGACGCATCGACATCCAGTACTGGGACATTCGGGAATTTCGTCACAAACTCCATCGTGGCATTGAGATCCATTGACCGAACTTGCGATACCTGTATGAAATATATTAAAACTGAAAGTAACAGATGTTATTTTTAATAAAAATTATGCTTAATTTTATTTATTGGAATGCGAAAAACAATATACAGGGTGATTGTAAAAGAATATCTCAATTTTGAAAAGCTATATCTCAGAGCATTCTTATACATATCACTGTAAAGAGGATATTCTGAAGGTTTATTTAGACGGTGAAAAATGTCGTTATACTGTAAAAAAGGTGATTAAAAATGAGTACCTGAACGTATTCGTTTTTCTTTGAGTACAATTGTACAATAAATGAGCGATGACGTACTCAAATTTAAGTAATCGTACTTTCTAAAAAATGAGCAGTGTGATTTAATATTGCTCATTTCAGCTTCTGTTCAAGCCATCTCAACGAAGCGACCAGACAAACTTAAAATAGGTGTTCAGAAGACGGTTTTCCATATAATTTGATGTCTATTGCTGAAATGGAAACTGAGTTATTACAATTCAATTATCTTACTTCTCATTCTTTTGACACATCTTTTTAACATTACTTTGGTTTATAACTTATGCACGTCGCCCTGGTAGTTTAACGGGTAAGACTCCTGACAGCGATGCCTGCAGATCTGGGTTCGATTCCCGGTAAGTCTCGGTTGTAATTGTCGATATTTATTAGCATATGCAGGCTAACATCTTCTCTTTTTATTCATTTTTACCCATATTAACTTATAAATGAGCACAATGTACCATAAGTACATTGTGCTCATTTATAAGTACATGCCTTTTTCAAAGTTGATACTTATGTATTCAGAGCCATGACGAGCATCGAATGTATTAAAAAATGAGTACATTTTACTTATTTTTGAATACCTATTTTTAAGAGTGTAGGAGCTTTCTACATTACACTTTCAATTGGAACTTTTGCCTTTGCAAAGGAGAAAATCAATTGACAAAACCAACATACGATTTTCCACCTATCGCTAGAGCGAATTCTGCATTCGCCAAAAAACTAATGATGAACACTTGTAATAGTCTTAAACGATTCACTTTTAGCCAATTCAATGGCACCGAACGCCTCTTGTTGGGCAGTTGTCATCTCAATGCGAACATAAAATGAACGGAAACGACCGAGATCTACAAAATAGATAAGCGCTAATGACTCCTTTCCCCCTCCTTAACCACAATTGGCGTGAAAAAAGCGGACACTCGCCAATATTCTCTGGACACCGCATGGAAATGTAAGTAGTTTTGTAGTCGCCCCCTGATGTATTATGTTAGCTGGGATCTTATAATTTCTTGGAAAATGTAGTTGAGGGAAATTCTCCTCGTTTCCTGTCCGAGTGCAGGACCGTATGGCGAGACGGATGGATTCATTAACGGATTGGGGTGTCGGGGTCTTTAACTATCATATGTGCAATGCCGTCTTCTCTTTCCAATTACATTCTTTAAACGGAATATTAAATAAAATAAGATTAGGTTGCTTTTTATTAAATCAAAATGCTTTGTTAAGCTTTAGATATGCGACAACGTTTTAGATCCATTAAAGGCAAACAAATTCCCAGCGATTAATCGATCGACTAAATTTAGATCGATTAAAGGATCAACAAATTCCTTTAATTAACAGCACACTAATTATCAACTCGCACACAAGTGGAAAAAGCCAAAAAATAATTTATAGTATACGATATTAGGCGAAAATGACTTTATAAACTTCTGTGGATTTTATTCTTTTAACCATCAGTTCAAAAATGGAGCTTACTAATTAAACATTTTTTAATAGTTCTCTACAGGTTAATAGAACTTCAAACATAAAAATTATCTAAGTTTTTATTATATGAGGTATTTGTTTAGTTCACAGTGCACCGCACACTACGCAGCGCATTGATTCCGCAGACAGCACGAAACTATAAATTTAAAGAAGGTTTTCCTTTGTATTTTCATGAATTAATCATTTTTATAAATTGTCATTCTCTATATTAATATTATTTCGGTAGTATAGAAGATCCTTTTTCCGCTTCTTACACACAACGAAGTGAGATCTCAAAATAAAAAGAATTCCCGGACCAGTGACGAATCGTATTTTTAGAACGCTGACACTCCATGATATTTAATAAAAATTGAAAAAAAAAATTCGTTTTTTAATAAAATGTAACGGGTAAAAAGCATTATTTAGACACAGCTTTGAATTTTTCTCCGTTGTCATGAAAATGTCCATATGTTTTTGAAAAGACATAAAATTAAAAGTGAAAATCGCTCGTTATAAATCTTTTAATGAACTTTATGCATGTGACAAATCCTCTGGTTAATCGTCATTTTCGAGAAGGTGTTTTTGCGGATGCCAAGAGATCCAATTATTTATTTATATTATTGACTTTTAGTATTCTAAAAATTGCGAATTTACAGCAAAGTTTACATTTATCGATTTTTAACAAATGAGCGGATTTTTCGTAGATATATAAAAATTAAAATTCATTGCGTTTATGAAACTATATAATTTTTTTTTTCTAAACACATATTAACTTTGGTGAATTTAGGTATTTTGGCACTCTTTTTACCGTTATCTATGAATTAAGTAAAATTTTATTTGTCATTACTTTTAAATCGGATATTTTAAATCGGATATTTTAAATTCAATATTTCAAAAAATATTTCGATATATTAAAAAAACCACAAAGCGAACATTTCGTATAAAATGGTTTGCTAAAGTCACATTAACGAGAAAAGCAATACAATTTAAAAATTAAAGCCAAAGAAACAGAAAATATTAATAGCTTGATTTTAAAAGGAGATTTCTGTTAATGTTTTCTTATGTAAAGTTCCATTCAAACTTTGTAACTTATAAAAAACTTAATTGAGTGTTCAGTAAACGCTCCCTTTTGAAGATAATTTGAAAGAATTCGTCGATAAACTGAAGCGATTGGAAAGAAAATTGAGAAAATATTTTGCTATTGAGAAAAATAAAATACATGTTCTTGAACTTAATAGTCTCTTCACTGATTTCCCATGAGGAGAAGTATTTTCGTAAAATTTGCTCCATTTAGGAGCCTGCAACGGGACCTTCTGAGGGGCATGTAAATTCAAGGAAAGGAATTGTTTATTTAAAAATTCTCGCACAGGCACGCTACTGTTATGTAATTCAACAGTATGAAATTAGCAATATTTTCATAACGATACAGCTCCGGTAGATTCTTACTAAATCAAACAGCGCATTTATTTTTTATTTTATAGGCATTATTTAGGTATTGCAGCACAAATAGAGGTTCACCCACGAAATTGAATCGAATTGGTAACTTGCAAATAAATTTACATTAGGTTCGGTTTGGTTAAATAACGTCGTACTAGAGCTGCACAGTGGGCTATTGACGACGGTTCAGAACCTATCTCGAAGGAAAGACTCGGGAACGATGCCTCGTATTTTTTAACATAGTCATGACGAGGACAACATCTGAGATGGCACTCAACTCAACAGTGGCGTAGCCAGCATTGGGTTACTTTGGGTTAGAACCCCCCCCCCCCCCCTCCATGGTCAGTTTAAAATCAATTTTTTTTTTAAATAATAAGGGCAAAAAAGGGGTTTGGTGGAGGCTAAGGCTCCCAAGGCTACAGATGGAGTTGACTAATGCAGTTTACAGCCGACACAACGCTAGTGGCGGAGCTGTTTTATAAATTTCATTGTAATTTTTTATTGCGTCAAGCGAAAAAAATTTTTAACCGTGGCATAGTTTTGTTAAAAAAAAGAATCCCACATTTTAAATATATAACAAATTCTTTTTAAATTAAGGAGCAATGTTTTCAGATTTCCAGACAGGTAGGCGCCTAAAAAAATGCTCGCATCTACGCATTCTGTTGGTCTTTATTGTCAAAGTTATATTATATGTTTTAACGTTCAGCTTATCATTTAAAGAATTTTAAAATATATGGCGTTGCTCTTTACGCGAACGTCACACAGTGTTCTTTTTATTAAAATAACTTCTCTTTTAATTGTGTTAGGTGTGATTGTCTAAATCAAAATCCACTCCTTTTTATTCGAAAATCACTTTTGTTTCATATAACTCTATTGGTTTTGCCTTCCACAATGTAAAATTTCTTCGACTAATATTCGAAGCGCCATGGCGCTTTGAATATATGGGACTGGCGCGCCGGTCCCATATAAATTTAATGTCTCGTGTCTAGGATTTTTTTTGTTTCGTTTTGTGATTGGTTAGTTGTATCTTCCCATATTGTGTCCTGATATTGTGTAATGTTGACGCAGTGCGTTTCCTTTGTGTTTTTCTATAATTTTTTTTTTACCGGTTTCTAATAGAAACTTCCAGAACTTTCGATGGGTTCTTTTATTTAATTCCCCCCTAGGTTAAAAAAAATCATTCAGAGTTCTGAAACATTTTATGCGCGGAGGACGCATCTTTCAATACCTATTCTCTTTACCTAATTTTATGTGATATGTGTTTCGTTTTAACATTAACTTCGGAGGATTCTCTCTTTGAATACTTTTAAGTTTATTGAATGTATTTATAATAATTTAAATTCCAGTTTTCCTGCATTGATTAATTTAGAATTAAAATAATTATTAATTAAATTTTTTTATAATTTTATTACTACTTGATAAATATGGTCATATTGGTATGTAGGTACTTTTTGTTTTTGAATATTATTTTATTTATGTTAAGATTAGCAATGGCTATTGGGTTGCCACAATTGTCGAGTCCCTTTGACTCCCACTATTTACAGACCATTTTCAGAAAATAGCTATATTTGTTACCCCCCCCCCCCCCCCCCCCCCTGTATGACTTCCACAATAAAATTATCTATAAAAAGTTCACATATGTTTATAAGTTGGAACTAGGAATTTTTAGCACCGCAGAGTTCGGAATTTCTAATCGTTAAGTTTGGTTAATTAACATCGCACTAGAGCACATTGTTCGTTAAACTTTAGAAAGGACACTGCACTGGAACATGCAGGTAACAATGTTGCGTGCCACAACGTTGGTTCGAGTCTATCTCGTATTTTTTAATCAAGGTCAGATAACGAAAATAACACCTGAGCTGGTATCCGTACCCGACGCTGTTTAAGTTGGAATTTTGAATCATTAAGTTGAGAATTTCGAATCGTTAAATTGGGAAATTTCTTGTCTCAAGGTTGATGCACATTCGTTTGAAATTTTTTTATGGGGGATTATTAAAAAGTTATATTCAACTATTATAAATACGAAGGGCACATAATGGAAAAGTTGGCTCCATTTATGAAGGGTGGGGTCAACAGATTCTCGTTTAAATCTCTGTTCATAACCTCTTTCTGGATTTTTTTCTGCGGCGCTGCATCTCGTGCTGATGATTAGGCAAGCATTTTTCCATTGTCTAGCTTCACAGATTCTACAAATTAATGTTTTCTTTACGAGCAACGCCATTTTCCGTTATGATTTTGCCGCAATGCGCCGTTTTGCTGCGTCACGCAACCAATGAAACCTCCTCCCCCATGTCACGCCACAGTCATGCATGATGAAAAAAATTAAACGGAAAATAATGATTATTATTCTGTTATTTTTAATTATATATTAAAGAATTATTTACAAATTTAAAATTACTACTTAAAATTTATTATTATTAATTATATATTAAAAAAATATTTACAAATTTATTATTATTAATTAAAATTACTAATTTAAAATTGCTTTAATCCGGACCCCCCATCAATATTTAGTTACAGACTTAAATCCCAGTAAAATGTCAGTCAGGTTTGTGAGTAATTTAATTTAGGAAATGACTGTAGTTTAACCTTCAAAAATTAAGCTTTTAATTTGCATCTTATTTATATATATATATATATTTAATTAATTAAAATTATTATTTAGAATTTTCATTTAAAACTACTGCTTAAATTAAAAAATATCATAAATTAAATTTACTAATTTAAAATTACTACTTAAAACTTATTATGATTAATTAAAATTACTAATTCAAATTATTAATTAAATTTTATTCAAATTATTAATTAAATTTTATTCAAATTTTTAATTAAATTTTATTCAAATTTTTAATTAAATTTTATTCAAATTATTAATTAAATTTTATTCAAATTATTAATTAAATTTTATTCAAATTATTAATTAAATTTTATTCAAATTATTAATTAAATTTTATTCAAATTATTAATTAAATTTAATTCAAATCAAAAACCAAAAATACTTTATGAACCCCCCCCCCCCCATCGAACAATCCTGGCTACGCCACTGCAACTCAACCTCAATAGGCGGCAGAACATTGAACCCCGATCAGATTTATCGTGCAACAGTTCCATATACACGCCAGTATAATTTGTTGGACGTTCTGGACGACTTTCTAGTATTTTTGTAGCGAAGCAGACAACATACCAATCGCGAGATTACTATTTTTTTTTTACTTTCTTTGTCAAGTACATCACAAGGGCTCGAACTAGTAATCATCTGATTATCAGCTGAATGCTATTATGCATTGGACAACTGGTAGCCCCAAATTCACATTAGAAAAAAATGTATGTGGTCAAAATTATTTATGAGAAAAAAGAATTTTAATCATTTGTACATCTTATATATAAAGTTGAAAAACTTCAAAATGTGTCCGGATCTTTGTTGGTATGTCAGTACAATAAAGGCTCTGTAACTACAAAGCGTGGAGCTTTGAAATTCACAGAATAGTTAGTTTATAAAAATAAGAATTTTAACGTGACTATTTTCAAGTCTCTACGATGTTCCATTCGAATGTTATGACATTTTTTAGTGTATCCAAGCAAAGTTTCACGAAATGGCAACAGTGATATCAAAATCACCGGAGAAATGTGAAAATCTACTATAAAAAAATTATAAATCGAATTAAATGCCCGGTTTTTACACGAAATACTTCATAACTATAAAACGAAGCTTTATGAAATTTACAGAGTACTTTACTTGAAAAATTAGACATTCTTTGTGATAATTTCTAAGGTTGTACGATGTTCCATTCGTATATTATAACTATTTTAATGTATGCCATTCACTTAACATGGATGAAAATATCGTTTGCAATATAAAAGAATTTCTTTTCGTTATTGACACGTCATTATAAAAATGACGTCATAGGTTTGTTTGATTTAATAATGATTGAAAAACTTCTGCACATTGGGCTTTTTGCTACAATACGAATTATTAAAAACTAAAATAACTAGAATTTTATATTAGGGAAATGGTTTAAAATTGTTTTAACGTTATAATTATGATGTGCCATTTGTTTTGTTTGTATGTATATAATTAGATATACAAGTTGTTGGTAGAAGAGATTGCAAAGAAGTAGCCAAAATTATACATTGGAACTGGCATTTGGAAATAGTCAAATCAAAATTGCAATACTGGATCATAGCGCTTTGTTATATATAATATATTCTTTAAACCGGTAAAAGGATGTCATTTCAGCAGATTGTATTGATAGGAATTGTTCGCCAATAGAAAGAAGATAAACAAGCTATTTCGTATGACGTCGCGATCCCCCATCCACACCCTGTAAATGCTTTGATTTATATCCTGATTTTATACGCATGAACGCCTAATTGCCTATTGAACGGGGCAAATCTATATTAATTGAGCTATTTTTTCACGGAGTTAAGGCGGGATGGACACCCCATTATGATATTCAGATCCTGATTTCCCATGTAAATGATTTAAAGGCGTTTTATGTTAAAAACCGGTTCACCAATTTTTTTCAGAAGTTGTTTCCTTGTCAAAGCCGGGTTCTACATAAACGCAGGACCCTGTGCGACAGCACCTGTAGCCAGAGGTGGCGCTACTGGGGGTGCTGGGGGGGGGGGCTGTAGCCCCCCTGTCGGGCAAGGCAAGCCCCCCCGTCGGGCAAAATTATGAAGTTCGTCGGGGGAAAAGTGTTAGTTAAGACCAAATATTTTTAAAACGTTGGATCAAATTGAATTTTTTTAATGAAATGGATATAGGTCATAATTCCGACAGATAAAATCCCGACACACCGAAATCTTGACACCAAAAGGTCTATCGTGGCCGAATGTTTAGAGACTCGAACCGATAAGGACGAGTTTGATACTGAACATTTTGGGAAGCGACATACAGCGATTTGGTTATCAGAGAGTTGTCAAATTCGTTCCTTTCGCAACCAAAAAATATTGCCCATGTATAAAGGATTGGTGTACCTTAAATCTGATCGTGATCCAATGTCCTGATGCCTATTGAAATTGCGTCGGGTACCAGATTAGACGTTGAACTCGTCATCTGACCATGGTTCAGAAATACTGGGCAGTGTTCCTGGTTCCTGTTCCTTCTTTCAAAATGATCCCAAATCGTAATTAAAACATATATTACATCTAAATAAATTTATTTGACGTTAATTTATTACTTTATTAATAAGTCAACTTATTTTATAGAGGATTGTATAGCTTGGGTTTTATTTTATTGTATAAAAAAAGCATTCTTGACTGTATAGACCAGTAGGGTCGTTTGGCACGTTAGCAAAACTAATATAATTTTTTAGTAGACATATTTAGAAAATATGATTTAGGAAAATTGGAGACCAAAATCACGTTCGCTTGTGTCACAAAAATTCATTGAAAGGCCATTGAATACGGGGACGGCCTAAGAATATTTTTAGCCAAAGTAGGCATAATTTTGCCGCCCCTCTTCCTTTTACACAAAATAATATTTTGTAGATAATCTGGCAGCTTATTTTTTCAATGCTTTAAATCATACCCTTAAAAATAACATAATGGCTGAACATTACGGTAAGAAATGAACATGTAAACTTAACATTATCTATGCAATGTACAAATGTGTTAATAATTTAAATAGTCATCAGTAAAGTACAAACATTGTGTACTACAATTTGGCGCCCTCCTTAGTCTGGCGGGACTAAGCGGTCGCTTGGACCCATTGGACCACCAGATAAAGTTAAGCCGCCCCCCTTGTAAAAACTATTCCCGAGCCATCCCGCAGGCAAACGGTATCCAGTTCTTTGTCAAGGTCCAGGAGAAAAGTGAAAGTTTTTCGCACACCGCAATACTCTTTTCTTTGTAATCTAGGGGATCAAAAAGAAACCCCACCATACTTCTTTTTTTATTGGTGGATGACACGTTTTGGAGAGTAGAGTGACCCCAGGCCATGGAGTGGACCCTAGGGGAGCGGTAACCTGACCAAGACGCTTCTCCAAATATATTGCTTCGTCTCTGCCATTGTTCGATCACAACTCGTTCCATTGCGCGGGAAATGCAATTAGGCTCGTCCCCAACAAAACATGTTGAAGATGTCCACCCCTCACTTTCTGGGTGGTGTGGACCTTTGTCCGTGTCAAAAAATTATCCTTCCAGTGCATTTTTTGCATATTATAGCGTAAACGAACATTTATCTTCGTGTATGTTAAATTTTTATGAGTCTAACTATAAAGTTTTTTCATTCACATCTTTTTTTTTTTAATTCTGCATATCTACCATATTGAAGTAAGTAAACTTTTCTATTTTCTTATAACGGGGAAACAAAATAAAACAGCAAAGTTGTATTTGTGATGGGATAAAAAAATCTATCGTGATCAGGTTTTGCTTGTTACAATGACCGTCCCTCATTGGTATAATGGTAATCATTTCAATGAACTGTCCCAATTTCTAGTTCCGACCAAATGTGGTGTTTTTTTGTACTTTGTATTTAATTTTTATAACTACCAACTGAAGTTATTGTATTAAGTAAAATAAAAATAATCAATTGAATATCTTGTTTGTGAAATTAGGTATGTAAGGTTTGAGTATTTTATCTGCAGCAGGTTTCAAAAAAATATTTTATTTTGGGTGAATTATATATTTTGTTATTTTTTTTCTCTCGATAAAATCTAAAAAAAGTCAAACCAAATTTAAATTAACTGTATTAAGTTTAATTCTTAATTAAATGAACTTTATATGTGTATATGTATATATCAGTAAGAATTTTGAAAAACTTTGCATTACAAAAGTCATACATACTTTAAAATATTTTATTTCCCAAATGTAAATATTATACTTTATTAGTAATTTTTTACTAAGCATCTGTTAAATTATCCTACAGAGGATAATTTAACAGACTCGTTAATTACAATTAAATATAAATTTAATTATAATTTTTAAATAACAAAAATTTTAGTAATAAAAAAAATAAAATATTTCCAAAATACTGCAGGTTTTTTTATTGCAAAATAAAGCTTTTTTAAAACAAATAATCGTGCAATGCTTATAAAATTTTTTTTGCAGTGCCATCAAGTTAATTTTAACACGCATCGTTTGACTGTGGTACGATTTGTACAGTTTTGTAACAATTATCTGCTTTCCACAATCCTTTAAGTTTATGAAAATACGTAAAATAGCGAGATTGAGTACTTCTTGATTTTAGCCCATAATAATAACAATAAAACTTTATTACTAACAAATTTAAGATATTGATTAATACTGGATTTTTGAAGTAAAACGTCTTTAAAAACAACTGCTTGGCTATCTGGACAGAAATACTATGTAATGCTTTTAGAGTGATCCTATCTGACACTTTACTGTCAGACAAATATTACTATTTACTTAAATTAGTTCTCTCTCGTCCGATAGGAAATTAGAAGCCGATGCGTGTAAAATGTAGTTAAAGCAAATCACACATAGGGCGTGGATAGAGCCATCTGCATCAGACGAAACAATTTGTCTTCCTTTTGCTTGAGATGTTTCTGTTGGCGGCCATTTCCTATTTCTTTATAATCTACTAAAATGACGTTTCACCTATACAATAATTCTGGACGTGTTCCGATACAGTCACATCTGATTTTTTTTTACGATAAAATAATTTTATAAGCACTATTTACGTAGAGGATATTAGCCCCCCTGTCGGGGAATGCTAGCTCCCCCGTCGGGCAATTCCTGGCGCCACCACTGCCTGTAGCACACCTCTAAGGGCGACCCTGCTCATAACCCTTCTCATTCATCCAACTAAGCAAACAAAAGTTGGGTTTTGTTAGGCAGTAATCTTAAATTCGCTAGCAAATTAATTAAACGACTAAAAAAAACCTGTTATATAAGTAAAATAAAAAACAAAAGTTTGTGTCATTAATTTGAATTGATGACACTTACAAACTTTTATTTTTGATTTTACTTATAACAGTTTTTTTGTTTAGAGGTTTTCTAACATTTCTAATAATATTTTCGCGTAATCCCAACCAGACCACCAGGTGTACGCAAAAAAAGGAATCCTATTACCTCACCCGACACTAAATAGTTGAAAGTTTGGATTGTACAGATAAAAATAACTTTATAATAAAATCGACAAATTATTAACCAGGAGGAACATTTTTTTTCCGAAAAGCTCAGAAATCCTTACCGTTTTCACTTCTTATCGCGACATTACCCCATTTCTATGCATTAGCCTGGGGCCACGTGCGGGGAAGGTTGCCCCGTTGATCCAAGGTTGACCCGCGTCTAAAGGTCACCTATTCAATGAGGGGTTGAGTACGAAGTTCCCTAGGGGATAATCATCTTGCGTCTGTCCTTTTACTGGAGAGATAACCATGCCAAATTGTAACCCTCCTCATGGGGAATAGGGTTGCTAACTTCTGTAGATCTCGGCTAGAATCAAATGAACAACAAGCTTTTTTATAGTGCAATGAAGGATGCTTTTAGAGTAATTTTTAACCGACTGCCCAGCGTGCCCACCAAAACTCCAAAATTAAACCGCCAGAAACTTTAAATTAAAACCGCCAACGCGCGTCAAGTCGAGAGGTTATTAATTTATCTGTTATGTATTTTTTTTATGTATGTTCACACAGGATTTCGGTTCTACTTCAGATATTTGGACAATTTTTTTTTGTTGGATTGGGGATGTTTCACTTGGGAGCAATTTGAAAAAAATATTCGGTTATCCGGCATTTAACTATCCGGAATTCTCAATAAACCGGATCGTTTGAAAAAAATATTGTCCGATTTCGAAAATTCTTCTTTTGTTGGATGGAGAAAAATCCACTTAGTCAAAATTTGCCAAAAAAAAAAAATCGGTTATTCGGCTGTTATATAGCTGCAGTCTTTCAAAATTTATATTCCAGTATGTATTAACGCTGTATATTTTTATTTAGTAAAATTTCTCTAAGTAGACCACTTTTACTTTTCAGCGCAGTTTTCTTAAAGTCGGTTTTCCTTTTTTTTAAAAAAAATATTATTTTCTTTTCTTTGAAAGTTTATTTGAATAAACCTTTTTATAATATTGCTATTCTATCTTTACTTTATTATATTTTATTTAAATTTTATAGACATTCTTTAAAATATTCAATAAATTAGATTTTGTTTTTCTTCATTTCGGTTCCTATGAAAAGTCTGCGAATTAACGTTAATTAAGAATTATTTTATGCAAGTTCTATTCCTATGTATTCTTTATATACGATCTTATATCTTTAAATATAAGTTTTATATAATATATTCTGTATTTCTTTTCGTTTACCATATAAATATAAATCTCTACTAACCTTCTTAAATTCTTATTGTTTGATGATTTGGCCACACTTACATCCTGCGAATGCTTAAGAAAGTTAACAAATATTTATTAGCAGGAGTTTTTGAATTGATTATTTAAATTCTTATTGTTTGGTGATTTGGCCTCACGGACATCCTGCCAGTGCCTCAGAAAGTTAAAAAATATTTATTAGCAGGAGTTTTTGAAGTGATTATTTATTTAACTTCTTATTGTTTTACGACACGGCCTCATTACCATCCTGTCAATGCTTAAGAAAGTTAGTAAAATGTTTATTAGCAGGAGCTTTTGAAGTGATTATTTATTTAACTTCTATTTGTTTGGCGATTTGGATCCAATGCTATCCTGCCAATGTTTAAGAAAGTTAATAAAATATTTATTAGCAGGAGCGTATGAAGCGATTATTTATTTAACTTCTTTTTGTTTGGCGATTTGGATCCAGTGCCATTCTACCATTGCTTAAGTTTATTAAAACATATTTATTAGCTGGACTTTTTGAATTGATTATTTAAATTCTTATTGTTTGCTGATTTGGCCTCACTGACATCCTGCCAGTGCTTAAGAAAGTTAAAAAATATTTATTAGCAGGAGTTTTTGAAGTGATTATTTATTTAACTTCTTATTGTTTTACGACACGGCCTCATTGCCATCCTGTCAATGCTTAAGAAAGTTAATAAAATATTTATTAGCAGGAGCGTATGAAGCGATTATTTATTTAACTTCTTTTTGTTTGGCGATTTGGATCCAGTGCCATTCTACCATTGCTTAAGATAGTTAAAACATATTTATTAGCTGGACTTTTTGAATTGATTATTTAAATTCTTATTGTTTGCCTCACTGACATCCTGCCAGTGCTTAAGAAAGTTAACAAATATTTATTAGCAGGAGTTATTAAAGTAATTATTTATTTAACTTCTTATTGTTTGACGAATCGGCCTCACTGACATCCTGCCAATGCTTAAGAAAGTTAATAAAATATTTATTAGCAGGAGCTTTTGAAGTGATTAATTATTTAACTTTTAGTTTGGCGATTTGGATTCAGTGCCATCCTACCAATGCTTAGAAAAGTTAAAAAATATTTATAAGCAGGTGTTTTTTAATTGATTATTTAAATTCTTATTGTTTGGTGATTTGGCCTCACTAACATCCTGCCAGTACTTAAGAAAGTTAACAAATATTTATTAGCAGGAGTTTTTGAAGTGATTATTTATTTAACTTCTTATTGTTTGACGAATCGGCCTCACTGACATCGTGCCTGTACTTAAGAAGGTTAACAAATATTTACTAGTAGGAGTTTTTTGAAGTGATTATTTATTTAACTTCTAATTGTTTGACGATTCGGCCTCACTGTCATCATGCCAATGCTTAAGAAAGTTAACAAACATTTACTAGTACGAGTTTTTGAAACGATTATTTATTTAAATTCGTATGGTTTATGAACACAAAATAAGTTTTACTTGGACCGTGAGTTTTTTTAATGGATTGTTAATTAACTCTAACGAAAACACGGGTATTTGCTAGTAGACCCAAAAAATACTTTACCTGTAAAAACAAAACTTGAAAGCAACACCAGCGAAAACAATTCCTGCATTTTTCAATTCGATTAAATCCAAAAAATATGTGTTACAACTTTCAGTCCATTGCAAAGGTTCTTTAAAACGTTTGTATATATCATGCACAGAACCATTTACACACAACCCTAAGAGTACATTTGAGAGAAATAATAACCAGCTATCATTTATTAAACTCGAAATATCAAACAAGATTAGCTATTATTTTCATTGTAGTGCAACAAGAAAAATGTCCAGTTCGTTATCGGGCCAATAACTACGTCACCGAAGTAAGCCTGCAAAGAAATTTGCCTGCATCGTAAATTGGGATTCGATGTTTTGTGTGGATTGGGATTTTGGTTGAGCCTATTTTAAGGATGTCTGTGGTTGATATTTGTATTCTTTTAAGATAATGGAAAAGATAATGGGGGAATCTTGTGTTGATAAAAAGAGCCTGGAAGCTTTTAATTCTCTGATATTTTAGTTTCGTTTCAATATCCTGTATCTTATGGGATTTCGTGGAATTTTTTAGAGTAGAAGAATGGAATTTTAATCTCTATGATAAATATTGCAATTTCTAAGTATTGCGTTAGTATTTCCAAGTACTAAATATGTAGTATTTCTCCAAATAAATAGATGTTTAATTAAGTTTGGAACGATGTATCAGTACAGTCACACATTTTTGGGGGGGGGGGGGGGGGGGGGGGGGAGGGAGGTGAAACAAAAAAATTTCCAACTTAACGATTCGAAATACCAATGATTTGGAATTCTCAATTTAACGATTCGAAATTCCCAATTAACGATTCGAAATTCACAACTCAACATTGATGAATATTCCCAGTTCCAACTTATTGACATTTTTCATGTTTGTTTTGTATATAGGTAACATTACACAGTTCTCTCACAAGCATAGATTTGTTGCACCCATATTCCAATGCAGTGTCTGTTCTGAAGTGTCCAATTTAAATGCAATCTTACAATTAAGAAAATTTCTAATCTTCACTAGCTTTCGTTTGCTAATAATATTAATTTTCTTCAGTCATAAAATTTTTCAATTCGGGGATTTTTAAAAGTTGAAATTTTCAAGTTTTAGGGTTTCCAGATTGGGGAGTCGTGCTAAACTCCACCCCACCAAACCCCGCCCGGTGCGACGGGCTATTGTATACTTAAACCACTTGTTAAAAATACGTTGATACAAATATGCTTTGTTGATCTCCATTAAAAACCAAATATACGGCTTGATACATATTTCATTGTCCAGCTGTAGTGAAACCATAATCAAATAAAATTAAATTATTAACAAATAAAATTAAACTATTTTTTATAACTTTAGTTTGTTACATTATAGAAATTTTTTAACGTACAAGGCATGTTTTTAAAATAATTTAATAATACTATTTTATTTTTAAGCGACCGATATTAAAAACTCCTGCAAATTTAAATATTTATTAAATATTGAATTATAAAATTCTAACAAATAGGCAGAGACGCTGATTTTTATATTAATTTATATACGCAAATATATTTAAATTGTTTAATATAATATTTTATCTCATAAAATTTTAATCGAGTAAATTTCAGTAAAATATTAAAAAAAGACGAATTTGAGAACATTTATTAGAATGTCGTCTGCCTTAAACACAAGATTCTGTATTTATGTTCTTTAAGCAAAACACAGAATCAGCATCAAACTATTAATTATGTTCTTTAAAGATTCATATAGAAGTAAATAAACTCAATGCGTAAAAAGTAATACAATTAAAAACATTTTAGAATTTAATCTAAATTCTAAAAATATTATTGTGTCGAAAATCAATTACAGTTATACCACAATCCATACAAAATCTCCAAATTGTCGATTATTTGCCATAGTTGTTAGCGCAGTAGAGAACGAAAAGATATTTTGTCCGAAAATTGCTGAGTGAGAGCAAGGATAGTGAAGACCATATATATATATATATATAAGGTGCGCTCGTGTTTCGCTTTTTGAAAGGGGCAAGGAAAGAATTCTTTTGACGTCATTTTAGCTCCGCCTTACTATGAGTTTTTGATCATTCTCATTGGCTGTATGTTTCAAGCATTGCTACTTAGGTTCGATCCCCGGTTGGGTAACAACTGGTGATTTAATTTTTAATTGGCAAAATAATTTAAATATCTGTAAAAAATGGTGTTCCGGTAGCTTCACTGCTAATCCGTCCTTATTTTGTTATGTCCCCTTATTTTACTTGATTGAAATTGTAACTCATTTAATATGTCCAATACAAATGCATTGACCTGATGGTTCCTAACCTCATTTTACTTTTTCAAAATTCATGGACATGCTCTCGTGGTAGCTAATATTATTTTAATACGCTTAATTTATTAAGCAACTTTTTTGCACTTTTTACATACTAAATACAATCCTTAAAATATAATTTAAACTCTTAAAATTTAGCGAATTTTAAATAAAATTAACGATTATCACTTTTAAATAGTTCACAAACAAACGAATAGATGGCAGCACGTCAAGTACCATTGGTTCAAATAGTTTCTGAATATTTTAATAACGAAACGACTGGAAATCGATTCAAATTGTTTTTTTTGAAGCAAATTTTAACTGTTTTCTTTTAAATAAATTCATGATTAGTTAAAAACAATAATTCTTGTTAAATTAAGTACTCCTTGACAATAGCGACAATTACTCTTAAAACGACTGTCGAGAGCATTAGACACGCCCACAGACAGTTGAAGGCGTAGGAAAGCGTCACTATGACGTCAAAAGAATCCTTTTCCCCGCCCTCCATCAGCAAGAGCGAGAACCAGCACACCTTTTATATATAGTCTCCACTATCCCACTATCCTTGGAGTGAGAGGATAAAATTTGAGTTTTTCATATTTCATTTGACGATATATATATACATCATTATTAATATTGTTACAGCCAAGTTTTCCCAATTGGAAGTAAACAACAAAAACAGAATAAAACAGACAGAAAGTAAATGTTAATATTTTATTTGACAAACAAGATAACGATTCCACTGTGTCTGTTACGTATAAAGTTAACAATTGTAAAACATCTTGTAGAAGCTCGCGTTTAAATTCCATAACTTAAAAAAGTTCTATTTACAAATAGGGTTAAAAAAGAGGAAGCTTCCGTCCACTTTGAAGTTTAGTCTGGATTTCGGTGAAGCTGATTCCTGAAAAGAGGTAAATTGAAGATAAGAATTTGAAACTTATAAGTTTGTTATTTGAATGTACAGGGTAGACAAAAAGTCAGTGATATTTTAAAATTTAATACAAATCAAGTAATTGGAGTGAGAACAAGAGTAAGGTTTGGACTGAAATGCTTCTTAAGATCGAAGTTTTGTTGAAGCAAATAAAAATATTTAGTTCCGAATTTCGTCCGAAGATGGCGTTACTTGTAGTTTTCTAAATAGCTGTGATGCTGTCACCAGAAATGGAGACTTGCATTAAAAAAACTGCTTTATTGGCTATAAAGGACTCTCACACTAAAATATATTTATACATTGCACAAAATCAATGCTTTGTAAAATACCTGTAACAAAATTAACGATATGTAACTAATTGTCTTGAGTTTTTGGTGATTTTTCGCATGTTTTCCACGTAGAGCGCTCTCTATGGATGAAGTTTTGTACCGAATTTTTTTATTTGCTTCAAGAAAAATTTTCTTTGGGTAAAATCGATGTCACCGTTTGTTCACGAAATTTTTACCTAACAGACAAAACGTATGACCTCTTTCTCCAAATTCATATACCGATCCATTCCAAGTCTTTAATGACCTCTCATACAAAAAACCTCCGTTTTATATCAGATTATACGCGCTGTAAAACAGGCTTTAGTTGGGGAATATATTCTCGAGCTTTTCATCAGTAGACCTACGAGACACAGGAATTCTGGGTTTCCCTCCGAGACACAGGAATTCTGGGTTTCCCTCCGAGACACTGGAATGATGGGCTTTCCTCAGAGACTATGGAATGATGGGTTCCCATCGACACACTGGACTGTAGGGTTTCCTTCCGAGACACAGGAATGGTTGGTTTCTCTCCGAGACACAGGAACGGTAGGTTATCCTCAGAGACACTGTAATGATGGGTTTCCCCCCGAGACACTGGAATGTCGGGTTTCCCTCCGATACATTGGAATGGGGGTTTCCCTCCGAGACACTGGACTGTAGGGTTTCCCTCCGTGATACTGGAATGTTTGGTTTCCTCCGAGCCACAGGAATGGTTGGTTTCTATCCGAGACACAGGAACGGAGGGTTATCCTCATAGACACTGGAATGATGGGGTTTCCTCCGAGATAATGGAACGGTGGGTTTCCTTCCGAGGTACTGGAATGTTTGGTTTCCCTCCGAGACAAAAGAATAGTTGGTTTCTCTCCGAGACACTGGAATGGGGTTTTATTCCGAGACAATGGAACTGTGGGTTTCCCTCCGAGACACTGGAATGTTTGGTTTCCCTTCGAGACACTGGAATGTTTGAATTCCCTTCGTCAAACTGGAATGTTGGGTTTCCCTCCGATACATTGGACAGGGGGTTTCCCTCCGAGACAATGGAACGGTGAGTTACCCTCAGAGACACTGGAATGATGGGTTTCCCTCCGAGATAATGGAACGGTGGGTTTCCTTCCGAGGTACTGGAATGTTTGGTTTCCCTCCGAGAAACAAGAATAGTTGGTTTCTCTCCGAGACACTGGAATGGGGTTTCATTCCGAGACAATGGAACGGTGGGTTTCCCTCCGAGACTCTGGAATGTTTGGTTTCCCTCCGAGACACTGGAATGTTTGGATTCCCTTCGTCATACTGGAATGTTGGGTTTCCCTCCGATACATTGGACAGGGGGTTTTCCTCCGAGACAATTGAACGGTGAGTTACCCTCAGAGACACTGGAATGATGGGTTGGGGGTTTCCCTCCGAGACACTGGAATTTTGGGTTTCCCCTCCGATAGATTGGAATGGGGGTTTCTTTCCGTGACAATGGAACTGTGGGTTTCCTTCCGAGACACTGGAATGTTTGGATTCCCTTCGTCAAACTGGAATGTTGGGTTTCCCTCCGATACATTGGACAGGGGGTTTCCCTCCGAGACAATGGAACGGTGGGTTACCCTCAGAGACACTGGAATGATAGTTTTCCCTCTGAGAAACTGGAATGTTTGGTTTTCTTCGTGACACAGGAATGGTTGGTTTCCCTCTGAGACACTGACACCAATCAATTAAGTGTCTCGGGTGCAAGCTCAGCGTCGTCTGATGACAAGTACGAGGACATGCCCCACAACTTACTAGAACGGAATATTTTCACTTGCAACTATGCATTTCTACGATGAAAAGTGTTGGTTTCGGTGTGTTCCATCACCCTCTTAATGTGAATTTTAAACCCCCTGAGCATTTATATGTACTAATTAAAACATAAAACGAACACCCTACCTCATTTAGTTTCGCCCAGGAACCTTCTTCCACTCGCACGTGTCTTTCTGCTCGTTGAAGATCCTGTTCTTGGCGCAGCACCCGCGCACCACCCGCGTCCTCTGGCACCTGTAGAAGCAGCTGTCCATGGCAGGGTCCCGCATTTGACCCTTCAACTTCTGGTGACAGATGTCTGCGAAATTCTTAAGGCTGTACAGGTCACCGTTGCCTGGAAAATAACATTTGTTTGAAGTTTTAGGGCTGGATAGTTGAATATGTGGCAATGTCTATCATCCTTTACACAAGCGGCTATTGGTTAATTAGCGAAGTTAATTTTTAAGACGGCATCTGACATTCAAAACTTCTACATCACGACCAATGAAGGAGATAATTTGAAGTTCTCTCCTACAGGGTTAGTCTTTGGTTGGCCTTTCCTGTAATCCAACGAGACCCGCTAAGCCCACCAGATTATCAAGGCTCTAGAGCTATGAAAGAAGGAGCAATTTGGAGTTGGCATATAGTGGCAATGACTTTTGGTGATGGTCATAGGTCCGAGGCAACACATTTAACCTTTTGCACTCGTAATTATGCTTTAGAAAGTTAGCAAATAACTCGGAATTTTTTTTCATGTTCGATCAAGATGAATTTTTTTTATGGAAATGTGTTCCAATTTAACTAGAAGGTTTACCATCCTTAAATCAAAAATTTAAAATATATAACCCCTGAATACACCCCTTGACCTAGGATGGAAATGTAGCCACATAATATTTTATTTTTCAACGTGTCAAAATAATTTATTGACACTACTAAGAATACTTAAGTATATTACACTACACCGCATTAAAAATCTAAGAAATGTAGTAATATAAATAAACTATATAAACAATATTTAGGGGCGGAACGTAATGCCGGCACCACCACCATAGCAAATCAACTTAGAAATACTTCGAACAGAAATGTTTTGGTTAAGTTATCACAGTTTGCCCAAAGAATTTCTGTTTTCTATAACTAGTAAGAAGTAACTGTAACAAAACTAACTAAAAGACAATAAAAACAACAAAGAAACTACAAACAAGAAACAAAATAAAAAGCACAACATAAAGAAACAATTACATTTTATAATTCTGTGTTTTTCCTATTCCTATTTCTATGGCGACATACGAACGCAACGGCACAGATGCGATGTCCCCTGTACGGGGACATACGAGCGCGATGGTAAAACCAGAGAGTTGTAATATTAAATAGAGAGCGCCTTCAATGCCAGACTCTCATAAGGCCGTGGTGTCAACATTGAAAAAAAACAACAACATCACGTGGTTTTAGCGCTGCCACATTTGGCGTTCAGACATCTGCAGGAGCTCCAAATTTGACTCACTCTCTCCTTTTTGGTGATAAGGCGTTCTGTCGATATTCAACTTCTTAACATATATGTAGGTATTTACTTATTTTCAAACAATTTGCGCTAAATATTTCCTCTTCATTAACGAAACGAAAATATAATTTTCTTTATGTTCAATACTCGAAAAAACGGAACTCATTATATTTCTCCGGTTTTATTGTTCATATTTTCTTATTGAACTATACAAAATAACAATTGAAAGAACTTCGCTTATGGTAAATTTTTTACATAAAAACGTAACGCAATTATTTCAAAAGTACAAAGTAAGAAAAATATCTTTAATATATCTGTTAAACTCCCTTAAATTGTGTCACTCGTTAAAAAAACGATACTTAAATACAAAATTAAACACAAAACCATTTTACAATACTTCGATCTCGCTTAGTTCTGAAAGTCGCTAAGGCCTGACAATTGGCACATGAATGAATTGACATTTCCACAAATCACGTGGTTTCAATGATGCACACACGGAAATCAGCATTTTAATTCCTCTATTTGTATCATTACTCTATGGCTAAAACGAGTTATGTCCCCCATACGGGGACATACGAGTGAAAAGGGTTAAAAAAATCTTTTCCATGTTTATCACCGAATCTATCGATGACCGGACCCATTGTCACTGGTAAGCATCAATGGAATTTACAAAATATTTAGAATGGTTTATGTAACTCAAGTTACATGATGAATTTTTTGGCGAAACTGCAACAATGAGAATTAGAGAAGCGTGTAAGAAATCAATGAGATTTGGCGAAGTACATACGTTTTCGGCACTTGACGTTGGCAGGCAGATCGCACATCGAGGTCTGGTTGTTGAAGTAGAGACCATCTGGACATCTTTTGGGACAAGCCTTCCCGACGGAACAGTCGAAGAACATGTCGCAGTGGGGGTGGGGAACGCTGTCCCGATTCACGGGACACTTCACTTGGCGATCGAAGCGGCGACAACGTCTCTGCTGTTGGCGTTCATCTTTGTGGCCTTGGCGAGTAAAATATGATATTAGTCTTTTATAGTTTTAAAAATGCACAGATTTTGAATGTACGACTTAAAAACCTTGAATTCTTTGATTAATGAAAACAAATATCACAACAGTACGCCCGTATACATTAATCAATAGAGTTCGTATAAGTCAATTAGAGTGGCAATAACGTAAGTTTCGATGTTTCTGTAGAGAAGTGCGGTTAACCGGGATTGAACTCGGGACTTTTAGCATGCTACTCAGATACCCTATCCTTTTAATTAAAATAATTACCGTACCTCCGAGAGATGGTATCGAGTATATGGTCACGTGATTGGCACTAAAATGCAGGGTGGTTAGTATCAATCTTCGAGCATGGATCCTTCATAGTAGAGAAAACATAATGTTATAATCTCGCTAACAGCAAAGTGATGCCAACATGTATGGCCTCAGACACGCAGCTAATTATGTCATTCCATTCATAAATTTTCACTGTCACACATTTCCCAATTCATCAGCCAATCGCGAGTATTTTTTAATTCATGATTTTGAAAAGAAGTCACGTGTCTGAGGTCATTCGGTCTGAGATGTTGGTTTCCCGATTATGACGTCATATTCGCTTTACTACAGTCCATTCATGCTCGAAGGTATCAATAGATACTTTGTAACTTTGGCTTCATTTTAAAATTTAATAAAACAGCAAAATCCGTTATTTAATAATAAAAATTAAAAAGTGAAATCACTCAGAAGGAATAGTAGCTATATCAGCACTATCCATGCTTTATACAGATGCAAAAGCAGTCATATACAGCAAACTTGAACATGAGCGTCAAAGAACGTAATTTTTGATTGATTGAAATGTGAATAGCTGGTTTTGCATCTAAAAAACCAAACAATATGAAGTATATATTTGCAAAACTAGTTAAATCCTTATTCCAGCCGCAAAACAATTATTGTGAAAATTAAATTTTAGTTCATAAATTACTCAATTATCTAAGAACTTACACATTTTGGTAAAACTAGCATGTACGTGCAATAATTATCGCATGAACAACCCCCCCCCCCCCCCCAACACACATTATTCGGGTGAAAGATATTTGCTAATCTTTTATGAACAAAAATCGAAAGAGATTTTAGAAAATGCTAGAAATTATCACTAGATGGCAGCATGATCAACGGATTGTTAAAAAAATCCTGTGAAACATGAAATTCGCTTTCTTTTTAACCGACTGCCCAGCGCGCTCACCAAAACTAAAAAAAAAAAACTAAAAAATGAAACCGCCAGAAATTTTAAATTAAAACCGCCAACGCGCGCCTTGTCGAGAGGTTATAGATTCGACCTATATGTATTTTTTTTTTTTTATGTATGTGCGCGCGGGATTTCGGTTTTACTTCAGATATTTGCACAATTTTTTTTTGTTGGATAGGGGATGTTTCAAAGGGGAGCAATTTGAAAAAAATATCCGGTTATCCGGTATTTAACTATCCGGAATTCTCATTTAACCGGACCGTTTGAAAAAAAATATTGTCCGATTTCGAAAATTCTTTTTTTGTCGGATAGAGAAAAATCCGGTTAGGCAAAATCTGCAAAAAAATAATCGATTATCCGGCTGTTATATATCCGGAAATATGCCGATTAACCGGAGTTTTTTTAACAATTTTTCCGATTTCATAATATTTTCATTGTTTAACAGAAGTTTACAACAATGACATTTCGTTTAACCAGCATTGATAGGGATTGTATTACAATATACATTGTTGAGCACAAGTTGCTACTTGAATTTCTTGGTGAAAAATAATAGGGGGCGAAGCCCCCTTCAAAATTAAAAACTAAAAAGGGAAAAATAAAATAATCTTTCTAAAAAAAAGGAAAACCGACTTTAAGAAAAATGCGCTAAAAAGTAAAAAATAATTTTTAATTTTACGAATGAGTTGAAAAAATTGAATTATTGAATATCAATTTTATACTTAGTACAACTTTTGGAAGTTGGTGCCAATTTACAAAAATCCTACCTAAATTTTGGCGCCGATTTCAAAAAGTTGTACTACGTATAAAATTGATATTCAATAATTCAATTTTTTCAACTCATTCGTAAAATTAAAAATTATTTTTTACTTTTTAGCGCATTTTTCTTAAAGTCGGTTTTCCTTTTTTTTAGAAAGATTATGATACCTCATGTGTTAAGATTCGTTGCGTCAAAGGGGCGTAAAAGGGATCATAATTACAGAAATATATGTGATATTATTTTCTTCATTTATAAAAAAAAATGCATGAACAATAGTTTTGTTAATTTTTGCGTTTTTTAAGTTTAAAAAAACTTTTTTTAAAATACTACTCCTCTTTCAATTTTTAATGTTTTTAATTTTTTTTTATTGATTAAATAACGTCAATGTATATACTACAAACGTATGAATTGACTTTTGCAGATACGTGTTTTAATTAGCTTCAAAAACTTATTTTAAGTCCACCACCCAAAAAATATTCAAATTTTAAGTTTTATAATTTGTAAAAAAATATTTAATAACTTAATTTAAAAATGCTATACATACGTTTATTAAACAAATATTAGAGCTTCAAAAACTATTAACAGTTTAGTTTTGAGTTAATTATATACAAAGCCTTAGCATTTTAAACGTGACCAAAATTAAAAAAATATATTTTGAGTAAATGACGATTGTTGCAGACGAAAAATATGCAGACAGATGATAAATGGTATATAAACATCTAAAAAAACATGTTCTGTTTCTTCAACTATTTTGAGATTTTGTACACACCTTCTTAAGGACGTTTAGCATCCTTTTATCAGAGAGTTGTAATATTAAATAGAAAGCGCCTTCAATACCAGACTCTCGTAAGGCCGCGGTGTCAACATTGAAAAGAAAAACCCACATCACGTGGTTATAGCGCTGCCACATTTGGCGTTTAGACATCTGCAGGAGTTTCAAATTTGGCGCACTTTCTTCTTTTTTGGTGATAAGGAGTTCTGTCCGTATTCAACTTTTTAACATATATGTACGTATTTACTTATTATATACTCGAAGAAGCGAAACTCTTTATATTTCTCAGGTTTTATTGTTCATATTTTCTTATTGAAAATAACAATTGAAAGAACTTCGCTTATGGTAAATTTTTTACATAAAAACGTAATGCAATTATTTCAAAACTACAAAGTAAGAAAAATCTCCTTAATATATCTGTTAAACTCCCTTAAATTGTGCCACTCGTTCAAAAAAACTATATTTAAATACAAAATTAAGCACAAAACTATATTACAATACTCCGATCTCGTTTAGTTCTGAAAGTCGCCAAGGCCTGCCATGTAATATTGGCGCATGAATGAATTGGCATTTCCACATATCACGTGGTTTCAATGATGGACACACGGAAATCAGCATTTTATTCCTCTATTTGTATCATTACTCTATGCATTTTAACAAGAAAAAATAATTTAGCAATTTTTCCGGATTTTGGGGCTTGGGTCCCCCTTAAGGCTAAACACATGAAAAGTTAATTTACTTAAAAGTTAATTACTTACAATTAACGTTCTGTGGCCAGTCGCAAGTCAGGTACTTGGAGTTGAAGACGAGGTCCTTGGGGCATTCCTTCAGTTGCGGTGTTCCTTGGCTGCAGATGTAGTACTTGCTGCAGCTGTCGTCGCTGCGGATGTAGCCGAAGCTGCTGGGGCACTGTATCTGGGGCGCCGGTGTCGTACCTGGAGTCGTCGGTTTTCCGCCCTTAGTGGAGCTTTTCTCTGGAGACGACTCTGTGGAAGTCGATATCCTTATTAGAAATACCAAACAGTTTATTGGTGAACTAATATTTAACCCTTTCCGCGGTCGAGAGATCACACTCCGTTACCAAAATAACGATCTGTTCTTTTGATACATGTTCTTTAAAAGTGAACGGAAACTGAATATTTTTAAACATAACAAACTTTTTTTCCGTTTGCGTGTTCTTTATCTAACTCCATTAAAAGTGTGACATCACTTGGGTATGAATGTGTTTTATTATGTTGTATGTGTTTCATCATTATGGTATCAACATGTTATGCCTTTGCACTCAAGCGTCACCTTTAATTACCAAAATAACGACCTGTTCTTTTGATCTCTGTTCTTTAAAAGTAAACGAAAACTGAATGTTCATAAACATAAAAAACTTTGATTTCGTTAGCTTGTTCTTACATATCCTTTAAAAAGTGTGACATCATTTGGGTATCAACTTGTTTTATTATGTTGTATGTGTTTCCTCATTAGGGTATCAACGTGTTATGCCTTTGCACTCAAGCGTCACATTTAATTACCAAAATAACGACCTGTTCTTTAAAAGGAAACGAAAACTAAATGTTCCCTAAACATAAACTTTTCTTTCGTTAGCTTGTTCTTTATCATATCCTTTAAAAAGTGTGATATGACTTGGGTATCAACTTGTTTTATAATGCTATATGTGTTTCATCATTAGGGTATCAACATGTTATGTCTTTGAACTTAAGTGTCACATTTAACTACCAAAATAACGCACTGTTTTTTAAAAGTGAGCGAGAACTGCATGTTTTTAAACCACTTGGGTATCAATATGGCTCAAATTTTACTGAAACGAATTAAATTTGGGGAAATTAGGCCAGTTTTTCAAAGTATTAGAAGGGAGGGGGGGGGGGGGGGGAATCGGCCCGTGGGCCCAATACAAGTTTATGCTTATGTCCCCACTGGGTCCCGTTTCGGCTGTAGACGTGTTGTGACGTCAGCTGCCCATGGCGGATCGTAAATACTCACCACATTTTCCAGATGGCCACTCGCATCTCAGTCCGACCGGATCGAAGTGCAGGCTGGACGGACAGTTCTTCACGTACGGTATCCCATCAGAGCAATGCACGAACTTACGACAGTCCCCTTTGACAGGAAACAGTCCGTTCCTCCTAGGGCAGGTCTCGCTGCTTTGGCAGTCCGCTCTGTGAGCCCAGTCGCAGACGTGTCTCCTGGAATCGAACGTCTGACCTCTCGGGCAGTTCCTCCTGGTGGACAGGCCGTCTTTGCACTGGTAGTACTTGGTGCAGCTCTCGGCGCTGGGCAGGAGGCAGTTGGGGCAGGTGCAGATGGGGTCTTTTGGGGTGGGAGGTGAGGTGGTGACGCAATCTGGAGATGATAAAGTGTGTTGAAATGTCCGTGGGTATTGGTATACTCCCCAACAATTCCTAAATTACTTATAGTCTAGTTATTTAGAATAATATATCAATAATGAAATTAAAAGTTTGCTTACCGAGACTGGCATCACACTTGGCCTGGCATGGGTAATCGCATATCTGAGTAACAGGACTGAAATGCAGACCCTCGGGACATTCCTTAATATAGGGCCACCAGTTCGCACAATGGATGAAACTTCCGCAATCGTCAGGATTCTTGAACATCCCGTTCGGCTGCTGGCACCTATGGTGTTTCGGTGCTGGCGAAACAGTCGAAGCGTCTGCAGTCGGCCTTCTAGTTGGAGTCGGTCTAATAGTTGGGGTCGGAGTAAACGGTATAGGTGTAGTAGGCCTCGTTGGCTGCATGGTTCTCGTGGTAGTCGATGGTGGACTGGTAGGCCTAGTTGGATTCGTGGTTCTCGTGGTAGTCGATGGCGGACTGGTAGGCCTCGTCGGATTCGTGGTTCTCGTGGTAGTCGACGGCTGAGGTCTTCTGGTCGTGCTCGGTCTAACCTGGTCCTCCGCGGAGTCGTCGCACTCGATTTTGGCGGCGTAGTTGCAGGTGTTGATCTCCTTGTCGAACAGCAGGCCGCCCGAGCACCTCATGCGGTAGGCGGTTTTGTTAAGGCACAGGAAGTACTCAATGCAGCTCTGGTACGAGGGTACCAGACAGGTGTCGCATTCACTGCATCTGTAGTAAAGATCGGGGACTGGAAGAGGTTTGGGTGGTTCTCCTGCAAAGAAAGGTACTTTTAGTTCTTTATACTTCACTGTCACCTATCATATAACAAAAAATATATCTTCTTTTGTTTCCCTGTTACTCAAAATGAACGGGAACAGCATGTTCTTAACCCGTTTGCACTCCGTTGGCACCGCTCAGGCGACAACATAACGACTCGTTCTTTTGGTTCCCTGTTTTTTAAAATAAACGAGAATAGCATGATCTTGTGTTTAAAAAACATCGATATTATTTTCAATTCGTTCTTTTGCAGATCCAAAACAGATTAGGTTAATTTTTTCTATAAGCATAACAAATTCTAAGGTAAAGAACATAAGGATGAATAACTGTTCCGTAGAAAGAACGGAAAACGCAAAGAGTTCTTGGAGTGCAAAGGGTTAAGTTTAGAAAATGCAGTTCTTTGGTTTTAAATGTTTCATTCAATAACTCCAAAACAGATTGTCATTTAGAAGCCCTACAGATTGGAAAGGGATATTTTTTGTATATTTTTTCAGCGGTCCAGGCGGCAAAAACAAAACGAAAAAAAAAAAAAAATTCATGAAAAAAGAAAAAATTATGCATTAGTTGGTTGGTTATGTGAGGTTTTATGGCACAAGGGCCAAATATGGCCAAGCTGCGCCAAATTATGCATTAGAGGATTAACAATGGAAATTGACAACTCACTCATTAACCATAGAGTAATGATACAAATAGAGGAATAAAAATGCTGATTTCCGTGTGTCCATCATTGAAACCACTTGATATGTGGAAATGCTAATTCATTCATGCGCCAATATTACTTGGCAGGCCTTGGCGACTTTCAGAACTAAGCGAGATCGAAGTATTGTAATATGGTTTTGTGTTTAATTTTGTATTTAAATATAGTTTTTTTTGAACGAGTGGCACAATTTAAGGGAGTTTAACAGATATATTAAGGAGATTTTTCTTACTTTGTAGTTTTGAAATAATTGCATTACGTTTTTATGTAAAAAATTTACCATAAGCGAAGTTCTTTCAATTGTTATTTTGTATACTTCAATAAGAAAATATAAACAATAAAACCCGAGAAATATAAAGAGTTTCGCTTCTTCGAGTATTGAACACAAATAAAATATATTCGTTTCGTCAATGTAGAGTAAATATTTAGCGCATATTGTTTGAAAATAAGTAAATACGTACATGTATGTTAAAAAGTTGAATACGGACAGAACTCCTTATCACCAAAAAAGAAAGTACGCCAAATTTGAAACTCCTGCAGACGTCTGAACGCCAAATGTGGCAGCGCTATAACCACGTGATGTGGGTTTTTCTTTTCAATGTTGACACCGTGGCCTTATGAGAGTCTGGTATTGAAGGCGCTCTCTATTTAATATTACAACTCTCTGTCATTAACCCTTTGCACTCCAAGAACACTTTGCGTTTCGCGTTCTTTTTACGGAACAGTTATTCCTCTTTATGTTCTTTTCCCCATATATTTTTTTTGCTCATAGAGGAAAACAAAAGCATAATCTGTTTTGGATCTGCAAGACAACAAGTTGAAAAAATATCATGTTTTTTTTTTTTAAACGCAAGATCATGTTCCCGTTTATTTTAAACAGGGAACCAAATAACTGGTCGTTGGCGCCTGAGAGGCGACAGCGAAGTGCAAAAGGTTAAATCAGTAAACCCTATATTCAAACAAAAAAATTAAGATCTTTATTCGATAATATAATTTTTAAGGACCATACTTTTATCTTGTAAAGCGACAGCAAGATTCCCAAAAAGAAGCATGTAAAACATGTCCGAGTGAAAAGAAGTCTTGACCATTTCTAATCCGAAATTTAAGAGTGAAACTTCTTATCTTTGATATTTTATAAAATTGTTTATTCTAATCTGTTATTACTTGTAGATTACGATGCAGAAGACCGTTTATTAAAATGAGCTGTGGTGATTGAAAGACTAATGTTCCGAACTGTATAAAATTTAAAAGCACTCAAATAATAGCTTGAGGAGCGGTTTTTTCGATTTAATCTTCTTAAAAATTTGTGGAGTATTTTTTAGCGTAAAGGCCTTTTTACACGGACGCTATTTACGCGCAGTAGCTTTTGAAGATGGCTCTGCGATTGGTCGATACATAATAAAAAAAAGTATTTAATATGAGTACCTGGACATACTCGATTTCCTTTGAGTACAATTATATCGTAAATGAGCGATGACGTACTCAAATTTAAGTAACCGTACTTTCTCAAAAATGAGCAGTGTGATTTAATATTGCTAATTTCAGCTTCTCTTCAAGCCATTTTAAAACATTAGCCTGACAAACTTAAAATAATTGATCAGGAGATGGTTTTCCCACGTTATTTGATGTCGATTGCTTAAATTTAAACTGAGTTATTACAATTCAATTATCTTACTTCTAATTTTTTTGGCGTGCCTTTTTAATATTACTTTTGTTTATAACTTCTTCGCGTCGCCTTGATGGCTTAATGGTTAAGACTGCGGACAGCGGTGATGTAGACCTCAGTTCGATTCTTGGTAAGTGTTGTAATTGTTGATATTTATTGAAAGTGATTTATGAAGGCAGCCTATGTAGGCAAGCAACTGCTCTTTTGATTAACTTTTACTAATTTTTGAGCACATGTATTTTTCAAAAATGAAACTTATGTATTCGGAGCTATGATAAGCATCGAATGTAATCAAAAATGAGTAAATTTTACTCATTTTTAAGTACTTATTTTTAACAGTGTGTTTTAAGTGTTTCAGGCCGCTATGTTAAGATGGTTTGAACAGAAGCCGATATTAGCAATATTAAATCACACTGCACATTTTTGAGAACGTACAGTTGCTTAAATTTGAGTAGGTCATCGCTCATTTACGGTGCAATTGTACTCAAAGAAAAACGAGTAGGTTCAGGTACTCATTTTTAAGTACTTTTTTTACAGTGTTTTCGCATTTACACAGTAACATTTATACAAAATTAGACGAATAGCAGTATTGTAAAAGTAATGTAAAAGCACTTACCGCAGCCAGCAATCCTGGGGATGTCACAAACGCGTTTGGACGGATTGAAGTCCAACCCCTTGGGACATTTGTGTTTTCTCTTGAGTCCGCTGGTGCAGTCTATGTAGGAGTCGCAGTGTCCGGGTTTGGGAAGGACGTCCCGTTTGTGGCATATTGTGAGAGGCAAATAAGATGACGACTCTGGTTTTTCTGTCGAAGAACAATCTGGAAGAAAGTGGTATTACAATTAGTATACGACATATTTCAGCATGTATTTTAGATGAGGAGTGAAATTCTCAATGGACACGAGCTTCTGAAGTCAATATGTAAAGCCAGGGTCTAATAGTCATTCACAAATATTTGCTTCCAATGTTTGCCTTCCACTGCTGCAGTGAAGCACCAGCGGAATAAGCTGGATACACACTGGCTCAATGTTCCTTGGCGAATATTTGGTTTAGTTTTGGTTAATTAACGTCGCACTAGAGCTGCACAGGGGGCTATTGGCGAGGCGAATATTTGGCGAACTGGCCCAATGTTCCTTGGCGAATATTTGGCGAACTGGCCCAATGTACCTTGGCGAATATTTGGCGAACTGGCCCATTGTTCCTTGGCGAATATTTGGTGAACTGGCCCAATGTTCTTTGGCGAATATTTGGCCAACTGGCCCAATGTACCTTGGCGAATATTTGGCGAACTGGCCCATTGTTCCTTGGCGAATATTTGGCGAACTGGCCCAATGTACCTTGGCGAATATTTGGCGAACTGGCCCAATGTACCTTGGCGAATATTTGGCGAACTGGCCCATTGTTCCTTGGCGAATATTTGGCGAACTGGCCCAACTACGGTGATACAATTTTCTAGAATACTCTCGACCAATTATTTTGCAGTTGGTATTGAACCATACATTATTGAATTAAATATTATATTTACTTAACTTCTTGAAGACAGAAGCACAATAAACAATACGAGATAATTTACGGGCAACTGTTACCTTTCTTAGACCAATGTGTGGCCAAGGGATTGGAAGATCGGGAAGAAAAGCGGCTTTTTTGACTTGGGTTTGGGACTGGTCGTTCGCTTCGATCAGCCTTCCAATATTTTCCATTCTCTAACATTCAACGACCATTGCCAACGATAAAGATAATTTTCTGGACTCAAAACTATCAACGTTTTTTTTAAATGCGTTTAAAATAATTCATTTAAACGTGTTTTTAAATAAACCGTTGATAATGCTGCCATCTATGAATGAGCAGAAACGTTAAACTTTTATGATTTTTTGGTTATAAGAAATACGCTAATATATATCGCCCTTATAACGAATAGGTGTATGTAGGTGTGTGTATTCATGCGATAATTATATCTCTAACACGCTAGTGTATTTTATTAGCATTATTATTGGAAATCAGAGATTTATTGAGATTAGCAAATGTTTTTTTTAGTTTAGTTAATATTTCATCTAAAAAGAATAGAGTAACATCGCTTGCTCTCTAATAAATTATCGTTAATAGAGCACATGAGCCGTGTGTAGTTACATATTTAGAGAATATTGTTTTTATGGGTAATAGAAACTAGTATTACTACTTTACCCAAATGCCCAATATGCTGTACTATTGCTTTGAATAAGAAAAATATGGTAATATAATATCGAAAAATACCCCATGTCGGAATTTTAAAAACTACATCAAGAATTAGTTGGCAAATACTCACCAAGAGTCGGATCACATTGAGCATTACAGGCGTGCTCGCAATGTCTGGTGACAGGACTGAAATGCAGCTCACCACAGTGCATTTCGTGTGGAACACCAGCCAGACACAAATAGAAGGCGCTGCAGTCGCCCGACTTCGGGAAAGCCCCATTAGGGTATTTGCACATAATTCCTTCTGTGGTTCCTTCAGACACAGTGGTCCTTGTAGTCCGTGGACTATCACTTGAAGTCTCTGGAATGGAGGTTGCTTCAGAAGATCGGAGATCTTCTTTGGAAGCTGGGGTAGAATCAGTACCGATTATCGTAAATGGTTCTTCAGTAGTGAGAAAGTCCGATGTGGTAGATTCTTCAGCAGTGGTTGTTGGTTTCTCTGTAGTTTCATCGCCATCAGACGTCGAATCTGTCTCTGGTTGAGTCGTCGTCGAAGGTTCTTCAGTTTCTTCAAAGGTAGTGGACTCGCTGGAAGTCTGCTCTGTGGTGGACGATGGTTTGTCGTCGTCCGTGGTCGTTGCTTCTGTGGTCGACTGAGAAGTGGAAGAAGTCTGTTCTGGAGTCGTGTCGTCTGTAGGTTCGCCAGTGGATGGCTCAGAAGTTCCAGTTGTGGCTTCCGATGTGGAGGTTGTTTGTTGTGTGGAAGTGCGGGTCACACCCGGGCAATCTGTAAAGTAGAGTCAATTTGTAAAAATAAAGTAATATATATATCGTTCACTTGGAAGACTGCCATAATACGAAAAACTAAAGATTTACAAGATAAGCGTTTGAAAGTTCACTATTTAGTTTTATCGCTGTTCTTTGCTCACTTGTACAAGTCGACCTTTTCTTAGTCAACAAGAAAAATGTGGATCGTAAGGTAGTTAAATGGGGCGTCAATATCATTTTATTCCGCCAATGGCATTGATGGATATAACTGTCCTATAAATAGAACGTCTTGGATTGCCAAGGGTTAATAGTGGATACTCGGATTTGACGAAAGCCTCATTAAATATTATCAAATTATATTTTTCGGTAGACTTTAATGTAAATATAACTAGGGATGAACCGGATAGTGGTTTCGAAGGATATCGGATACCCGTCGTACATTACATGCCGGATATCCGAACTGGAATGTACCGGATATCCGGCAGGTTTTTTTAACGAAAATATCTTTTTTTAACAGTTCTTTAATAAACTGTTCATATTCATACTGATTTTGAATTGGCGGGAGCTGTACAACAACGATGACATTTTTTTTTCGTAAAATATAATTTTGAAATATTTCCGAATTGCTGCTCTAAATTGCGCTATATTTAAATGCTAAAACTAGCTCTTACTAGACTGGTTAATAACACACAATTTCTAATATACAACGAACAGAGATGTAGCTATGCACCCTACACACCACCACTCATGTGAATTGTTCAAACTCTAAGATACTCCAAGATAACCGTAGACTTGTTTTGAATGTCTGCAGCATATCTTCCTATTCTCCGTGACTCACCGTGTCTGAAACGCACCTTCTCAGGTTTTAACGAGAAAGTTATCACGTCACGCCTTACCCACATGAATAGCCAGAGAAAAATAAAGGGAGAATCTGCAGATTGCAGAATACGTGGGTAGTATTTTCTGGAAAATACTTAAAGCAAAAACAAAAGATAATTGGTTCCCCCTAAAAAAATTACGGCGTTTTATTCATCCGGATATAAGGCACTTTGTTTCGGATATCGGATAAATACCGGATAATTAAAAATCAGCCGGATACTGGATAGTTACCGGATATCCGTTTAATCCTCAGATATTACACAAAATGCATTGACTTTTTGGTCGGATATTTTTTCATATTTCATATTTAAGAATAAAAGAAAAATGTATTTGTCTATATTCTATCCTGAATTCTAACTGTCTGGCTGTAGGTATCCTATTTTATCCTGCTCATCCTTCGTGTACTCTATCCTGCCCAAAATGCTGAAAATAGGACACATGCGACGCTGACGAAGAACGAGGTAAGCAAATTGTTGTTTCACAAATTTGTCTGATCCGTAGTTATCTGTTCTATTCTGCTCAATATGCTGAAAATATGATAAGCGATTCTAACATAGAAGGAGGTTAAAGAAATCGTTTCATAAATTGTAAAAAAAAAAAAAAAAATACATATTCAAAGAAAATTTGACCAATTGACTCTTTATCAGTTACTTAGTTACATTTCAATATTTAGCAAAAGAATATTTTAGTGTAGTTTTAGCCCTTAAACCTCGAGATTTGTTATTATAATGTATACCAACATATCGAAGGAATGTGGCTAACTTTATAAGTTCCAAGAATTTTTTGAGTCGATTCTTTTCGCTGCCGGCCGTTTGACGAGAATCATTGGCGTTTTATTGCGTGTTAGTTAAATGCCGGATATTTTTTTAAAAAAGGTTTTTCGAGCGAGACATCCTCTATCCAACATTTCTTTTCCTCCAAATATCTGAATTAAAACAGAAATTTTGCGCAGACATGCGTAAAAAAAAAATACATAAAATTCAGATTGATAACCTCTCGACTTGGCGCGCGATTTGGCGGTTTTACTTTAAAGTTTCTGGCGGTCTCTTCTTTTAGCGAGCTTTGGTGGTTTTTGTTGGCGTGCTTTGGCGAATTTTATTGGCGTGCTTTGGCGGTTTTGGTTGACGCGCTTTTCAGTTTGTTAAAAATAAACACCCGAGAGGGATTTAACATAGAAAAATCATTCAAAAACATTTGACAGTATTTTTTTTACCGATTGTGAGATCGCACATGGCCTCGCAGGGATCCTGGCAGATTTGTTCGGTGGGGTTGAAGTGTTCGTCTCCTACACACAGGGCCAGTGTTGGTTTGCCCTTTGTGCACCTGTAGAAAGTACGGCAGTCACTTGGATTCGGGTAGAAACCGTTCGGGTCTTTGCATATCTCCGGCTGCATGGTAGTGGTGGTGATGTTAACTTGGCAATCTGTAAGAATTTTGGTTTGTTACATTCATTACCATGGATTTGTAAAGCAGCTTTCACACGAGTGTGTGAATGACTAGAGAGGTGCAATCAGTTTATTCATTGTGACAGCCTTAACCCTGCATCAATCGCGCTCATTAATGCAAGGTGAATCAAATTGGTAAGATTTTTACTGGAATGACATCACTTACTATTAAGGACTGTCACTTATTACGTCTGACAGGCTCGTAAGAACTAACAAATGATCTACTAGAGCAGATGATTTTGGCTCGTATGGAGAAAAAGTTGAGTAGAGGTTCAAGTGGTTGTTGGTTTATATATTTTTTTATATTAGACAAATTAAGTAAATTAAGAACTGAATAGTTTAATTTACTGAATCTGAATAGTACAAATTTGTAAAATCCAATATTTGAATAGTTTATGCATTACATAAAAGAACCTTCGAAATATTGAAATGCATTTCTTACATTTGCAGAGAAGGCTTTTCTTGGTAGCTATTATTGGGCAACAAGATGCCATAAATCTGGTTTAGCAATTTAGGATTAATAATTATATCAATGGGTAATTCTTTAAAATTTATAAAATGAATGAGTATTTAGTTAACTTAACAACTAACGCTTGGTTATCAATGGTAAATAATTAATCTTCTTTTAAATTAGATAGTTTGCAAGTTAACGAAAATACTTGTTTTCTCATTTAAAGACTTTATTTTGAAGAGCATGTAAACTATGGAACTGGTAAACAAAATAACTGGTAAACAAACGAAATGATATACAAAACAACTGATTAACGTCGAATAAGAACTTGTAAACAAAAAACTGATATATAAAAGAACTGGCATACAAAAGATCACGTAAAAAGAACAGGTAAAAATAACAGTTAAAGTGAATAGGGAAAAAGAACAATTAAAAATGAACAGGTAAATGAAAATCAAAAATGAACAGATAAAAAGAACAGTTAAAAATGAACAGGTAAAAATAACAGTTAAAATGAACAGGTAAAAAGAACAGTTAAAATGTAAAAGTAAAAAGAACAGTTAAAAATGAACAGGCAAAAAGAACAGTTAAAAATGAACAGGTAAAAAGAACAGCTAAAAATGAACAGGCAAAAAGGACAGTTAAAAATGAACAGATAAAAAGAACAACTAAAAATAACTGGTAAAAGAGGTAAAACAGAACTGTTAAAAAAAGAACAAGTAAAAGTTAAAAAAGAACAGATAATAAAGAACAGAATGCTATATTGTCAAGTGCGAAAAAGGTTAAAATACCAAAAATCGGAAATTTCCAATTCAAACTCACCCAAAGACGAATCGCATCCAGCATCGCAAGGATCCTCACACTGTCCGCTGGTATCCCCGAAATGCAACCCGGACGGACATTCCTTCTTGTACGCAACCCCACCCACGCAATGCAGGTAACGCCCACAATTCCCAACAAGCGGAACGTCGCCATTTTTCATCGTCTCGCATTCCGGGGACAGTCCGACGCACGTCACTTCGTCCCCGTAGTCGCAGGTTCCCAACTCGGGATTGAATAACAGTCCGTTGCTGCAGTACTCGTCGTAGGCTGTTCCTCCGAGACAGAGGTAGTATTTGGTGCAGCTGTCGGAGTCGGGGAACAGGCAGTTCTCGCAGTCGCACTCGATCTCTATGTTACGGGCAGTCGGGTTGACAATTTCGGCACCTGGAAAATGGAGGATCGTTTTAACCCTTTGCACTCCGTTGGAGCTGCTCATGCGACAACATAACGACTCGTTCTTTTGGTTCCCTGTTCTTTAAAATACCCTGTGTTCAAAAAACATCGATATTTTTTTCAACTCGTGCGTTTGCAAATCCAAAACAGATTTGGTTTCTTTTCTCTATAAGCATAACAAATTCTAGGGTAAAGAACATAAGGACGAATAACTGTTCCGTAGAAAGAACGGAAAACACAAAGTGTTCTTGGAATGCAAAGGGTTAATTAACTCTTTGTACTCCTAGAACACTTTGTGTTCATTCTAGGGAACAGTTATTTATGTCCTTTTTATCTAGAACTTTTTTTTAACCTATTATAACAGTTATTATCTCTTAATATTCTTTATATCTAGAACTTTTTTGATATTATAATAGTTATTATTATCTCTTTATGTTCTATTTCTCTAGAACTTTTTTTTATCTAGTATAACAGTTATTATTGTCTCTATGTTCTTTTTATCTAGAACTATTTTTATCCATTATAACTGTTATTATTATGTTCTTTTTATCTAGAATCTTTTTTGATATATTATAACAACTATTATTATCTCTTTATGTTCTTTTTATCTAGAACTTTTTTTTATCTATTATAGCAGTTATTATTATCTCTTTATGTTCTTTTTAATCTAGAACTTGTTTTTTATCTATTATAACAGTTATTATAGAGATCAGTGGCTATTGATGACAATTGGCGTTTCATAATAAAAAAGACGAAAGCATACCCTTCCCAATTTTGAACCAAGGTCATATAACAAGTAAAATATCTGAGCAGATACAATTAATTATTAGAAGATTGTGCTTAGCGATATTTAAAAGTATTGTAAAAGCCTGACAAATTTTTAAACAAGCATTATGTAAGATATTCATAATTAAAAATATTTTTTTTTTGTAATTTTTGAACTTATCTTAACATATTTTTTATTTATACAATAATTGATCGCCAAAGGGTAGAAATATTTTTTAAATAAATGTTTCAAATCATATAAACTTACCACAGGTATTTTCTGTATCGCATGTTCTTTTGGATGGATTGTAATACAGACCCAAGGGACAAGACTTCTTATAAGATATTCCACTATAGCACTGAATATACGAACTGCAATCATCTTCGTTTACGAAAAACCCATCTCGGTCACTGCAATCATCGTTAGACGAAGCACATTCGACACTGCTGGACATTTCACATTTCCCTGTGGATTTGCTGAACAAATACCCTACAGCGCATTGTTTAGAAATCGTAACACCATTCTCACATGCGTAGAATTTGGTACAATCTCCGGTGTCCTCGACGTTACAGTTCTCGTTTAGGCAAGAACAAGAAACATCTGGTGAAACAGTGGAGACATCATTAGTTGGAGAAGGTGTTTCATATTGTGTAGTTTTAATCATGTTCGTGGTAGAATCATCTTTTGGACTGTACATCGGAGCAGTTGAAGATTCTGAAGTAGATGTTAAATCAACACTGGATGTAGATTCGTCGCTGCTTGAAGACACTGTTGTTTCGGGAAGCGCAGAGGTTTTAGAAGTTGAAGATATTGATGTCAAATCTTCAAATGTTGTGGAAGCAAAAGTGGTAAGTTCCTCAGACGTGGTTGTAAGTATAGACGTATAATCTTTTGATATGGTAGTCGCATCAGATTTCGGTTCTTCGGATGTTGAGGAAGTTACAGATGTCGGCTCTTCAGTTGAAGTGGAAGCTTCAGATGTAGGTACTGATGTCGGTTCTTCGGATGTGGAAGAAGCTGCAGATGTCGGTTCTTCGGATGTGGAAGCTTCAGATGTCGGTTCTTCAGATGTGGAAGCTTTAGATGTCGGTTCTTCAGATGTGGAAGCTTTAGATGTCGGTTCTTCAGTTGTGAAAGCTTCAGATGTCTGTTCTTCAGTTGTGGAAGCTTCAGATGTCGGTTCTTCACTTGTGGAAGCTACAGATGTCAGTTCTTCACTTGTGGAAGCTACAGATGTCGGTTCTTCACTTGTGGAAGCTACAGATGTCGTTTCTTCACTTGTGGAAGCTACAGATGTCGGTTCTTCACTTGTGGAAGCTACAGATGTCGGTTCTTCACTTGTGGAAGCTACAGATGTCGGTTCTTCACTTGTGGAAGCTACAGATGTCGGTTCTTCACTTGTGGAAGCTAAAGATGTCGGTTTTTCACTTGTGGAAGCTTCAGATGTCGGTTCCTCACTTGTGGAAACTACAGATGTTGGTTCTTTACTTGTGGAAGCTATATATGTCGGTTCTTCACTTGTGGAAGCTATAGATGTTGGTTCTTCACTTGTGGAAGCTTCAGATGTAGGTACTGATGTCCGTTCTTTGGATGTAGTCGTTACAAATGTTGGTTCTTCGGATGTGGAAGAAGCTGCAGATGTCGATTCTTCGGATGTGGAAGAAGCTACAGATGTCGGTTCTTCAGTTGTGGAAGCTTCAGATGTCGGTTCTTCAGTTGTGGAAGCTTCAGATGTCGGTTCTTTAGTTGTGGAAGCTTCAGATGTCGGTTCTTCAGTTGTGTAAGCTTCAGATGTAGGTAAAGATGTCGGTTCTTCGGATGTAGAGGAAGCTACAGGTGTCGGTTCTTCAGTTGTGTAAGCTTCAGATGTAGGTAGTGATGTCGGTTCTTCGGATGTAGAGGAAGCTACAGATGTCGGTTCTTCAGTTGTGGAAGCTTCGGATGTGGTCACTACTGATGTCGGTTCTTCGGATGAAGTGGCTACCGTTGTCAGTTTTTCGGTCGTTACTGATGTTAATTCTTCAGATGTGGGAGTTACTGATGCGGTCTCTTTGGACGTGGACGCTATTGTAGCAGGCACTGTAGATGTAGAAGATGAATGCGTTGGTTCATCAGACATTGTATAATCTTCTGAGATGGTTGAAAATGACGTCGATTCTTCAGTTGGCTCGTCAGATGTAGCTACAGAGGTCAACGGTTCTGACTTGGTAGATGTCTCAGTGGTAGGATTTTCTGACGTGGTGGTGTACGATTCGGGGGTCTGTTCTTCTGTTGTGGATGCTTCAGAAGTTTGTTCTGCTGTTGTAGATGCATAAGAAGTCGGTTTGTCTGACGGGGTGTATGATTCGGAGGTCTGTTCTGCTGTTGTGAATGTCTCAGAGGTTAGCTCTTTTGACGTGCTGTATATTTCAGAGGTCGACCGTTCTGATTTTGTAGATGCTTCAAAGGTTGACCGTTCTGTAATCGTGGATGTCTCAGAGGTTGACTGTTCTGTTATGGATGATGCCTCAGGGGTTGATTGTTCTAACGTAGTGGACGTTACAGAGGTTTGATCTGTAGTTGTGTGCACTTCAGAGGTCGGTTCTGCTGTTGTGGACGTCTCAGTTGTCGATTGTTCTGTTGTGGTGGACGTTTCAGAGGTAGATTCTTCTGAAGTGGTGTACGATTCGGAGGTCGATTCTTCTGACGTGGTGGTTGCCTCAGAGGTCAGATCTTTTGACGTGGGGTACGATTCGGAGGTCTGTTCTGAGGTTGTAGGCGCTTCGGAAGTTTGTTCTGTTGTTGAGGATGCATAAGAAGTTAGCTTTTCTGACGTGGTGTATAATTCCGAGGTCAGTTCTGTAGTTGTGTACACTTCAGAGGTCGGTTCTGCTGTGGTGGTTATTTCAGAAGTTGGCTGTTCTGACGTGGACACTTCAGAAGTAGACTGATCTGATGTGGTAGCCGCTTCAGAGGTCGGTTGCGTTGTTGTGGTGGAGGCCTCAGAAGATGACTGTTCTATTGTGGTTGACGCTTCAGAAGTTGATTCTTCTGAAGTGGTGTACGATTCGGAGGTCTGTTCTGTTGTTGTGGACGCCTCAGAGGTCGAAAGTTCCGACGTGGTGGATGCAATTGAAGTTGGCTCTTCCGATGTGGTAGACGCTTCCGATGTCTGTTCTGACGTAGTAGACGCCACGGAGGACGACTCAGAAATTGGTTCTTCTGAGATGGTCGGCAAATCTGAAGTTGGTTCTTCTGACGTAGTAGCCGACACAGAAGTTGGTTCTTCTGACATAGTAGATGACTCAGAAGTTGGTTCTTCTGACGTAGTAGCCGACACAGAAGTTGGCTCTTTTGAAGTAGTAGATGACTCAGAAGTTGGCTCTTCTGAAGTAGTAGATGATTCAGAAGTTAGCTCTTCTGACGTAGTAGATGACTCAGAAGTTGGCTCTTCTGGCGTGGTGGATGTCTCAGAAGTGTGCTGTTCGGGGGTTGTCTCCACAGATACCGGATCTTCAGATGTAAACGGCTCAGACGTCGGGACTTCTGAAGTTGTAGATGCTACAGAGGAGGTCAGAAATTCATTTGTAGTTGTAGATGCCTCAGAAGTTGTTTCTTCGGATGTAGATATTGCAGAAGTCATATCTTTAGGCGTGGTGGAATCTATACTTGTCACTACTTTAATTGTAGTGGGTTTCACAGATGTCAGCTTTTCGGATGTGGTCGCCACAGTGGTAGGTTCTTCAGATGTCGCTAGGGAGATAGGGTATTCGGGCGTGGTAGAAGGTTCCTTAAATGTTGTAGAAATATATGTTGTTTGTTCTATAGTAGACGACACATCGCTATTCGTCGTAGTTTGCATTGTTGAGGACGTGCTTACTTCGCACTCAACATTGCTAGCAATTTCACATTTTCCTAATGACTTACTAAATAAATATCCGATTGTACATTGTTTAGCTATCAGTTCTTCTTTCTCACATGAATAATACTTGGAACAATCTTCTTCATCTGCAATGTTGCAATTACCATTACTACATGAGCAAGCGGGATCTGGAGAAACAGTCGTGATTTTTGATGTTTGCTCGTCGATAGTGGTGGGGTCCGTAAATACCATTGTCGTTTCCTCCTTAGTCGATGAGGTCGTTGTATCTTCTTCAATTTTTGTACTTACTGTTGTCTGTTCAACAGTGGTATCTGGGACAGTTCTAGGATTCAAAGTAGGTTCCGAATCAGTCGTATCTTCTTTAATGGTTGTAATTAAGTTATCTTCTGTTGTTATCTCAGTGATCTCTGTCTGATCTTCTGAAGTAGACATAATTTTGGCTGTTGTCGTTTCCTCGGTATTATAAGACGGTGCTGTTGTCGATACATCGGAGATAGAAGATGCGGCTTCAGTAGTAGACTCCTCCAAAGTGGAAGATGTAGAAACAGACGTAGGTATCTCTGTAGTAGACTTTAGAGGAATAGATGAAGATATTGAGGTATCTGGTATAGACCTAGGATGGAGTGAAGACAAACTTTCAGATTCAGTCGTACTATCTTCAACTGTAGAAGATGTAGTTAGAGTTTGCTCTTTGTTTGTAGTAGTGGTTTCTAATGTCGATTCTTCATCTGTAGCAGACGTACTAGTTACAATAATCGGAGTTCTATTCGTGGAAGATGCCGTAACTTCAGTTGTAGATGCTTCATCTTCGGAAGAAGTAGATATAGTTGTTGCCTCTTCATCTGTTGCAGATGTTGTTGCCTCAGTCGTTGGTTTTTGCTCCGTAGAAGATGTTTCGGCTGCAGTAGTCTCTTCATTAATAGAAGTGTCTGATGTCGCTTCTTCATTTGTAGAAGACGAGATGGATACAGTTGTCAGCGTCTCATCCTCAGTCGTTTGCATCTCATTCGTAGAAATCGTGACTGAAGTAAGTTTTTCTGCATTCGTAGAAGGCGTGCCGACTTCAGTCGTTTTTTCTATATCTGTTGAAGAAATGCCCACCGCTGTCGTTTTTTCTATATTTGTTGAAGGCATGTCAGTTACAGTCGTCGGATCTTCAGCAATAGAAGTGGTAGTTGCTACAACCGTCTCATCTTCAGTCATAGATATTGTCGTCGCTTCTTCATTAGTGGAAGTAGTTACTTTCGTCTCTTGGTCAGTTGAAGACGAAGTTTCTACAGTTGTCGGTTCGTCATCCTTCTTCGACGTCTCTTGGTCAGTTGAAGATGAGGTTTCCACAGTTGTTGGCTCGTCATCTTTCATCGACGACGTGTCTACTGTGGTCGATTCTCCATTCGTAGATGATGTCGTTTCTTCATTTGTGGAAGTAGTTACTTTCGTCTCCGGATCAGTTGAAGGTGTGGTTTCTATAGTTGTTAGTCCGTCATCCTTTGTAGATGTGTCTACCGTAGTCGATTCTCTATTTGTAGATGATGTCGATTCATCATTAGTGGAAGTAGTTACTTTCGTCTCTTGGTCAGTTGAAGATGAGGTTTCTACAGTTGTTGGTTCGTCATCTTTCACCGACGACGTGTCTACTGTGGTCGATTCTCCATTCGTAGATGATGTCGTCGCTTCTTCATTTGTGGAAGTAGTTACTTTTGCCTCTTGATCAGTTGACGGTGTCGTTGGTTCGTCATCCTTCATCGACGATGTGTCTTCCGTGGTTGATCCTTCATTCGTAGATGATGAAAGGGCTGTAGTGGTCGATTCTATATTCGTGGGATCCGATACTGTGGCCAGGGAAGATGCATCTACTGTAGATGAATCTTCATTCGTAGTTGATACCGTTATCGAAACTTCATTCACGGATGACGAAGTGTCTACCACAGTTGGTTCTTCATTAGTGGATGAAAGGTTTTCACTAGTAGAAGTCAGTACTGCCGTTGGATCACCAGTCGTCGAAAGCGAAGTAACTATCATCGACGAAGCTTCATCGAGGACAGACATCGTGGTTTCAGGATCTATCGTTTCGTCAGATGAAACGTGTGCAATTGTTGTACTTTCGAACGAATCAGAATCGGTAGAAAATAGCTCAGAAGTTTCGTCTTCAGAATCGGTAACTGTAGAACTTTCATCAGTTTCCAAAGAAGAATTGGAAGTGCTTTCAACAGAGGTACTCGACAGCGTTGTCGTTGCGTCAAATGCACTGCTAGTTAATTCCACTGGAGACAGAGTTGTTCGCTCAGGAATCAAACTCACAGGCGCAATATCAGCTGACGCAGAAGGACCAATGGTGATGGAAGCAGAATCTGGTTCCTCAGTATCGGTTGCCTCATTGGCAGTTACTACTGCAACAGAATCTGTTACGCTGCTTCCAGTTGAAGAATCGACCAATGGAGTGCTATCGAAATCGTCGACTGTGATTCGTTCTGTCGTAGGAGGCACGGGATTGGAGGTTTCATCCGGTGACGTAGACATCTCTGGGTCTGTCTCCATGTCAACTGTTGTTTCTTCTGGAGTAACAACTGACGTCAGAGGATTCGCAGTGGAAGTTTTGGACGCGCTAGTCTCGTGGGTTGTATCTGAATCAGTAAACGATGCTTTTTCGTCACCAGGTGTGGTGGGGGTGTCACTATCGTTTGGAATAGTTTCTGTGACAGGTGCGATGGTGGACGCAAGGGATTCGGTGGTGACCGATCCGGCGGTGTTTATGTTGGATACAGTCGGAGGTGTTGTTGATGATGCGTTCGGATCGACAGTATTGGTGCTTTCGTCTTGGTCAGTAGTAGATGCAGCTTCCGTTGTGGAAGAGGCTGTCGTAGTAATATCTATAAAAAAAAATACAACTTAAATTGGATTAAATAGGCTTTTTAATTCTAGTTATAACACACATGATAAGTGTTCTAGTACAACTAGTTCTAGTACAAATAGTTCTAGTACAACTAGTATAAGATAAAAACTCGTCTTATAGAACATTGCGTTAAGAATACTAAAATACAAATACAACTTTAAAATACGCAATAAAAATCCGTATAATCCGGACATGTTTCGGGAGATACATCACCCTTCATCAGCGGAAAATGTAAAGTCTGGGTGTAATAAAATATAAATAAATCCATTAATTTAAAGTGTTGCCAAAGAACAAAAAACTATTTTAATCGGTTGGAGTTAACTATTGTGTGCCAACAAGCGGGAAATACTTGGACCGCAAACGTTTCATTGACAATCGAATCCCAGTATTTCTCGCTTGTTGGCACACAATAGTTAACTCCAACCGATTAAAATAGTATTTTGTTCTTTGGCAACACTTTAAATTAATGGATTTATTTATATTTTATTACACACAGACTTTACATTTTCCGCTGATGAAGGGTGATGTATCACCCGAAACATGTCCGGATTATACGGATTTTTATTGCGTATTTTAACGTTGTATTTGTATTTTAATAGTTCTAGTATAACTCTTCTAAGTGTTCTAGATAAGTGTTTTTGTTCTAGATAAGTGTTTTTGTTCTAGTAAGTTATTCTAGTTATAACACACATAAATAATTTTTTACTTTTTAGCGCTCTTTTTCCTTAAAATATAGTTTTTGGAAGTTGAATTTTATCGGAGCTTTTCGAAGAGAGATTCGATCTTTTACACTCGAATCTATTTATAATCTGAAAACTTCTGGAAGTTCTTGAAAGTATCGTTTGAAACGTCTTATAGCGGTGTCTGCAGTTACTTCAGTCCCTCTTTTTTTGAATCCCAATAAGTTTTGATAAACAATGTTCAACGGACTCGTTTCGTCACTTCTGCACCTTACTAGATCCTCAGACGATAATTGCACGGCAAGGTTTAAAAATGTCCTTAACAATAAAAATTCTTTAAACCGTATAACGAATTCCATAAAGATTTCTCAACAAATTTGTAACTCCTCTTAATAATCCCACACCTCCTTTAAAACTGTTATACGCGCTTAAAAAAATTTCCCAATTTAACGATTCGAAATTCTCAACTCAACTATTCGAAATTCCTAACTCAACAGTGCTGAAATTCCCAGTTCCGACTTATCGACATTTTTTCACCTTTTTTTTATATATATTTTAGGTAATGTTAAACAGTTCTCTCACAAGCATAGATTTGTTACACCCATATTCCAATGCAATGTCCGTTCTGAGGTCTAATTTAAATGTAATCTTACAACTTGGGCAATTTCTAACCTTCCCTAGCTTTCATTTGTTAATAATATTAATTTTCTTCAATCATAAATTTTCCCAACTCGGGGTTTTTAGATGTTGAAATTCTCAACTTTCAGGGTTTCCATATTATTTGGAGGGGGGGGGGGGGGAGGTGCGATGGGCCTGGTCAAACTGCCCGTTGAGTTGATCTATACCCCAATATTGTTTTTTGTATTTTGTTCTTCCGTATTGTCCTCCTCTCATAATGGGGGAGTTTCACGCCAAGAAGAAGAAGACCGCTGTTCCAACGGAGCATGGAGAAAGTTTCGTAGGATTAGCATGGAACTTTAGTACCTGTACTATAATTTTAAGTTTTTGTCATTAAATAATATCTCAATATAAAAATATTTACTCCATATACTGAGATAGATTGTACTCGTCGTTTTTGAAGCATTTTCTGTGTTGAAATAAAAGTATTTTTCCGTATTTCGTTGTAAGTCTAATTATATACAAATATAATATAAGTATTTCTGCATTTAAATTTATTCACATATAGACTAAAAATACTATTTATTTGCAAAAACAAATATTATTAACAAACTTTCCCATAATTGCAAGCGTAGCGACTAAAGAAAAAAAAGCAAAGTTGTCTGCTGTAGGGAAGAAATCGAAACTACTGGTGAGTTACCATGTTGATATGTCACGTGAAACTCCCGCATTGTGTGTATGGTGTTTTTATTTTTCTATTTTGTTACTTTGGAATGTTTTCCCGACTTTGTGGGGAGGGGCGTTTGTATTCTTCATGTAATTTTAAAATGTTAATTTATGTAATTGTAAACTCGTATTACGTAATTCCAAACTTTAAGAATTTTAAATTCGTAACTTATGTATTTTAAATTTTGCAATTTTGGGATTGTAACTGTTACAGTTTTGAACTTTTATAATAGTGCCTGAGTCTCTGGAATGCTGTAATGTCTTTTCCCGGGCTGATTAAAAGTTTCATTGGTATTATTGCCGGTAGATGGCACCATCGGCATAACTGTTATTAGGCTATTATTTGACTTTTTAGAAATTAAACAATTTTTTTTGTTATACACTTACAATGTTCTGCTTTAAAAGCGTTCTTTTTTTTTTTAAATATGTTTAGAACAGGAATTATTTTTTGCAAAATTTTGCGATGTCACACATTTTTTTTCTTAAAATGTTTTACATATAAAAAAAAATGCATGTTCTTTTACAAATACAAATACAAATAATGTCGACCAACTACAGGCTCTAGGCCCAGCAAGGTTGGTCCTGTCAATCCATCATCCTCACGATTCCCCAATGCCGATCCAATTGTTTTTTAAAACCACTCACCCCTGAAGAATTAACAACATACTCAGGCAAACCATTCCATTTGTCAATAACCCTATTAAAAAAATAATGCTTTCTAACATCCCGATTTAGCTGTGACTTGTATATTTTAAATCCATGACCTCTAGTCACATTGGCAATATTAAATTCTAATCCCGCCACATCTCCCAATTTGATAAATTTGAATAACTGAATAAGATCCCCTCTAATCCTTCTCTCTTCGAGTGTATACATATTTAAAGTTCTAAGCCTTTCTTCATAATTCATTCCTGAAGTACCCTGAATCAATTTTGTAGCTCTATGTTGAACCCGTTCTAATAAATCAATATCCTTTTTGAGATAAGGTGACCAGAATTGTACTGCATACTCTAGATGGGGCCTAGTCAAACTCCTATATAGTGGTAAAATTACGTCCTTCGATTTAGATGATACATTTCTTTTAATAAATCCCAGCATTCTATTCGCCTTCTTACTGGCTGTCCCACAATGGTGTCCCCATTTAAAATCCCTACTTACTGAAACGCCAAGATCACTGACAATGTCACTGGCACTAATCTCAGAACTTTGCAGATAATAAGAAGCCTTTTTATTTTTAAGTCCCATGTGCAAGACCTGACATTTTTTAATATTAAATGACATACCCCAACAAACAGCCCATTCGGAAATTTTAGTTAAATCGACCTGCAATTGCTCTACCTGTTCTATGCTATTTACGGTGCCCATGATTTTTAAGTCATCTGCAAAGATGCTAACTCTACTTGTAACGTTCTTACTAATATCATCAATAAAAATAATGAACAACAATGGCCCCAATACAGAACCCTGTGGAACTCCGCTTTTGACTTCTACCCATCGAGAGTATTTTCCCTTAATTTGTACTCTGACAATAACCAAGAAAATTTTTTCAAAGCTGTACCTTACGATAGAATCTAAAAAAAAAAGGAAAACCAACTTAAAGAAAAAACAACGCTAAAAGTAAAAGATGATTTTTAATTTTACGAGTAAGTTTAACAAATTTAAATAATCAATGTTTATTTTTTACTTAATACAAATTTTAGAAATCGGCGCCAAACTTTTAGTGTCGTTTTTGTAAATTGGTACCAACTTAAAAAAATTGTAGTAAATAAAAATATACATAATATTAAATTTTTTCAACTTTCTTGTAAAACTAAAAATTATTTTGTACTTTTCAGAGTTTTTTTTTTCTTAAAATTGATTTTCCTTTTTTTTTTTTATAAAAGGTTATTTTATTTTTTCCCCTTCTTAATTTTTAATTTAGCAGGAGGATTCGTCCCTTGCCAGTAGTAATTAAAGAATTCTAGTTGTAGCCGATTTTTTTCCACGCCGAGGAACAACAATGAAAAATGCCGTATAACAAAAGCATATTGTCCCAACAGTGTTATAGCAATCCCTACCCAATAACGAAAATATTTTGATATTGGAGAAAATGTAATTTTTTTTTTTTAAATGGACAATTTTTTTTTATACGGTCTGGTTAATTGAGAGTTTCGGATAGTTAAATACCGGATTTTATTATAAAACGGTGTCAAAATGATACATCCATTATCCAACAAAAAAAATAATTACCGAAATATCTGAACTAAAACAGAAATAAAGCCAAAGATTTTAATTTGTCAAGCACTCTTGTATACACAATCATATATTTAATTTTTCTAACCCACATTTAATTTGCAAACCCAAATCTCCAGTTGCACTTGATTCCTTGAGGCTTTTAATATTTTTAGCAATATTGATTCGATTGTCAATGAAACATTTGCAGTTCCAGTATTTCCCGCTTGTTGGCACACAATAGTTAACTCCAACCGATTGAGATAGTTTTTGTTTTTTTGCAACACTTGCAATTCTGGGTTCATTTTCATTTTATTGCACACAGACTTTTCATCTCTGCTGATGAAAGGAGATGTATCTCCCGAAACATGTCCGGATCTCATGGATTTTTATTGCGTATTTTAACGTTGCATTTGTATTTTAATAGTACAAGGTATGGTTTTACAAATTTTGTTTCCTCAAATTTAGTAAATTTTGGGGTACGGGTCTATCTTAATGGAAGTACCACATCCTTTTTAACCGACTGAACCGAGCGCCAACCAAAATTCCAAAAAAAAAACCGCCAGAAATTTTAAATTTAAACCGCCAAATCGCGCGCCAAGGAGAGAGGTTATCAATTTGATTGTTATGTATTTTTTTAAATAAATATTTCCTTACGTTATCTGAAACACACTGTTACAATAATGCTTTTGACTTTGACAACAATACGTTGGAATGTAATAATAAATTAAACAATAAAGTAGAATTCATATTTACAATCTCCAAGTTATCATTGTTCCAGTGGTTTTCTTTGTAACAATGTATCCTCCTAAGATTAAAAATAATTGTTGAAAATTCACTTAATTCGACGCCATTTTGAAATCTGGTGGACGCAGCTTTAGAACCTTTAACGGAATCGTTCGTCTACAGGGGAACTTGCCTTAAAGCATTCAACCAAATTGCTGAATTTCTTCATACTGGATTGAAGAACAAGATTTTAGCGAAGAAGCGCCTTTTAATAGAATCACAATCACATCGTCTTGAAATGGAATTGGAACTCAGGATTGCAAGGGAAAAGTTAGCGAATACTCAACTGTACTGTAGGTACTACCCAATATGCTGTATATAACAGTAAAGTCTAATATGCCGCAGGTTAGTGATAATTTTAGAATTTATAAATATGCATTACTAGATGAAGTAAAAATTTAGTTTAAGAATGCATTCACTGTTAAAAATAGGTACTCAGAAAAAAAGTGAAATGTACCCTTTTTTGAGTACATTCGATGCTTATCATAGCTCCGAATATACAAGTTTTATTTTTGAAAAAGTACACGAGTACAGTGAACAAAAAGAGCAGTTTCTTGCCTATGTAGGCTGCCTTCATAAATCACTTTCATTAAAAGTCGGTAATTACAACCAAGACTTACTGGGAATCGAACCCATATAATAAGGCACCGCAGTGCCTTATCCTTTGTACTACTAGGGCGACGTGAAGAAGTTACAAACAGAAGAAATGTTAAAACGATGTGCCAAAAGAATGGGAAGTAAGATAATTGAGTTGTAATAGCGCAGTTTCCATTTAAGCAATCGACATCAAATGATGTGGAAAACCATCTTCTGAGCAACTATTTGAAGTTTGTCAGATTGCTTTGTGAAGATAGATGGAACAGAAGCTGAGATTAGCAAGATTAAATCCCACTCCTCATTTTTGAGAAAGTACGATTACTAAAATTTGGGTTATTCAACGCTCATTTACGACGCAATCGTATTCAAAGAAAGACGAGTAATTTCAGGTACTAATTTTTAAGTACTTTTCTTTTTTTACAGTGTTACTGTTGAATTCAACTAACATAATTCTTTTAAAAAAACTTTTAAGTACATAAATTTTCTTCTTGGGCTTATAAAAGTGAATTTTCAATGAAAAAGTAATTCTAGACTGATGTAAATGTATTTCTCATTTCGAAAACGAGTTTTAAATTTGTAGATCAATATGTGAATCTAATATAATACAGTCAAACCTGTTTTTGTGCGGTGGATAGGGACCGCATAAAAAAATCGCATAAAAAAATTGCACAAAACTTCATGATTAGCTATAAAAAGTAGTTTTCGCAACACAGTTAAAAAATATTTTTTTATGCGGTGGACAGGGACCGCATAAAAAAAGTGTCACGTAGAAAATAACTCAAAACCTTACGAAATAACTAGGAACGAAATCAAGACACGAGGCTTGGCAGCTACTTGGAATCTCGCCAAACACTTTTAAATCAAGACACTTTTAAAAATATATCACAAATCAAGAAACCTTACCTTTTAAAGTATCCTAACATAGATAGCATCAAACTTAACGAAAATATATTTGTACACTAAAGTAATTCCTATATTAAAACTCAAATGGAATTGCAAACGATTTGGAATGGATGATTTTTGGAGTAGAATAATAAAACGATTTTTATAAAATGAATCATGTTTTATTTTTTTAACTGTTAGAAAGTCAACTTTTTTCGATTTTATTGCTTGAAGCAGGCAAACTTTGTTTTAAAAACATATTACCGTCATAATTTCTGTTCATTGTGTAGTTAATATTTTTTGCTTTTTTAAATTACAGTGTTTAAAGTTTGAATATTTTTTTACACTAATCTTTTGTTGAAAATAATCTGAAACACAAACGATAATTTAAAATTAAAAAGTTATTTCGCTTATAAAAATTTTGATGAATCATATCGGAACAATATTCTCCTGACATTGCATTTTAAATCATGAATTATTTATAATTTCCAAATGGGTTGTCTGTAAATTGACTGATGAAAATCAAGGAAAAGTCTGGAACGACGAAAAAATGCGTGGTCAACCAGAAAAGTTTGTAAAAATAACAAAATACCGTAAGAAACCATAAAAACACTACTGAAGTGTAACACTTGTCACCGGCATTAGACACGCCCACAGAGTATTGAAGGGTAAGTCAGTATGGCGTCAAAAATGTCCTGCCCCGCCCTCCGTCAGATAGCGCTGGAACCGGCACACCTTCTAATACTATATAGTATCCACTAACCTTGGATAACTTCGTCAATTATGTTCCAATTTGATTGAAATTTTCATAGACCGCACAAAAAAAATCGCACAAAAAAAGACCGCACAAAAACAGGTTTGAGTGTATACAGTTTTGCGATCAAATTTTATAGTAAATTTATAGAAATCCTTGTAACATAAATAGGTTGTGACTGTGTCGGAGACGTCATATTTTACCAGTATTATATCAATGGAGAATTATGTAAGACGACATATTTTACCGGATTATTCAAATATAAATTGGTTGCCAATAAAAACGTCCGAACACAGAAGTTCTGGAAATTCCGGATGGAGGACTTAAGGAAACCCAGAATATAAATTTCTTCAAAAATTCGAATTGTTTCATGCTAATTTTAAAATGGCCTAAAATTTTTTTCTAACGTATTTTAAATTTTGTTTCTACGATCAATATTAGTATATTAAAAAAATTAATTTTGTTCAACTAAAGGGTGCTGAACTAACGGTTGAAATATTTGTTTGCCAGATCGAAATTTTATAAACTCAATGTAACTTTTTCCTGCAACAACTACAGTTTAAGCTTTCAAAATTGACCAGAACTATTTAAACGTATGTAAATTTACTTAGATGCTGAATTTTTGAAATATCACAAGTTTAATGAAAAATGGTACTAAAATAAAAAACTGGTAGATTGTAAAAATTCTGGAAAAAATAGTTGTTAAATGAAAAAAAATATTTTAATTAAAAAATTCGAACTTCAGTGTATGTAACAATGGTCCACTAGTACATATGAAATTTATACCTGTATATTTGAAAATTTCTGAGATTTAGGGTTGGGTATCGACGGAGTAGTAGCTAGTATCTACTCTAAGGTTGGATGCAAAGGTGGGCCAGGTGTTCTCAGGTCTCACAGAGTGGTATCGATCTTATACTGTTGTAGGATATATAGGATAGCAAGTTTATAGGTTAGCTGTGGGTGGGTGAGATTTTGAGACCTCTTGGAAGTGGCAGCTAATCTCTCTAGGCTAGGTTTGAATGCTATGTCCCGACACGGTGGGCCAGGTGTGCCACAAATATAACAAAATAAGCAGTGAACTTTTATTTTTACGATGAAAATGCACTTTTTTTTGCAACATTTTGCTAATATCAAACATATTTTTCTTAAAAAGTATTACTATTTAAAAAAAAAAGAAACGTTATTTTTTGGCCTACAGTATATTCTTACCTATTCTTAGTAAAAAGTTTCAAAGCTGTAACTTAAAATATATAAAAAATTACGCAATCGTTTTATAAGTTTGGTTTGGTTAAATAACGTCGCATTAGAATGCACACTTGGCTATTGGCGACGGTTCGGGGCCTATCTCGAAGGAAAGGCCCGGGAATGATGCCTTGTATTTTTGAACCATGGTCAGATGACGAGGACAACACCTGAGCTGGCAAAAAACGCCTTCAATAGACGTCGGGACTTTGGACCCCGATCAGTTTTATCATGCACCAGTCCCGTATACACGCCGTTAATTTGTTGTGGATGCTCTGGACGACATTCTAGTATTTTGGAAGCGAAGTTGGCAACCCTCCTATCGCAATATCACTACTTTGTACTATTCTTTAGTCTAGTCCATCGCGAGGTTTTGAACCGGGGACCCTTGGATTCCCAGCTGACGCCTTAATCCACTCGGCCACGGAGGCCTCCAATCGTTTTAAAAACCTAAACTATATTAATTTTTTAAAATTTAAAATAAAAACCTTAAATTTATTATTATCATTTTTTAAATAATTACTAGTACAATGAATTTTTTTAATAGAATATTGTTATTATTGTTGTAAAATATGTTTTACCTTTATAACTCAACAAATAAAAAAAAGTAGAAATTGCCCGACACGCCTAAAATGTGATTATTTAAAAAAAAAAATCCATTTTTTAAACTCGTATAATTTTTAAACTAAACATGCGTTTTCTTCAAAATGTAAAGTACAGTTAAAGAAAAAAAAATCTCAGATTTAGTAAATTTTGTGGTATGGGTTTATCTTAATGGCGATATATACCACACCGTTACAATAAAGCTTTTGACTTTGACAACAATGCCCTGCATTGTATAATAAATTAAACAATAAAATATAATTCATATTAACAATCCACAAGTTAGCACTGTTGCAGTCGTTGTTTTAGTAACAATGTATCTTTCCAAGATTAAAGTAATTGTAGAAAATTCGCTTAATTCGACGCCATTTTCCCAAACTGATGTACGCATCTTTAAAAGCTTTAACGAAATCGTTCGTCCACAGGGGAATTTGCTTTAAAGCATTCAACCAAGGAGGAATCACTTCATACTGGATGGAAGTGAAGGATTTTAGTGAAGAAGCCCATTATAATATGACCATCATTTCTTCTATTTTGAACGTCTAAGATCCTGATCTTGAATGGAATTGGAATTCTCGTTTGCAAGAGTGCGAACATTCAACTATACTTCCCAATGAGATGCAGGCAAGTGAACATTTTGTAATTTAAGAATGCATTACTACTAGTTGAAGTGAAAATTTTATAATTTAAGAATGCATTACTGCTAGAAGAAGTGAAAATTTTATAATTTAAGAATGCATTACTACTAGTTGAAGTGAAAATTTTATAATTTAAGAATGCATTACTACTAGTTGAAGTGAAAATTTTTATATTTTAAGAATGCATTACTACTAGTTGAAGTGAAAATTTTGTAATTTAAGAATGCATTACTACTAGTTGAAGTGAAAATTTTATAATTTAAGAATGCATTACTGCTAGAAGAAGTGAAAATTTTATAATTTAGAATGCATTACTATTAATTGAAGTAAAAATTTTATAATTTAAGAATGCATTAGTACTAGTTGAAGTGAAAATTTTATAATTTAAAAATGCATTACTAGTAGTTGAAGTGACAATTTTATAATTTAAGAATGCATTACTGCTAGATGAAGTGAAAATTTAGTTTAAGAATGAATGAAATTCAAATTAGATAATTAACTAAAAAAAAACTTTTAGGCACAGTAATGGTCTTATCTTTAAAAAATTAATTATCAATGCCAAAGTGACTCTAGAGTGATGTAAATATAGGTCACATTTCGAAAACACGTTGTTAAATTTGTAAAGTAATATACAGGTTTTAGTTTGGAACTCGGGTTTGCAAGAGTGCGAAAGTTCAACTTCCCCGTATCGAGGTATCGGGCTCTCTTTTTACTGATAGGTATATATAGTTTATGGTTGAATGCAGAGGCCGGAACGTGGAGGGCCTGGTGCTAATAGGGCTCACTGATTGGTAAGTTTAGAGGTTAGCTGTGAGTGGGGTGATGTGAGAGATTGAGACCTCTTGGCAGTGGGAGCTAATCTTAAGGCTAGGTTTGCACGCGAGAGAAGGAACGTGGAGGGCCTGGTGTTAATAGGGCTCACTGATTGGTAAGTTTAGAGGTTAGCTGAGGGTGGGGTGAGGTGAGAGATTGAGACCTCTTGGCAGTGGGAGCTAATCTTTAGGTTAGGTTTGCACGCGAGAGAAGGAACGTGGAGGGCCTGGTGTTAATAGGGCTCACTGATTGGTAAATTTAGAGGTTAGCTGAGGGTGGGGTGAGGTGAGAGATTGAGACCTCTTGGCAGTGGGAGCTAATCTTTAGGCTTGGTTTGCACGCGAGAGAAGGAACGTGGAGGGCCTGGTGTTAATAGGGCTCACTGATTGGTAAGTTTAGAGGTTAGCTGAGGGTGGGGTGAGGTGAGAGATTGAGACCTCTTGGCAGTGGGAGCTAATCTTTAGGCTAGGTTTGCACGCGAGAGAAGGAACGTGGAGGGCCTGGTGTTAATAGAGCTCACTGATTGGTAAGTTTAGAGGTTAGCTGTGGGTGGGGTGAGGTGAGAGATTGAGACCTCTTGGCAGTGGGAGCTAATCTTTAGGCTAGGTTTGCACGCGAGAGACGGAACGTGGAGGGCCTGGTGTTAATAGGGCTCACTGATTGGTAAGTTTAGAGGTTAGCTGAGGGTGGGGTGAGGTGAGAGATTGAGACCTCTTGGCAGTGGGAGCTAATCTTTAGGCTAGGTTTGCACGCGAGAGACGGAACGTGGAGGGCCTGGTGTTAATAGAGCTCACTGATTGGTAAGTTTAGAGGTTAGCTGTGGGTGGGGTGAGGTGAGAGATTGAGACCTCTTGGCAGTGGGAGCTAATCTTTAGGCTAGGTTTGCACGCGAGAGACGGAACGTGGAGGGCCTGGTGTTAATAGAGCTCACTGATTGGTAAGTTTAGAGGTTAGCTGAGGGTGGGGTGAGGTGAGAGATTGAGACCTCTTGGCAGTGGGAGCTAATCTTTAGGCTAGGTTTGCACGCGAGAGACGGAACGTGGAGGGCCTGGTGTTAATAGAGCTCACTGATTGGTAAGTTTAGAGGTTAGCTGTGGGTGGGGTGAGGTGAGAGATTGAGACCTCTTGGCAGTGGGAGCTAATCTTTAGGCTAGGTTTGCACGCGAGAGACGGAACGTGGAGGGCCTGGTGTTAATAGGGCTCACTGATTGGTAAGTTTAGAGGTTAGCTGAGGGTGGGGTGAGGTGAGAGATTGAGACCTCTTGGCAGTGGGAGCTAATCTTTAGGCTAGGTTTGCACGCGAGGAACGTGGAGGGCCTGGTGTTAATAGGGCTCACTGATTAGTAAGTTTAGAGGTTAGCTGAGGGTGGGGTGAGGTGAGAGATTGAGACCTCTTGGCAGTGGGAGCTAATCTTTAGGCTAGGTTTGCACGCGAGAGACGGAACGTGGAGGGCCTGGTGTTAATAGGGCTCACTGATTGGTAAGTTTAGAGGTTAGCTGAGGGTGGGGTGAGGTGAGAGATTGAGACCTCTTGGCAGTGGGAGCTAATCTTTAGGTTAGGTTTGCACGAGAGAGAAGGAACGTGGAGGGCCTGGTGTTAATAGGGCTCACTGATTGGTAAGTTTAGAGGTTAGCTGAGGGTGGGGTGAGGTGAGAGATTGAGACCTCTTGGCAGTGGGAGCTAATCTTTAGGCTTGGTTTGCACGCGAGAGAAGGAACGTGGAGGGCCTGGTGTTAATAGGGCTCACTGATTGGTAAGTTTAGAGGTTAGCTGAGGGTGGGGTGAGGTGAGAGATTGAGACCTCTTGGCAGTGGGAGTTAATCTTTAGGCTAGGTTTGCACGCGAGAGAAGGAACGTGGAGGGCCTGGTGTTAATAGGGCTCACTGATTGGTAAGTTTAGAGGTTAGCTGAGGGTGGGGTGAGGTGAGAGATTGAGACCTCTTGGCAGTGGGAGCTAATCTTTAGGCTAGGTTTGCACGCGAGAGAAGGAACGTGGAGGGCCTGGTGTTAATAGGGCTCACTGATTGGTAAGTTTAGAGGTTAGCTGTGGGTGGGGTGAGGTGAGAGATTGAGACCTCTTGGCAGTGGGAGCTAATCTTTAGGCTAGGTTTGCACGCGAGAGACGGAACGTGGAGGGCCTGGTGTTAATAGGGCTCACTGATTGGTAAGTTTAGAGGTTAGCTGAGGGTGGGGTGAGGTGAGAGATTGAGACCTCTTGGCAGTGGGAGCTAATCTTTAGGCTAGGTTTACACGCAAGAGAAGGAACGTGGAGGGCCAGGTGTTAATAGGGCTCACTGATTGGTAAGTTTAGAGGTTAGCTGAGGGTGGGGTGAGGTGAGAGATTGAGACCTCTTGGCAGTGGGAGCTAATCTTTAGGCTAGGTTTGCACGCGAGAGAAGAAACGTGGAGGGCCTGGTGTTAATAGGGCTCACTGATTGGTAAGTTTAGAGGTTAGCTGAGGGTGGGGTGAGGTGAGAGATTGATACCTCTTGGCAGTGGGAGCTAATATTTAGGCTAGGTTTGCACGCGAGAGAAGGAACGTGGAGGGCCTGGTGTTAATAGAGCTCACTGATTGGTAAGTTTAGAGGTTAGCTGTGGGTGGGGTGAGGTGAGAGATTGAGACCTCTTGGCAGTGGGAGCTAATCTTTAGGCTAGGTTTGCACGCGAGAGACGGAACGTGGAGGGCCTGGTGTTAATAGGGCTCACTGATTGGTAAGTTTAGAGGTTAGCTGAGGGTGGGGTGAGGTGAGAGATTGAGACCTCTTGGCAGTGGGAGCTAATCTTTAGGCTAGGTTTGCACGCGAGAGACGGAACGTGGAGGGCCTGGTGTTAATAGGGCTCACTGATTGGTAAGTTTAGAGGTTAGCTGAGGGTGGGGTGAGGTGAGAGATTGAGACCTCTTGGCAGTGGGAGCTAATCTTTAGGTTAGGTTTGCACGCGAGAGAAGGAACGTGGAGGGCCTGGTGTTAATAGGGCTCACTGATTGGTAAATTTAGAGGTTAGCTGAGGGTGGGGTGAGGTGAGAGATTGAGACCTCTTGGCAGTGGGAGCTAATCTTTAGGCTAGGTTTGCACGCGAGAGACGGAACGTGGAGGACCTGGTGTTAATATGGCTCACTGATTGGTAAGTTTAGAGGTTAGCTGTGGGTGGGGTGAGGTGAGAGATTGAGACCTCTTGGCAGTGGGAGCTAATCTTTAGGCTAGGTTTGCACGCAAGAGACGGAACGGGGAGGGCCTGGTGTTAATAGGGCTCACTGATTGGTAAGTTTAGAGGTTAGCTGAGGGTGGGGTGAGGTGAGAGATTGAGACCTCTTGGCAGTGGGAGCTAATCTTTAGGCTAGGTTTGCACGCGAGAGAAGGAACGTGGAGGGCCTGGTGTTAATAGAGCTCACTGATTGGTAAGTTTAGAGGTTAGCTGTGGGTGGGGTGAGGTGAGAGATTGAGACCTCTTGGCAGTGGGAGCTAATCTTTAGGCTAGGTTTGCACGCGAGAGACGGAACGTGGAGGGCCTGGTGTTAATAGGGCTCACTGATTGGTAAGTTTAGAGGTTAGCTGAGGGTGGGTGAGGTGAGAGATTGAGACCTCTTGGCAGTGGGAGCTAATCTTTAGGCTAGGTTTGCACGCGAGAGACGGAACGTGGAGGGCCTGGTGTTAATAGGGCTCACTGATTGGTAAGTTTAGAGGTTAGCTGTGGGTGGGGTGAGGTGAGAGATTGAGACCTCTTGGCAGTGGGAGCTAATCTTTAGGCTAGGTTTGCACGCAAGAGACGGAACGGGGAGGGCCTGGTGTTAATGGGGCTCACTGATTGGTAAGTTTAGAGGTTAGCTGAGGGTGGGGTGAGGTGAGAGATTGAGACCTCTTGGCAGTGGGAGCTAATCTTTAGGCTAGGTTTGCACGCGAGAGAAGGAACGTGGAGGGCCTGGTGTTAATAGAGCTCACTGATTGGTAAGTTTAGAGGTTAGCTGTGGGTGGGGTGAGGTGAGAGATTGAGACCTCTTGGCAGTGGGAGCTAATCTTTAGGCTAGGTTTGCACGCGAGAGACGGAACGTGGAGGGCCTGGTGTTAATAGGGCTCACTGATTGGTAAGTTTAGAGGTTAGCTGAGGGTTGGGTGAGGTGAGAGATTGAGACCTCTTGGCAGTGGGAGCTAATCTTTAGGCTAGGTTTGCACGCGAGGAACGTGGAGGGCCTGGTGTTAATAGGGCTCACTGATTGGTAAGTTTAGAGGTTAGCTGAGGGTGGGGTGAGGTGAGAGATTGAGACCTCTTGGCAGTGGGAGCTAATCTTTAGGCTTGGTTTGCACGCGAGAGAAGGAACGTGGAGGGCCTAGTGTTAATAGGGCTCACTGATTGGTAAGTTTAGAGGTTAGCTGAGGGTGGGGTGAGGTGAGAGATTGAGACCTCTTGGCAGTGGGAGCTAATCTTTAGGCTTGGTTTGCACGCGAGAGAAGGAACGTGGAGGGCCTGGTGTTAATAGGGCTCACTGATTGGTAAGTTTAGAGGTTAGCTGAGGGTGGGGTGAGGTGAGAGATTGAGACCTCTTGGCAGTGGGAGTTAATCTTTAGGCTAGGTTTGCACGCGAGAGAAGGAACGTGGAGGGCCTGGTGTTAATAGGGCTCACTGATTGGTAAGTTTAGAGGTTAGCTGAGGGTGGGGTGAGGTGAGAGATTGAGACCTCTTGGCAGTGGGAGCTAATCTTTAGGCTAGGTTTGCACGCGAGAGAAGGAACGTGGAGGGCCTGGTGTTAATAGGGCTCACTGATTGGTAAGTTTAGAGGTTAGCTGTGGGTGGGGTGAGGTGAGAGATTGAGACCTCTTGGCAGTGGGAGCTAATCTTTAGGCTAGGTTTGCACGCGAGAGACGGAACGTGGAGGGCCTGGTGTTAATAGGGCTCACTGATTGGTAAGTTTAGAGGTTAGCTGAGGGTGGGGTGAGGTGAGAGATTGAGACCTCTTGGCAGTGGGAGCTAATCTTTAGGCTAGGTTTACACGCAAGAGAAGGAACGTGGAGGGCCAGGTGTTAATAGGGCTCACTGATTGGTAAGTTTAGAGGTTAGCTGAGGGTGGGGTGAGGTGAGAGATTGAGACCTCTTGGCAGTGGGAGCTAATCTTTAGGCTAGGTTTGCACGCGAGAGAAGAAACGTGGAGGGCCTGGTGTTAATAGGGCTCACTGATTGGTAAGTTTAGAGGTTAGCTGAGGGTGGGGTGAGGTGAGAGATTGATACCTCTTGGCAGTGGGAGCTAATATTTAGGCTAGGTTTGCACGCGAGAGAAGGAACGTGGAGGGCCTGGTGTTAATAGAGCTCACTGATTGGTAAGTTTAGAGGTTAGCTGTGGGTGGGGTGAGGTGAGAGATTGAGACCTCTTGGCAGTGGGAGCTAATCTTTAGGCTAGGTTTGCACGCGAGAGACGGAACGTGGAGGGCCTGGTGTTAATAGGGCTCACTGATTGGTAAGTTTAGAGGTTAGCTGAGGGTGGGGTGAGGTGAGAGATTGAGACCTCTTGGCAGTGGGAGCTAATCTTTAGGCTAGGTTTGCACGCGAGAGACGGAACGTGGAGGGCCTGGTGTTAATAGGGCTCACTGATTGGTAAGTTTAGAGGTTAGCTGAGGGTGGGGTGAGGTGAGAGATTGAGACCTCTTGGCAGTGGGAGCTAATCTTTAGGTTAGGTTTGCACGCGAGAGAAGGAACGTGGAGGGCCTGGTGTTAATAGGGCTCACTGATTGGTAAATTTAGAGGTTAGCTGAGGGTGGGGTGAGGTGAGAGATTGAGACCTCTTGGCAGTGGGAGCTAATCTTTAGGCTAGGTTTGCACGCGAGAGACGGAACGTGGAGGACCTGGTGTTAATATGGCTCACTGATTGGTAAGTTTAGAGGTTAGCTGTGGGTGGGGTGAGGTGAGAGATTGAGACCTCTTGGCAGTGGGAGCTAATCTTTAGGCTAGGTTTGCACGCAAGAGACGGAACGGGGAGGGCCTGGTGTTAATAGGGCTCACTGATTGGTAAGTTTAGAGGTTAGCTGAGGGTGGGGTGAGGTGAGAGATTGAGACCTCTTGGCAGTGGGAGCTAATCTTTAGGCTAGGTTTGCACGCGAGAGAAGGAACGTGGAGGGCCTGGTGTTAATAGAGCTCACTGATTGGTAAGTTTAGAGGTTAGCTGTGGGTGGGGTGAGGTGAGAGATTGAGACCTCTTGGCAGTGGGAGCTAATCTTTAGGCTAGGTTTGCACGCGAGAGACGGAACGTGGAGGGCCTGGTGTTAATAGGGCTCACTGATTGGTAAGTTTAGAGGTTAGCTGAGGGTGGGTGAGGTGAGAGATTGAGACCTCTTGGCAGTGGGAGCTAATCTTTAGGCTAGGTTTGCACGCGAGAGACGGAACGTGGAGGGCCTGGTGTTAATAGGGCTCACTGATTGGTAAGTTTAGAGGTTAGCTGTGGGTGGGGTGAGGTGAGAGATTGAGACCTCTTGGCAGTGGGAGCTAATCTTTAGGCTAGGTTTGCACGCAAGAGACGGAACGGGGAGGGCCTGGTGTTAATGGGGCTCACTGATTGGTAAGTTTAGAGGTTAGCTGAGGGTGGGGTGAGGTGAGAGATTGAGACCTCTTGGCAGTGGGAGCTAATCTTTAGGCTAGGTTTGCACGCGAGAGAAGGAACGTGGAGGGCCTGGTGTTAATAGAGCTCACTGATTGGTAAGTTTAGAGGTTAGCTGTGGGTGGGGTGAGGTGAGAGATTGAGACCTCTTGGCAGTGGGAGCTAATCTTTAGGCTAGGTTTGCACGCGAGAGACGGAACGTGGAGGGCCTGGTGTTAATAGGGCTCACTGATTGGTAAGTTTAGAGGTTAGCTGAGGGTTGGGTGAGGTGAGAGATTGAGACCTCTTGGCAGTGGGAGCTAATCTTTAGGCTAGGTTTGCACGCGAGGAACGTGGAGGGCCTGGTGTTAATAGGGCTCACTGATTGGTAAGTTTAGAGGTTAGCTGAGGGTGGGGTGAGGTGAGAGATTGAGACCTCTTGGCAGTGGGAGCTAATCTTTAGGCTTGGTTTGCACGCGAGAGAAGGAACGTGGAGGGCCTAGTGTTAATAGGGCTCACTGATTGGTAAGTTTAGAGGTTAGCTGAGGGTGGGGTGAGGTGAGAGATTGAGACCTCTTGGCAGTGGGAGCTAATCTTTAGGCTAGGTTTGCACGCGAGAGAAGGAACGTGTAGGGCCTGGTGTTAATAGGGCTCACTGATTGGTAAGTTTAGAGGTTAGCTGAGGGTGGGGTGAGGTGAGAGATTGAGACCTCTTGGCAGTGGGAGCTAATCTTTAGGCTAGGTTTGCACGCGAGAGAAGGAACGTGGAGGGCCTGGTGTTAATAGGGCTCACTGATTGGTAAGTTCAGAGGTTAGCTGAGGGTGGGGTGAGGTGAGAGATTGATACCTCTTGGCAGTGGGAGCTAATATTTAGGCTAGGTTTGCACGCGAGAGAAGGAACGTGGAGGGCCTGGTGTTAATAGAGCTCACTGATTGGTAAGTTTAGAGGTTAGCTGTGGGTGGGGTGAGGTGAGAGATTGAGACCTCTTGGCAGTGGGAGCTAATCTTTAGGCTAGGTTTGCACGCGAGAGAAGGAACGTGTAGGGCCTGGTGTTAATAGGGCTCACTGATTGGTAAGTTTAGAGGTTAGCTGAGGGTGGGGTGAGGTGAGAGATTGAGACCTCTTGGCAGTGGGAGCTAATCTTTAGGCTAGGTTTGCACGCGAGAGAAGGAACGTGGAGGGCCTGGTGTTAATAGGGCTCACTGATTGGTAAGTTTAGAGGTTAGCTGAGGGTGGGGTGAGGTGAGAGATTGATACCTCTTGGCAGTGGGAGCTAATATTTAGGCTAGGTTTGCACGCGAGAGAAGGAACGTGGAGGGCCTGGTGTTAATAGAGCTCACTGATTGGTAAGTTTAGAGGTTAGCTGTGGGTGGGGTGAGGTGAGAGATTGAGACCTCTTGGCAGTGGGAGCTAATCTTTAGGCTAGGTTTGCACGCAAGAGACGGAACGTGGAGGGCCTGGTGTTAATAGGGCTCACTGATTGGTAAGTTTAGAGGTTAGCTGAGGGTGGGGTGAGGTGAGAGATTGAGACCTCTTGGCAGTGGGAGCTAATCTTTAGGCTAGGTTTGCACGCGAGAGACGGAACGTGGAGGGCTTAGTGTTAATAGGGATCACTGATTGGTAAGTGTAGAGGTTAGTTGTGTGTTGAGGAGGTGAGAGGTTGAGACCTCTTGGGAGGACTAGCTAATCCATAGGCTAACGGTCAAAGACCAAAGTAACACTGGACTGATATAAATGTAAGTTCGATTTTGAAAACACGTTGTTAAATTTGTAATATAATATACTGGTTTCAGTTTATATTATTTATTGTGAAAGTTTAATTGTACTTTCCAATGAGATGCAGGTAAGTGATAATTTTATAACTTACGAATGCTTTTCTAGTTGAATTGAAAATTTAGTTTAAGAATGAATTTAATTCGAATTGGATAATTAAAAAAAAACTTTTAGGTACATTGGTTTCTTCTTCTTTATAAAAAAAATTAATTATCAATGCCAAAGGGACTGCTAGAGCGATGTAAATATGGGTCCTATTTCAAAAAGACGTTAAATTTGTAGGTCAATTGAACTGAATCTTAGATTTTAGTTTAGAGAAAATATTCCTATTGAAATGAAAAACCAATCCACATTCAAATCGAACTTACCGCAATCCACATTCTTCTCGTAATCGCACGACAGCTTCTGCGGATTCATGAAGAGACCATCTGGACACTTTTCCTTGTAGGCCACCCCTTTGTCGCATCTGATGTACTCCGAGCAGTCGGTGTCGCTGGGGTAGACGCAGGTGCAGGTGGGGGTCTCGCACTCTATCTCGGTGGTCGGGGTCCCCATTCGAGTCTGGGTCGTCGAGTTCTCATCGTCTAATAATAAAAACAACAATATTTTAACCCTGCAGCGATAGCGATCCTCAATGCAAGGTAAATCGAATTGGGGGTGAGAAGAAATTAAATAATTCATAGTGGAGTGACGTCACTTAGGGACCGTCACTTATTACGAATTAGTTTGGTTAATTAAAGTCCCACTAGAGCTGCATATAAGGCTATTAGCGACTGTTAGGGATCTATCTAGAAGGAAACGTCGTAGAACAGCGCCTTGTATTTTTGAACTAGGGTCAAATGACGAGGACAACATCTGAGCTGGCACCGAAGCAACCTCAATAGGCGTCAGGATATTGGATCCAGATTAGATTTATCGTGCACCAGTCCCGAATACACGCCAGTATAATTTGTTGGATGTTCTGGACGACTTTCTAGAATTTGTGTAGCATAGCTGGCAACCCTCGCAAGATCGCTACTTTTTTGTACTTTTCTTTGTCAAGTCCATCTCACGGATTCAACCAGCCATTCTCTGATTACTAGCTTAACGCCTTTATCCACTGGAGGCCTGCTACATAAAGGAAGGAAAGAACCGAGAACCCTATCCCGTCATTCTGAATAATCGTTCAGATGACAAGGAAAATACATGCGTCCATCATGTACAACTGTGCAGGCGCGTGGACATTTAGACTAGGGCAGATTTAAGGTGCACTAGTCCTCTGCATAACGTGGTCGCTTTATAGCTGATGAAGTGGAACGGTTTGGTTTTAATTGGTTTGGTTAATTAACGTCGCACTAGAGCTGCACAGTGGGCTATTGGCGACGGAGAAAAATCCGGGAACACTGCCTTGCAATTTTGACGTGGAATTCGTTGACAAAGACAACAACTGAACTGGTACCAGAGTACAATGTCCATATATCTATACCATGACCAACGTTTGGACATTCGAACCACGACATATTTAATGTGCCTTACACCTTCTTAGAGAAGATTGTTTGGTGGTACAGAGGTTCAAATTTGAAAAACTGTCTCGAGCTCGGCACTTTTCCGACAAAGCCAAAGTTGGTCCCATTTTTTCAAAATGACGGTAGAGGGTTCTCGGTCCTTTCCTCCATTATGCAGCGGGCCTCCAGTGGCCCAGCGGATAAAGGCGTTCAACTAGTAATCGGAGGATGGCTGGTTGTGTAGCGTATATGTAACATCATGTGTAATGACTAAAATAATTTTTAAAAAGTATGAAAATATAATTAAATATAATCTACACACCTCTGGTAGTAGCTAGGATGTTTTGTAGAGCCAGATTATCCTTATAAGTAATAAAACAATCTTCGAAAAGTTCACCTACACAAACCAGTTTTAGAACTACAGACCTCGAAGCAACTGATCACCTTTATAACAGCCATTTTAATAAAGAAAAGGACCTAGCGGCGGTTAAAAGAACTAAGCACATGGTTCCCTACCTGGCAATACTATAACAGTTAATATAAAACATAATAGATGCAACTAGCGGTCATTTTAAAGTTGTGTAGCATATATGCTGCACTATTCACTAGAGAGTTAAATTAAAGGACAAATCACATAGGATTAATAAGAAAAATATCCAATAACAATTGACGAGGACAATTATCGATGATGCTGCAGTTTAATTCGAATTCAAAGAAAAACAATTCATATCCATCGTTGGGATCCCAAATATGGTAAAGTATTGACAGTACAATTAATCGGTCATTTGTCATCTATTTTGAGTCAAGGCTTAAAAATTGATTTTATTATTTTTGTCGAAAATTGATGCATAGAACTTTAAGTAGTTTTAGTCATAAATCAATGTTTTTCAAACGTTCGCATTGCACATAGTTTTATTTTTTACTATTACTAAATAGCAGCGAATTGATTACTTGTTAAGGCTATTTGGGCAATAGCCAATCACTGAACTCTTTAACTTCTGGAGTGCTCATAACTTGTTTCTTCTATGGGTGCGTTGAAGCTAATGTGGGAGCAGCCATACTGTGCCCCAACATTTTTTTTAAAGTGATTTGGTGGTGTTTTTTTAATGCTATAAGCATTGTAGAAATATAAAAAAGTATATAAATATTATATTTTCTTCTTAACTGAATTAATTTTTATTCTGCCAAACAAATAGTTTTTGCTCTTGTTTTTTAACCACTTTGACTTGCAAATGACTTTCTATTTTAATAGTAGATTGCGTTCAATTTAAAATGGGTTTCAGAAGAAAATAGAAAAAACTCAGCCAAAAGCAATACATGTCGGCTTATTTAACGACAAATATGCGAAATATTGCGGTAGCGATGGAACTTGGGTAGATTTGTTACACTTTTAATTGGCTTCAAGTTAGCATGTCTTGGCCACTGATCTCTAACTCTAACTTATGGATTGGGCAAGACATATTGTTGACTTGAAGCCCATGTGGTAGCAGCCATACTGTACCCCACTTTCATCGCTACCGCAATATTTCGTATATTTTTCACGTTGAAATAAGCCTAAATGTATTGCGTTTGGCAGTTTTTTTTTCTATTTTCTTTTGAAACCCATCTTCTATGCAACCTGCTATTGAAAGTCAAGGTCGAATGGATAAAAAGCTAGAGCAAAAAACTATTTGTTTGGCAATATAAAAAGAAAATATAATAATTATATACATTTAATAATTCTACAATCTTGTGGTATTGAAAAACACCACTAAATCACTTTTTAAAAAAAGTTTTGGGGCACAGTATGGCTGCTTCCACATTGGCTTCAACGCGCCCACAGAGGCAACAAGTTTTGAGCATGAATGGTATGTAGTAGAGCGAATATAACGTCATCATCGTGATGCAAACATCTCAGACCTGATGGCACCAGACACGTGACTTCATTTCAAAATGTATGAATGAAAAACCGTTTGCGATTAACTTGTGATTTGGAAATAATAGTAAACGTGTTACTTCATGAAGTACAGGATATTTTTATGAATGAACTTGACATTTTTTGTGAATGGATGACGTAGTAAACCACGTGTCTGAGGTCATACATAGCGAGATTATAACCTTATGGTTTCTATACTATGAGGGATCCATGCTTGCAGGCTTTGAGCCTTTCAGAAGTTACAGTTAGAGTTCAGTTGTGTACATCTAGGCTAATTGTACATGAACGGAAAAAACGCGCGGGAAATTCCCGGTGAATTGAGAATTCATACCACGTGGTATGGATTCTCAAATCACCGAGAATTTCCCGAGCATTTATCCTGTTAATCATGAACCCTAGTTCCTAAGTACTCCATGCAATTAAAGGAAATTATGATAATTTTTTAAACGTGCTTATTAACTTTAAAACTTAAAAAAAAAATGCTGTAATAATTATAAACATAAATAGAGATAAAAAATCGTACCATTATTTAATTTATTTTTTAATTTTGAACTTCAACCATTACAGTTCATCTAAGAGAATGATGCGTCATTAACACCACAGCGCATGCGTTATTGAATGCAAGCTGAATCAAACTGGAAAGGCATGACATCACTTACTATTAAGGACCGTCACTTATTACACTCGCAAGAACTAACAAATGATCTCTTCGCCCAGATGATTTAGCTCACAGGAAAGAAAATGGTGACCAGAGGTTTGAGTGATTTTTGCCTTATTTTCTTTACAATGGCCGATCAGAGAACATTTCGGATTTGCATAAAATAGAACATTTCGGATTTGCATAAAATAGAACATTTCGGATTTGCATAAAATTGAACATTTCGGATTTGCATAAAATTGAACATTTCGGAATTTGCATAAAATAGAACATTTCGGAACATTTAGAAACCGTTCGAGAAAATAAGATTCTTTTTTTTTCTTGTGTGACAAGATTTATGAAAATTAGACACTAGTGTGCTCCTGTAGAAAGAAATCACTTAAATTCCGACATTTTTTTTGCACAGATCACTTACCGGCGGAGCAGTCTACCGACGAGTTGTAGTCGCACGTCCTCAGCAGTCGATTGAAGAGGAGTCCTTCGGAGCACTCCGCCGCCTCCGCAGTCCCGTTCTCGCAGATGAAGTACGAGGAGCAGTCCTCCGGATTCGGGAGGACGCCCTCCTTCACGCCGGCGCAAGGGTCGACGGCATCCGCAGGAGTCTCGGTCGAGTTGTCGGCACTGGAAACAACTGAAAGAAACGTAATTAGTTCAAAACTTGTAACAAAAACACCTGTTCTTTGTATCGGGTTAAATTTGGGTTCTAGCACACTCAAACCTGTTTTTGTGCGGTGGTTAGGGACCGCATAAAAAAATCGCACAAAACTTCACGAGTGGCTATAAAAAATAGTTTTCGCAACACAATTAACAAATATTTTTTTATGCGGTAAATAGGGACCGCATAAAAAAAACGCATAAAAAATCGCACAAAACTTCACGAGTAGCTATAAAAATAGTTTTCGCAACACAATAATTTTTTTATGCGGTAAATAGGAACCGCATAAAAAGACGCATAAAAAAAATCTCACAAAACTTCACAAGTAGCTATAAAAAATAGTTTTCGCAACACAATTATTTTTTTTTATGCTGTGAATAGGGACCGCATAAAAAAAAACGCAAAAAAAATCGCACAAAATTTTACGAGTAGCTATAAAAAATAGTTTTCGCAACACAATTAAAAATATTTTTTTATGCGGTGAATAAGAACCTCATAAAAAAAAGTCTGACATAGAAAGTAACTCGAAACCTTACGAAATAACTAGGAATTGCTTTTTTAATCGAAATCAAGACACGAGGCTTGACAGCTACTTGGAATCTCGCCAAACCTTTTGGAATCCGATTAGAAAATAATATAACATTTTTAAATATTTTATTTACATATGTACTTATTTTACACATACAAAACTTTTCAAAACATATAACCATTATCCTTCGTAGTCTGACCATACGCGAACTTGGTTCAAAATCGCTTTCGTCACTTGAAGATACTACCTCGCACTCGTTTAGAGTTGACTTTTTTTCAGTTACCATGTAGTCGGTGATCCGTTTTTGCGACGACTGTTGTTTCACTAGACGCTTGTATATGTCTTGGTAGCCAGATAATCAATTATGTTCCAATTTGATTGACATTTTCATACACCGCACAAAACAAAATCGCACAAAAAAAGACCGCACAAAAACAGATTTGAGTGTATTCCCTTTTACTGGACCAGAGCCAGCCTTGGGCATATCCAGTGAGATGATCAGAGGTACCGTCAATAGGGGTTACTTTACTTCCACCCGTTGAAAAATGTTTTATGTGAGAGTTGGCAACCCTGATGTCCAACGGTATGTCTGTTTTCTTCCCTAACTTTCTGTTTGGGAAAGTTATTTAAAATTGTTGTGTGTGTGTAATATGTGTTTTCTTCTATTGGTTAGTTATGTGTATCCTGAATAAGGTAGAGCCCCAGTTGCTCAGTTGGCAAGGCATTCAGCTACTAATCAGAGGATTGGTGGTTCGAATCCGTGCAATGGACTTGACATAGAAAAGTAAAAAAGTAGTGATCTTGAGATCGGTTGCCAGCTTCGCTAAAAAAAATACTAGAAAGTCGTCCAGAATATCCAGCAAATTATACTGGCGTGTATACGGGACTGGTGCACGATACATCTGATCGGGGTCCAAAGTCCCTACGTCTATTGAAGGCGTTGGGTGCCAGTTCAGGTGTTTCCTCGTCATCTGACCATGGTTCTAAAATAACGAGGCGCATGTATGAATGTGTATGTGTTCCCGGGTCTTTCCTTCGAGATTGACCCCGAACCGTCGCCAATAGCCCACTGTGCAGCTCTAGTGCGACGTTAATTAACAAAAACCAAACCTAACCAACCTGAATAATGTAAGTGCACAATTGTATTATGTAACAATCAATTTCAAAGTATTGCTAATAGGCTTTCTGATCTTTTGCATCTAATTCAGGTTACAAAACATTCTGCTCACCAACCTCATTCCAGTTCAACATTCGGGGTTACTTTACACCTTGCAGGGTAACTTTACTCCACGCGTCGAAAAAGGTTCATATTTGTAAAAAGGCGGGGCATTTAGTGAAAGAAGTCAGTATATTTTTATTGTGAGGGTTATGGCAACCCAACGGTATGCCTGTGTTTTCCCTCACTTTTTGTTAGGGAAAGTTACATTTAAAAGTGCTGTAGTGTAGGTGTAACACGTGTTTTCTTCCAATGGAAAAAGTTTTACGTTAACCACGTGTATCCTGAATAATGTAAGTGCATAATTGTATTATGTGACTATCAATTTAAAAGTATACTAATGGGATTTCTGGTATTTTGCTTCTAATTCAGGTTATAAGTCATTTTGCTCACCAATCTCATTCCAGTCCAATGTTAGAGGGGTTACTTTACTCCACCCGTTGAAAAAAAGTTTCACATTCGAAAAAAGGCGGGATTCAGTGAAAGAAGTCAATTACAGATGACAAGTACAGCAGCAGAGCTGGCACCCGATACAACATCAATACGAGTCAGGTTTGGTTTTGGTTAATTAACGTCGCACTAGACTTGCACAGTGGGCTATTTGAGACGGTTGGGGACCTTTATCGAAGGAAAGACCCGTGAACGATGCCTCGTATATTTGAACCATGGTCAGATGACGAGTACAACACCTGTGCCGGAACCCGATGAACTTCAATAGTAGTCAGGATATTGGACCCTGATCAGATTTCACGTACACCAGTCCCGTATACATGCCGGTATATATTATTGGATATTTCAAACGACTTCTTATTATTTTAGTAGCGTATCTGGCACCCCTTCGATCACAATATCACTACATTTGAACTTTTTTTTTTGTCAAGTCCACTCGGTCGGGTTCGAACTCTCAATCCTCTGACTGCTGTGTGTTTCATTATTCTAAGAGTTTATATTCTGCATATTGCTGCGAATTGACGTGAGAGCATTATTTAAAAATAAGATATACGCTCGTTCAGTTAAGGTTGTCAAGCACCGGTGTCCACACAACAAATTGTTAAATTTTGAAAAAAATAAACACACATTAAATAATAATCTATGAAAATCTAGCCCAAACCGAACCTACAAAGCAACTTAAAATGTAATGAATTAATTAAAACTATTTAGTTACAAAAATATTTAAAAAAATGTTCTACCAGTAATTAAAAACATTTTTTTAAGTAAATAATTGTTTAATCTATAAGAAATTAAAAATTGTCAAGCATGGCCGCTTTATTATTTTTTAAAAGATGACAGCCTCAAGGTCATAAGTAGAATCCAAAAGCTAGTGATTACCTGAACAAATTTGTTTATGAAGGTGGTTTAATATTAATTAGTGGTAGTTTTGGTGAATATTTAGGTTCTGGATTTCGTTCTTTTTTTATTTTATATGTTTGAATACGATCTTTTTTTATTTTATATGTTTGAATACGATCTTTTTTTATTTTATATGTTTGAATACGATCTTTTTTTATTTTATATGTTTGAATACGATCTTTTTTTATTTTATATGTTTGAATACGATCTTTTTTTATTTTATATGTTTGAATACGATCTTTTTTTATTTTATATGTTTGAATACGATCTTTTTTTATTTTATATGTTTGAATACGATCTTTTTTTATTTTATATGTTTGAATACGATCTTTTTTTATTTTATATGTTTGAATACGATCTTTTTTTATTTTATATGTTTGAATACGATCTTTTTTTATTTTATATGTTTGAATACGATCTTTTTTTATTTTATATGTTTGAATACGATCTTTTTTTATTTTATATGTTTGAATACGATCTTTTTTTATTTTATATGTTTGAATACGATCTTTTTTTATTTTATATGTTTGAATACGATCTTTTTTTATTTTATATGTTTGAATACGATCTTTTTTTATTTTATATGTTTGAATACGATCTTTTTTTATTTTATATGTTTGAATACGATCTTTTTTTATTTTATATGTTTGAATACGATCTTTTTTTATTTTATATGTTTGAATACGATCTTTTTTTATTTTATATGTTTGAATACGATCTTTTTTTATTTTATATGTTTGAATACGATCTTTTTTTATTTTATATGTTTGAATACGATCTTTTTTTATTTTATATGTTTGAATACGATCTTTTTTTATTTTATATGTTTGAATACGATCTTTTTTTATTTTATATGTTTGAATACGATCTTTTTTTATTTTATATGTTTGAATACGATCTTTTTTTATTTTATATGTTTGAATACGATCTTTTTTTATTTTATATGTTTGAATACGATCTTTTTTTATTTTATATGTTTGAATACGATCTTTTTTTATTTTATATGTTTGAATACGATCTTTTTTTATTTTATATGTTTGAATACGATCTTTTTTTATTTTATATGTTTGAATACGATCTTTTTTTATTTTATATGTTTGAATACGATCTTTTTTTATTTTATATGTTTGAATACGATCTTTTTTTATTTTATATGTTTGAATACGATCTTTTTTTATTTTATATGTTTGAATACGATCTTTTTTTATTTTATATGTTTGAATACGATCTTTTTTTATTTTATATGTTTGAATACGATCTTTTTTTATTTTATATGTTTGAATACGATCTTTTTTTATTTTATATGTTTGAATACGATCTTTTTTTATTTTATATGTTTGAATACGATCTTTTTTTATTTTATATGTTTGAATACGATCTTTTTTTATTTTATATGTTTGAATACGATCTTTTTTTATTTTATATGTTTGAATACGATCTTTTTTTATTTTATATGTTTGAATACGATCTTTTTTTATTTTATATGTTTGAATACGATCTTTTTTTATTTTATATGTTTGAATACGATCTTTTTTTATTTTATATGTTTGAATACGATCTTTTTTTATTTTATATGTTTGAATACGATCTTTTTTTATTTTATATGTTTGAATACGATCTTTTTTTATTTTATATGTTTGAATACGATCTTTTTTTATTTTATATGTTTGAATACGATCTTTTTTTATTTTATATGTTTGAATACGATCTTTTTTTATTTTATATGTTTGAATACGATCTTTTTTTATTTTATATGTTTGAATACGATCTTTTTTTATTTTATATGTTTGAATACGATCTTTTTTTATTTTATATGTTTGAATACGATCTTTTTTTATTTTATATGTTTGAATACGATCTTTTTTTATTTTATATGTTTGAATACGATCTTTTTTTATTTTATATGTTTGAATACGATCTTTTTTTATTTTATATGTTTGAATACGATCTTTTTTTATTTTATATGTTTGAATACGATCTTTTTTTATTTTATATGTTTGAATACGATCTTTTTTTATTTTATATGTTTGAATACGATCTTTTTTTATTTTATATGTTTGAATACGATCTTTTTTTATTTTATATGTTTGAATACGATCTTTTTTTATTTTATATGTTTGAATACGATCTTTTTTTATTTTATATGTTTGAATACGATCTTTTTTTATTTTATATGTTTGAATACGATCTTTTTTTATTTTATATGTTTGAATACGATCTTTTTTTATTTTATATGTTTGAATACGATCTTTTTTTTATTTTATATGTTTGAATACGATCTTTTTTTTATTTTATATGTTTGAATACGATCTTTTTTTTATTTTATATGTTTGAATACGATCTTTTTTTTATTTTATATGTTTGAATACGATCTTTTTTTATTTTATATGTTTGAATACGATATCTCATTAGCCGTTATAGATAACGTAAATGAACTTTCTACACAAGTTACCAGTGACTCAATATTACAAACGTAAAGTAATAATGAAAAAATGCCCCCAAAAAATCAAAAAGTTTAACTGTCTGTTCATAGATGGCAGCATAATCAACGGCTCTAAAAAACCCAGTTAAAATGAATTATTTTTAACGCACTTCTAATTAAAGAAACCAGTTTATATTTATGAGATGAAAGTACGATTCGTCAATGCTTCATGAAATTCTCTTTCTTTTGAGATCTGATGTATCAAGATCCGTTGCGTCTAATGGGTTTAAAAGGGATCTTTACCATAGAAATAATATATATGATTGTAGTATATATATGATTGTAGCGACCACATATTTTTCTTTCATTGTTTTCGAGTACTTATGTCAAAGCGAAACATGAATTAATTAATCAAGAAGTATGAATTGATCAAATGTGAATGAATTGATCAAGAAGTGAACCATGAATGAATTGATCAAGAGAAACATGAATGAATTGACCAAGAAGCGAAACATGAATGAATTGATCAAGAAGAATGAATTGATCAAACATGAATGAATTGATCAAGAAGCGAAACATGAATGAATTCATCAAGAAGTGAAACATGAATGAATTGATCAAGAAGAGAAACATGAATAAACTGATCAAGAAGAATGAATTGATCAAGAAGCGAAACATGAATGAACTGAGCAAGAAGAATGAATTGATCAAACATGAATTGATCAAGAAGCGAAACATGAATGAACTGATCAATAAGAATGAATTGATCAAGAAGCGAAACATGAATGAATTGATCAAGAAGAATGAATTGATCAAACATGAATGAATTGATCAAGAAGCGAAACATGAATGAATTCATCAAGAAGTGAAACATGAATGAATTGATCAAGAAGAGAAACATGAATAAACTGATCAAGAAGAATGAATTGATCAAGAAGCGAAACATGAATGAACTGAGCAAGAAGAATGAATTGATCAAACATGAATTGATCAAGAAGCGAAACATGAATGAACTGATCAATAAGAATGAATTGATCAAGAAGCGAAACATGAATGAATTGATCAAGAAGAATGAATTGATCAAACATGAATGAATTGATCAAGAAGCGAAACATGAATGAATTCATCAAGAAGTGAAACATGAATGAATTGATCAAGAAGAGAAACATGAATAAACTGATCAAGAAGAATGAATTGATCAAGAAGCGAAACATGAATGAACTGAGCAAGAAGAATGAATTGATCAAACATGAATTGATCAAGAAGCGAAACATGAATGAACTGATCAATAAGAATGAATTGATCAAGAAGCGAAACATGAATGAATTGATCAAGAAGAATGAATTGATCAAACATGAATGAATTGATCAAGAAGCGAAACATGAATGAATTCATCAAGAAGTGAAACATGAATGAATTGATCAAGAAGAGAAACATGAATAAACTGATCAAGAAGAATGAATTGATCAAGAAGCGAAACATGAATGAACTGAGCAAGAAGAATTAATTGATCAAACATGAATTGATCAAGAAGCGAAACATGAATGAACTGATCAATAAGAATGAATTGATCAAGAAGCGAAACATGAATGAATTGATCAATAAGAATGAATTGTCAAACATATGAATTGATCAAACATGAATGAATTGATCAAACATGAATGAATTGATCAAACATGAATGAATTGATCAATAAGTGAAACATGAATGAATTGATCAATAAGTGAAACATGAATGAATTGATCAATAAGTGAAACATGAATGAATTGATCAATAAGTGAAACATGAATGAATTGATCAAGAAGAGAAACATAAATGAATTGATCAAGAAGAGAAACATAAATGAATTGATCAAGAAGGGAAACGTGAATGAATTGATCAAGAAGAGAAACATGAATAAACTGATCAAGAAGAATGAATTGATCAAGAAGAGAAACATGAATAAACTGATCAAGAAGAATGAATTGATCAAACATGAATGAATTGATCAAGAAGAGAAACATGAATAAACTAATCAAGAAGAATGAATTGATCAAACATGAATGAATTGATCAAGAAGCGAAACATGAATGAATTGATCAATAACATTAATAGAACTCAAGGAGAGTAAATCCTGATTATGGGAGAAAAAAAAAGATTATTAAAAATAAAATCGAAAAACAAAAAGTGCGGGAAATAAGTTATACATTTTAGAAGATCTTCAATAAAAAAAACATAATGTTATTGGCCGCATTTATTAGCAGCTGCGTAATAATTTGATGATTACCTAAACCCCAAATTTAAAAGCCCCCTCTTACAAAATTAAAAAAAATCAACATCAAATTATTTTCCAGTAGGAACAGGTCACTATCTCCGATTTAACCGGCGTGTTAAAAAAGGGACTTACACCGGTACCGGCACAGTCACTGCCTTTCGTATTGCCGGTGCGTGAAAAAACTTTTCAACGTTTATGTTAGACTCCAGGACTGCCTAGTTCGATCCTATAACACTTAATCTGCCACATAAACTTATGAATAAGTTTAAACGGAATTCATGAATTCTAAAACATAAGAATAAATTATAGATATTTGAATATCCAATCGCTATTTTTTTGTATCAACTGCAATTGTAGTTGACAATCAACTTCAAATGTTTGATAACTACAAACGGATACATTTAATTTGCATAAAATATTTATTAAATACACTTCTATCGTTACATTAAAAGTCGGCATTGTTTTGTTTTTTGTATTGAAAATTAAAAATAAGCCTTATTTGCCATCAAACATGATCAGATGTATATCAACAGAGCTATTTATAACGGAGTTATAGTGTCGGAATGAATCATCTAAAAATAGCAGTGTTTCTATCTAGATATCTCAAGCAGCGGATTTTAAAAACATTTTAAGTCACAAGAAATAAAATTTTTATTTGTAAAATTTTCATGTTGTGCATTTTTCTCTGATGAAGCGTGGGCCCCTGTGCGATGGAACGCCCCTAGGAGGCAGCCCTGTCATATTCAGTTCTGTACTTTTATTGCACAAAGTTGTGAAACAGTAAGAACAATAATATTCTTTTAAAAAAATCATTTAAAAAATCAGATTGCTGTGCGTGTCAAACGAGACTTGAAACTGTTTTACGTTTATTGCAAAATTAACCCATAGACTAATAAGGTTCTTGTCCGATGACAATAACAACACAAATTGAGGCGTTGTGGTAACTGATGACCCTCCTCGTGATTCCAGTGTTAATTTGGATGTCTTTGTCACAAAAAAAAATTAAGAATTTCTAATTCTATATATTAAAAATCGTAGGATTAAAAGGTAAATATAATAAACATTTCCTACCTGTCGAAGATTTGAGTAAAATCAAAACGCACAAAGTCAAACAAATCATATTTTGCACTATTCAACACCGTAAAAAAATTGTGGTTAGTAAATAATAAAGAGTGTTATTTTTCAGTCGACATCGGACCTCAAAGACAGTTAGAAACTAAAAAAAATCAATGGGCGGGAATATATAAATTTTGCTGCCATCTTTGTATAAATTAAAAAATATATTTATTTCTGAGGGGACGTGATAACCAGGTTGGCACGGCACCAGAATCGTGATTGGAAGTTATCGAGTTCTGTCTCAGGTAAGTCCGAACACCAGAATCTTTTCTTCAAGATAGGCCCCGAACCGTCGTCAATATTCAAATGTGCGATGTTAATGAACCAAACCGAACACCAGAATAAGGAATAAGTAAAACCAATTGATGTTTAACATCTGCTATGCGCTCTGAGATGGTATAAATGTTGATGACCAACCAACACGATTCGTAGTCAATAGCCCATTTGTGCAGCTCTAGTGCAATGTTGTACAGCCAAAACGGTCAGCATTAAGAACACATAAAAATTGAAAATTTGAAGGTTTTATAAAGGAATTTAGAATAATTTTTTAATTTTCCTCCATGCAGGTTGGTTTATTATTTAACAGCGCACTAGAGCTGCAGAATGGGATATAGGCGACTGTTCGGGGCCTGTCTCGAAGAAAGAACCCTAGAACACTGTCTCGTATATTTGAATTATGGTCAGATGACGAGGATGGTATCAACACGATGAAGGTTTTATGCTGTCTTTTTTTTTGCGTTCTTTCCTTCAGCATAGACCCTGAACTATCTCCAACAGCCCAATTAATTTGTCATTCATGTTAATTCAACCAACCAATGAGCCCCATTTGCTCTGTTGGTAAAGCGTTCAGATACTAATCAGAGGATTAGTGGTTCGAATCCGGGAAATGGACTTGACATAGAAAAGTAAAAAAGTAGTGATATTGCGATCGGTGAGTTGCCAGCTTCGCTATAAAATACTAGAAAAGTCGTCCAGAATATCCAACAAATTATACAGGCGTGTATACGGGACTGGCGCACGATACGTCTGATCGGAGTCCAAAGTCCCGACGTCTATGGAAGGCGTTGGGTGCCAGTTCAGGTGTTTCCTCGTCATCTGACCATGGTTCTAAAATAACGAGGTGCATGTATGAATGTGTGTGTGAATGTGTATGTGTTCCCGGGTCTTTCCTTCGAGATTGACCCCGAACCGTCGCCAATAGCCCACTGTGCAGCTCTAGTGCGACGTTAATTAATAAAACCAAAACCAACCAACCAAACACCAGAATCTTTTCTTCGAGATAGGCCCCGAACCGTCGTCAATAGTCAAATGTGCGATATTAATGAACCAAACCGAACACCAGAATAAGGAATAAGTAAAACCAATTGATGTTTAACATCTGCTATGCGTTCTGAGATGGTGTAAATGTTGATGACCAACCAACCCGATCCGTAGTCAATAGCCCATTTGTACAGCTCTAGTGCAATGTTGTACATCCAAAACAGTCAGCATTAAGAACACATAAAAATTGAAAATTTGAAGGTTTTATAAAGGAATTTAGAATAATTTTTTAATTTTCCTCAATGCAGGTTGGTTTATTATTTAACAGCGCACTAGAGCTGCACAATGGGATATAGGCGGCTGTTCGGGGCCTGTCTCGAAGAAAGAACTCTAGAACACTGTCTCGTATTTTTGAATTATGGTCAGATGACGAGGACAACACGATGAAGGTTTTATGCTGACTTTTTTTTGCTGCGTTCTTTCCTTCAGCATAGACCCTGAACTATCTCCAACAGCCCAATTAATTTGTCACTCATGTTAATTCAACCAACCAATGAGCCCCATTTGCTCTGTTGGTAAAGCGTTCAGATACTAATCAGAGGATTAGTGGTTCGAATCCGGGAAATGGACTTGACATAGAAAAGTAAAAAAGTATTGATATTGCGATCGGAGAGTTGCCAGCTTCGCTACAAAATACTAGAAAAGTCGTCCAGAACATCCGCAAAAATTAACGGCGTGTATACGGGACTGGTGCACTATACATCTGATCGGGGTCCAAAGTCCCGACGTCTACTGAAGGCGTTGGTTGCCAGTTCACGTGTTTCCTCGTCATCTGACTATGGTTCTAAAAATAACGAGGTGCATGTATGAATGTGTGCGTGAATGTGTATGTGTTCCCGGGTCTTTTCTTCGAGATAGACCCCGAACCGTCGCCAATAGCCCACTGTGCAGTTCTGTGCGCCAGCGACGTTATTTAACCAAACCAAACCAAACCAAACAGCCAAAAAAGTCATCATTAAGAATACATAAAAATTGTAGGTTTTATAAAGGAATTTAGAATAAAAAATCGCTTTTTTTTAAAGTTTTAAATTTTCCTCCATGCAGGTTGGTTCATTATTCAGCAGCGTACTAGAGCTGCACAATGGGATATTGGCGATGGTTTGGGGTATATCTCGAAGTAAGGACCACTGCCTCATATTTTTGAATTATGGTCAGATGACGAGGACAACACGATGAAGGTTTTATGCTGACTTTTTTTTGCGTTCTTTCCTTCAGCATAGACCCTGAACTATCTCCAACAGCCCAATTAATTTATCATTCATGTTAATTCAACCAACCAATGAGCCCCATTTGCTCTGTTGGTAAGACGTTCAGATACTAATCAGAAGATTAGTGGTTCGAATCCGGGAAATGGACTTGACATAGAAAAGTAAAAAAGTAGTGATCTTGTGATCGGAGGGTTGCCAGCTTCGCTACAAAAATACTAGAAAGTCGTCCAGAATATCCAACAAATTATACTGGCGTGTATACGGGACTGGTGCACGATACATCTGATCGGGGTCCAAAGTCCCGACGTCTACTGAAGGCGTTGGGTGCCAGTTCAGGTGTTTCCTCGTCATCTGACCATGGTTCTAAAATAACGAGGTGCATGTATGAATGCGTATTTGTTCCCGGGTCTTTCCTTCGAGATTGACCCCGAACCGTCGCCAATAGCCCACTGTGCAGCTCTAGTGCGATGTTAATTAACCAAACCAAACAAAACCCCATCATTATTCAGCAGCGTACTAGAGTTGCACAATGTGATATTGGCGATGGTTTGGAGTATATCTCGAAATAAGGACCACTGCCTCATATTTTTCAATTATGGTCAGATGACGAGGACAACACGATGAAGGTTTTATGCTGACTTTTTTGTTGGGTTCTTTCCTTCAGAATAGACCCTGAACTATCGCCAACAGCCCATTTATGCAGCTCTACTGCGATGTTAATTCAACCAACCAATACCCAAAAAAGGGCTACAACACATTTTTGCAACACACTTGCAAATACCAGTACGCATCCTGATTCTTATCCTCATCTTAAAGAAATACAGATTGCGCCTCGCCAAACAGATTAGTCCACCGAAGCCAAGCCAAGATAAGAGCACTGCGCAGAGCGTAGACAAAGTCAATGCATGTGTCAAAGGGTGGCAATGCTCTAGAAATGTGGTGCAGTCAACACAAAGGACCTTGAACGAACTGTTTTTAGCAATGCCAAAGGTGCGATAAAGTTAATTTATGGGTTCTAGATTTCAAGTAAGGCTGGTTTCTCGAGGATGGCTGTGTGAAAAACTGAGGTTTCGGGCCTCCAGTTGCCCTGTGGATAAAGGCGTTCGGCTAATAATCAGAGGATTGATAGTTAGAGTCCGATTGATGGCATTGAATTGACAAAGGAAGGAAATTAGAAGTGATATTGCGATCGGCGGGTCGCCAGCTTCGCTACTAAAATACTAGAAAATCGTCTAGAAACATCCAAAAAATTATTGATTTGGTTAAAGAACGTTTCACTAGAGCTGCACATTGGGCAATTTGGCGACAGGTAGGTACCTATCCCGAAGGAAAGACCCAGGAATGGTTTGGTTTGGTTACTTAACGTCGCGCTAGAGCTGCACAGTGGGCTATTGGTGGCGGTTCGGGGTCTATCTCGAAGGAAAGACCCGGGAACACATATACATTCATACATGTACCTCGTTATTTTAGAACCATGGTGAGATGACGAGGAAACACCTGAACTGGCACCCAAAGCTTTCAATTGACGTCGGGACTTTAGAAAAGACCTAGAAACACTGCCTCGTATTTATGACTTGAGCCGGCACCCGACGAAACCTCAATTGGCGTCAAGACATGGGACCTCGATCAGATTTATCCCGTATACACGCCAGTATAATTTGTTGGATGTTCTGGACGGCTACTAATCAAATGATTGCTAGTTTCAGCCTGACTGATGGAATGGACTTGACAAAGAAAGTACAAATGTAGTAATTGATCTTACGATCGGAGGGTTGCCAGCTGTGCTAAAAAATAACAGAAAGTCGTCTAGAAACATCTAACAAATTATACTGGCGTGTACACGAGACTGGTGCACGATAAATCTGATCGGAGTCCAATGTCCTAACGCCTATTCAGGTTGCGTCAGGTGCCAGATCAGGTGTTTCCACCTCAATGGTTCAAAAATAACGAGGTGCATGTATGAATGTGGCTGCGATAAGTCTCAATACGAGGACAGAAATCGGCAGCCGGAAACGTATAAATCAATCAACCGATGTTTTAGTACACAAAGTTATTAAGTATGCATTAAACTGGTATTTACGTGATAATTTGAGTTAGTTATAGTTATTCTTTTTATGGCACAAATGCGACTGTGGCCATTCTGCGAAAGGCGCAAGAGTGATAATTTGAGATAGCAAGGGTCATCTTCACAAGGTACAGGTTAGAGTTTTTAAAAACTTCATGACAGTGTTTTGTATAAGTGTGTGACGGGGTGTGTATTATGTCATGCTATTTTTGATCTTTTTGTACCCCTTCCTGCTCTTGTTATGTGCCGTTACGTTAGCTTTACCCCTATCACCTAAGATGTCCCGCTGCGAATGATTTTAGCATAAATATTATTTACAATGATAATGGGTCACTTATTTTCAACATAAAGATAATTTTAGATCATTTTAGAACATTCTGTTATTTTATCCTTTTGCGCTCCAAGCACATATTCGACATTTGCGTTCTTTCTACGAAACAGCTACTTATCTGTTCTTTTCCTTAGAATTTTATTATTCTTATCAGTTTTGGATCTGCAAGACAACAAGTTGAAAAAAAAGATCGATGTTTAATAATACAAAATCGTTCCATTCTGGTTTATTTTAAAGAACAGGGATTAAAAAGAACTGGTCGTTATGTTGTGGTCTGGGAAGTTTTGGTTTGGTTTGGTTAATTAACGTCGCACTAGAGCTGCACAGTGCGCTATTGGCGACGGTTCGGGGTCTATCTCGAAGGAAAGACCCGGGAATACATACACATTCATACATGCACCTGGTTATTTTATAACCATGGTCAGATGACGAGGAAACACCTGAACTGGCACCCAACGCCTTCAATAGACGTCGGGATTTTGGACCCCGATCAGATGTATCGTGCACCAGTCCCGTATACACGCTGTTCATTTTTGCGGATGTTCTGGACGACTTTTCTAGTATTTTGTATCGAAACTGGCAACCCTCCTATCACAAGATTACTACTTTTTACTTTTCATTGTCAAGTCCATCGCCTAGGATCGAACCAGGAATCCTCGTATTCCCAGCTGACGCCTTTAACCGCTCGGTCACGGAAGCCTGTGGCCTGGGAGGAGATAACTGAATGAAAAAGATAGGGGTAAATATTTACATACGATAGCGGTTGGCACATTATTTTCAAAAAGTCGCCAAATGACAGGATGCGTTGTGCGCATGCGTCGTTTTCCCCAATGATCTTAATGTTTACTATATTTTCAACATAGACGAAAGTCGTAACCATGGCAACCACGAAGCAAATCGTATGGAAGCGTGAAGTTTTGTTAACTGAACGGTTGTATTGTTATGCTATGTAACAATTATGCCATTACCACATCGAAAAGTGAATCGCTCGAAAAAAGTCGCCATGAAGTATTCGCTATCGATTAGAAATCCCGACCATGCCGGATTTATTTTCAAATATATTTGTAATTTTGTATTTTATTAAAAATTTAGTATGCTGTACACCTTCCCCAATATCATGCCATATTCACGCTAAATAGACCCCCTCCTTTCCCCAAAGGTGCGTTACTTAATAAAACGAACAGCCCAAGTTTTGCAAATTCAAGGATAAACTTTACCATTTGATAATTGAGGGGCTGACATGGGAAAGACAGTAAGTCACAAATTTCGAGTTTTTAATTTTTTTTAACGGGAAAAAACAGTAAACGCTCAAGCCAATGGCATGGAATAAACAGTAAGTCAATCGGCAAAATGGTTTTGTTTCTACGAGCGACGGAAGATGGCACTTGCATGTAGTCCACGTAGTTGTATAACCCATTTTTTGCTTCCTCCTGTAAAATTTACTTTTTGTGACTTACTGTCTTCCCCATGTCAGCCCCTCAATTGAAATAGAACTATTTAAACCGTAATTTCGAAATGAATATTATGAATAAAGTTGTTATAATTTATAAATATTTCCCTGAATTGTATAAATATACTTGTATAACGGCGATGAAAATATGAGAACTGTGTACAATAAATAATCACAATAACCTAATTATATTTCAGCTGAGGTAGGAATTACAGACAACTCAAATACGGTAAACCCAGTGGCTGCCCGTGGTCAAAAATATTAGTGCAGCCGAAAACATGTAACTCTCCCCCCTCGCCTTTTCCACAACCATACATGAACGGACATTCTTTAAAATTTATTACTCAAATCAAAGTTTCCTTTCAACTTTTATGAAAAATAACATGTAAAAATAATAGAAAAGACTTACTTATTTTTTGAAAATTAAATCAATCCTCCTATCAAACTTGCGAATCTGTCAATTTTAATATTAATTTAAGTAAAGAAACAACAACACACGTGCAAACTTATCGGAAACTATTTCCGTTTGGAGAGATTCTTCGAAACTATCGTTTTCCTCCACCCCGCCTCGCCGATTCAGCAACGAACCTATCATTTAATCGAAATTCCTAGTACAGCTAATTTGAAAAAATCCTTTTGGGCTACGTTTGTGTCGTCACATCCTCCATTTTAGCGTGTTGGGGAAGTCATACTACGTAAGGTTGCCATGGCAACGATGCAGCCGATTTCGAACTTCGCTTTTTGGCTGCAATTTTGATTGAATGAAGTTTTTTCCTCACCTGAATTTGTGCATTACGGAAACAGGTTTGCTATTTATCAAAGATTTTTTTTACTTAGAGTTGAAATGTCATCTTCATTTCCAGTTCTAATCTTCATTTAAGAAAATTTGTAAAATATATAATTTCAGTTTTAAAATACACTAATAAAATTAGGTGCAGCCCGGCTGTACTTGCTGTAGTGCACAAGCCGCCACTGGGTAAACCCCTACAAAATTTCCAACAACCCCGAAATAGTCGCAATACACTTTTTACAAGACCTTTACAACCAAGCATTTCACTGACCACATTTCATTTCCCAAACAATCAACAGCCGTAATTCAATCTATACAATACACCCCACAATCATTACTCAGTCATTTAACTTAAAATGCAAAGATTAAAATCCCTTATCATAATCGTCACTGCATGCATTGCAATGACGGCACAGTGAGTGTCCATTGGAATGTCGTGACCTTCATTTGACCCCTGCATGATTTCATAGATTCTGAATAAGGTTCTGAATGAAGAAGGAGGAAGACTAGCAATTAAATGACACAATAGACGAACATGATCATTTTGCTGGAGGGGTAGTATTAAGATATGATGATATAATTTCTCGGTAGTAATATTACATGTTTGTGGGTAGTTTTAGGATGGTTGTGCATCAATTAGTTAAAAAACTTCTTTTGTTAATAACGTGACATAAGTTCTATAGAGTGAAGTGGTTCAAAGCTTGTGTTTTAGAATGTTTAGTTTCTTGGGGTTTGATTTTTTTTTATGTTTGGAATAAACTTCTGTGGTTTGTAAAATACGGGTGATTACAAAATAATATAATAATTTTGAAGGCTGTATATCCGCGACCAAACAACTTTTAAAGAACCATTCGATGTCATTGTGAAGAAGAGTTTCTGAAATTTTATTTGGTTGACTCGAATTGTCTACTTTGTTTTGAATTTCCCCTTACATTTTAAGGATTTCGAATTTAGAATGAAATATTGATTATGGATATATAATATCGAATTAAAAAATGTATCTAGAAATATAATTTAGAATAAAAATCTGGAAACCGGTATCGAACTAAAAATAGAATCTCGAAAAATATATATCGAATTTAGAATGAAATATTGATTATGGATATATAATATCGAATTAAAAAATGTATCTAGAAATATAATTTAGAATAAAAATCTGGAAACCGGTATCGAACTAAAAATAGAATCTCGAAAAATATATATCGAATTTAAAATAAAATTTAAAAATATATGTTCATTTTATGGAATAGAATCTACAATCGGGAAATATATCAAATTATGAATTAAATTTAGAATTTGGAAATAGGTATCGAATTAAAAATAGATTCTAGATATAATCATGAAATTTATAATGGTATGTAGGATTCAATTTATAGAATAAAAATATATATTGAATCTATAGAATAGAATTATATATTGAATTTATAGAATAGAATTAGATATTGAATTTATAGAATATAAATAGGTATTGAATTTTTAGAATATAAATAAATATCGTATTTATAGAATAGAACTAGATATTGAATTTATAAAATAGGAATTTGATTTATAGAATATAATTAGATATTCAATTTATTGATTAGAATCAACAATCAGGAAATATATCAAATTAAGAATTAAATTTAGAATTTGGAAATAGGTATCGAATTAAAAATAGATTCTAGATATAATCATGACATTTAGAATGGAATCTAGAACTGGATATTGAATTTATAGAATAAAAATATATATTGAATTTATAGAATAGAATTAGTAATTGAATTTATAGAATATAAATAGGTATTGAATTTATAGAATAGAATATAGAAATATATATCGAATTTATAATACCTATAATAATATTAATTTTAATATAGAACCTTAAAACATGTATAGAATTTAGAATTGATTAAAGATGTCTATTGATAGATATCGAATATAGAATATCGTATAGAACAAGATACCGATGTAATAGTACGTTAATAAGCAATTATTGAAATAATTAGACTGACGTCATTTTCAGTATTAAAATTAAATTAATAGAGTAAAAAATTATTTAAATTATTATTAAAAATCCATACATTATTTAAGTAAAGCATACAACAGCAAACAAATCAGGGAAATGCAGTATTATTTTTCCTTAGTTGTTTCAAAGTTTCAGTCCACACCTGAGTTTATTCTGAGAACCATTTAATATTTTAAGAATATGGAATTAAGAATATAATGAATATATTCATGAGTATTAACCAAATGGAAATCGAATTATTTATTCATACGTGAATAGACGTTTTAAATGGACTTGCGACATTTTTAGTTTGTCTAGCCTAAGTATTGGTGGTAATTGACTGTAAGTATCCTTCAAATGTCTTGTAAAATACATCAAGTTGTTTTGTCAAAACAAATTCGTTTGACGTTTAACGAAGAACTACAATGTGTTTTGTTTGTTAGCGTTAAAATAGAACATTTCGGATTCGCATAAAATAGTAGATTTTGGATATGTATATAATAGAACATTCGAATTTGCATAAAATAAAACATTTCGCATTTGCATAAAATAGAACATTTCGGATTGGCATAAAATAGAACATTTCGGATTTGCATAAAATAGAAGATTTCGGATTTGTATAAAATAGAACATTCGAATTTGCATAAAATAAAACATTTCGCATTTGCATAAAATAGAACATTTTGAATTGGCTTAAAATAGAACATTTCGGATTTGCATAAAATAGAACATTTCGGATTTGTATAAAATAGAACATTTCGGATTGCTTTTTATTCGATTTCAGGTATTTAAAAGTTGATAGAACATGGCACTAACTATTTTCTTTACGACTTTCATGCCAAGGTTTTAAGTGCTTCTAAGATTGAGAATGTGAAATCCGTGGAGGAATTCTCCGACGGTTTAAAACTTAGAAATCCAAAACGTATGAAATGTGCCCAGTAAAAAAAAAGTCGGCATAAAACCTATATCAAAATTGGGAAATTAAAGGCTTTATGCAGGAAATCTGATGTTTGTTTTGAACATATATTACATTGAAGTTTTTTGTTTCAATATCCTCCATGAAATCTGTAAAAACACTTAAAATAAACCTCTGCAAAAACCATCAATTTCGAAGCATTGAAATTATTGAAGGGAAAATGTAGATTTTTAAAATGTTTTATGCAGGAAAATAAAAAACAACTTTAATAGAAAAAAAAATATCCTTCATTTTTTTGTTTCAAATTACTTTATAAAACCTTCAAAAGACAATTCAATCTCAAGAACTACAATGTGTTTCGCTTGTTTGCGTTAAAATAGAACATTTCGGATTTGCATAAAATATAACATTTCGGATTTGCATAAAATAGAACATTTCGGATTTGCATAAAATAGAACATTTCGGATTTACATAAAATAGAGCATTTTGGATTTGCATAAAATAGAACATTTTGGAGGAGAGAGGAAAGAGGTTATCTATCAATTCAACTGTTATGTATTTTTTTTATGTATGTTTACGCAAGATTTTTGTTCTAATTCAGATATTTGGATATATTTTTTTTGTTGGATAGGGGAAGTTCCACTTGGGCACCTTTTTCAAAAAATATCCGGTTATCCGACATTGAGTTATCCGGAATTCTCAATTAACCGGACCGTTGGAAAACGAATATTTCCCGATTTCGAAAATTCTTTTTTTGTTGGATAGAGAAAAGTCCATTTTGACAAAAACTGCAAACAGTAATCGGTTATCCGGCTGTCATATAACCGAAAATATCGATTAACTGTTTTTTTAAACAGTTTCTCCAATTTCAAAATATTTCATTGCTGAATAAAGATTTTAAAACAATGACATTCCGTTAGACAGTCATTTATTAGCATGGATAGAGATTGTTGAGAAAATATGCATTGTTTAGACAATTTAGTTTTGTTTACCCGGTTTTTTTTAAACTGGATCCGAGACGAGGAGAAATATGAGCAACAACTTGAATTTCTTGGTGAATAATAGCTAATAGCAGGGGGCGAAGCCCTCTGCTAAATAAAAAACAAAAAATGAGGAAAAAAAATAAGCTTAAAAAAAAAAAGAAAAGAAAAGGTAACCGATTAAAAACAATGTGCTAAGGATTTTAAAAAAAAATAACGGAAAAGCTACCCTTCGGAGATGTACCCAGAGATGTCTGAACAATAGACCAGTTATTTTGCCTTCCAGAAAATAAAAGAGAAAGAATAAATAGGGAGAACGAACCAATTTGGTAGCTTTTTTAACGCGTGTGAAACCAGCAGGTAACATCAGTTAGTTATCAAATAAAATATATATATATATATATAATTATATACCTACCTTGTATCAAAGTCCCGATCAAAATGGCAGCAAGGTGCAGCTTCCGCACCATCTCACGCACTCACTAATATCCCCCAAAAAAGCAATAATCTCTCCACCAAGTCCAAAAAGAAAAATCAAAAAGTAAATCCTAAAAAATCTGCAGACAGGACACAAGCACAATCTTCGGTGAGGAGGACACTGATTTGGCACAAGTACGCACAGGTACAAAACTCGAAAAGGTCCTGGGAAACCTTCCCGGCCGTTTAAGTACCCCGTCCCTGGCTTCAGCGTCGCCCAGTGTCATTTCCTTATCACCTTATCTGATTTTTGAAACAAACTTTGTCATTTCACTGGCAATCACGGCTGATTCTAGGGACCTATTTTGAAGCATACCCCCTCTCAGATATCCTAATGGACATGTACTGGTTGTACTGGCCTTTAAAATGGCTGGGGCACAAAATAACTTGTTGTTCGTTTTGGGATTGTTTTTCTGTCATTTGTTTTTTTGTGTGTGTGGAATGCCGCAAGAGTTGGGGGACAATCAGAAATCACCCACACTTATCATGGTACAAAAGCTCTGGAGACCGGTTTCTTGACTAGCGTCTCTAGTGTAATCCGGCTGATGGAGGAAAAGCATCTTTGGCGTGATAATTGTTCCATCTTTGGCGATGTTGGTTTGATTAAAAAACTTCGCTCTAGAGCTGAACAGCGAGCTATTGGCAACGGTTCGGGGCCTATATCGAAGGAAAGACCCGGGAATGGTGTTTGGTATTTTTGATTTGGTTTGGTTTTGGTTAATTAACGTCGCACTAGAGCTGCACAGTGGGCTATTGGCGACGGTTCGGGGTCTATCTCGAAAGAAAGATCCGGGAACACATTCACACACACATTCATACATGCACCTCGTTATTTTACAACCATGGTCAGATGACGAGGAAACACCTGAACTGGCACCCAATGCCTTCAGTAGACGTCAGGACTTTGGACCCCGATCAGATTTATCATTCACCAGTCCCGTATACACGCTGTTAATTTTTGCGGATGTTCTGGACGACTTTTCTAGTATTTCGTAGCGAAGCTGGCAACCCTCCGTTCACAAGATTACTACTTTTTTACTTTTCTTTGTCAAGTCCATCGCCTAGGACCGAACCAGGAATCTTCGAATTCCCAGCTGGCGCCTTTATCCGCTCGGCCACGGAGGCATCTGGTATTTTTGAACCAAGTTCAGATGACGAGGCAACACCTGAGCTGGCACCCGACGCAACCTCAATAGGCGTCAGGACATTGGACCCCGATCAGATGTATCGTGCACCAGTCCCGTATACACGCCTGTATAATTTGTTGGATGTTATGGACGACTTTCTAGTATTTTTGTAGCGAAGCTGGCAACCCTCCGATCGCAAGATTACTACTTTTTTACTTTTCTTTGTTAAGTCTATCGAACGGGTTCGAACCAGCAATCCTCTGATTACTAGCTGAATGCCTTTATCTACTGGGCAACTGGGGGCCCTTGGCGAAATTATTAAGTTTACTATTTCACAACCCTGTGGAAGGAATGGCTGACTATGTTGATAGAATATGGTTGTTGTTACTTTTTAACAGTCATGACTTTTTTTTAAACATGTAATAGTAGCGTAGGAGAGCTTGTTTTTGTTTTACATTAAACTGTAATGATGATCCGATATAGTCAGAGTGTATTGTATATGTCGTATGTTGCTAAAATTAACGTTCTTACCCACAGGAAGAAATGAACAAAATATAGATAAATATTCGATATTTATAAACGATAGTAAATAAATTCTTAATTATGATGCACTTTATCGCTGTTGCTCTCTAAATATTCAAAATGTATAATTATTAGTTTTATTTTTTTGCAAATAAATTAAAATGCTTGATATATTTTAAATACGACATATATACTCATCCCCCTCCGGTCAGTTGGTTTAGACACCGGGAAATGACCCATTGCATTAAAAAAACACCTGGTACCTCCTTCGAGCAGTCGTTTGGGGCTACTTATCCCCTCCTAGCAGTCGGTTTTGGCACCGGGCAATTGTACAAATAATAACTTTTTTTATTTATATACACAGTATATTTTACTTAATATTGGCATCACTACAACTTAGACGGTTGTTGAAAAGCCTGAGACAAAAAAAATAACAAATTTCGTGGTAAAAAGCTACAGTATTTTAAAACAACCATTTATAACAAACTGTAAAGACTTCGAGCATGAATGAACTGTAGTAGAGCGAATATGACGTCATAATCGTGAAACCAACATCTCAGACCGAATGGCCTCAGACACGTGACTTCTTTTCAAAATTATGAATATAAAAAAATACTCGCGATTGGCTGATGAATTGGGAAATGCGTAGCAGTGAACATTTATGAATGGAAGGACGTAATTAACCACGTGTCTGAGGCCATACATGTTAGCCTCACTTTGATGTTAGCGAGATTATAACGTTATGCGAAGGATCCATGCTCGAAGTGTAAATATGATCCGAGATATTTAGATTGTATTGTCTATGTAATATGTTGCTAAAATTAACGTTATTAGCTGACGGAACTGCAATTCAAGATTGCAGCATTTGGCGCTGTATCCCCTCAACGGCAAACAATTAGCGCGCCAAGATGCCTCCCCACCATCAGCCGGATTAGACTAGAGACGCTAGTGTTTTTTTGTTGTGGTTGTGGCTGCGTTGTTTTGTTTGGTACCGTAGATGAGCAATCGCTGGAGACGTTACCTTGGGATAAAGTTAATGGGTTTTGCATGCGTTAACTTCATTTTTTTTTGAGGTTTTGTGTTTGGGTATAATCTTTGGTTTGAAGGGAATTTTGTTTTGGGAAAAAGTGATTTGTTTTTCTGTTTGTGATGATCTGACGGTGTTCATTGAGAAATAACAGATTATTATTATAGGTAGTAAGTTGAGTGATTGCTCTTTAACTAGTGGGAGTCATTATTTCTCCTATACTCGGAGACAACCTAAGTTGAACCTGAAGCGGAAGCTATGATATGTATAAATATTCAATTGCTTTAGGCTTATACAGTAAAAAAAGTCAGCATAAAACCTTCATCAAAATTTTGAAATCGAAGGCTTTGTGCAGGAAAACTGCAGTTTTTTTTGAAGATCTATAAAATTAAAGGTTTTTGTTTAAATATCCTTCATAAAAAATTGTAAAAAACCTTCATAAAAAACCCGCAAAAAACCTTCAATTTTTAATCATGCAGGGAAAATGCAGATATTTTAAAGGTTTTATGCAGGAAAATTAAAAACTTAAAAAAAACTGCAGTTTTTTGTTTCAATATCCTTTATTAAACCTTCAAAAAAACCTTCAATTTGACAATTTTGATGAAGGTTTCATGCTGACTTTTTTTGCTGGGCAACTTAGGTTGTCCCCAAGTATAGAATGATATTTTCATTTGGGCAGCTTGATTGTCAAGTCTAAAAACAGAGTTTTGAGATAAGATAGTTTAAAATTTGCAACTCGCCTTGGCTACAATCTTAAGTGGAATGACATGCAACTTATTATTGATCAATCTATCACACTTGTAGTCACCCCATTTGGGCAAAAGACAGTTCAAGCTGCCTAGTTTTGTAAAATGGTTTTATTAATTTTCGAATTTTTGTGACTTATACGCTGTAAAAAAAAGGTACTTAAAAATGAGTTCCTGTACATACTCGTTTTTCATTGAGTTTGCATCTTAAATGAACGATGACGTACTCAAATTTAAATAATAGTATTTTCTCAAAAATGAGCAGTGTGATTTAATATCGCTAATCTCAGCTTCTGTTCCAGCCATCTTAACAAAGCGACCTGACACACTTAAAATAGTTGTTCAGAAGATGGTTTTGTACATTATTTAATGTCGATTGCTTCAATAGAAACTGAATTATTACGACTCAATTATCTTACTTACATTCTATCGGCACGCTTTTTTAACATTTATTAAATTTATAACTTCAAGTCACGATGGTAGTTTACCGGATAAGGCTGTGGCCTGCTGTGTCTGAGGATATGGGTTCGATTCCCGGTAAAACTTGGTTGTAATTTTCGATGTTTATTGAAAGTGATTTATGAAGGCAGCCTAATGTAGGTTAGCATCTGCTTTTTTTATTCATTTTTACCTATTGTTCTCATTTTTCAGTAATTTTTTTTTTAAATTTTAAACCTAACTGAAATGAAAGTTATCTATTAGCAGGTGATAATCTAAAAGTTGCTGCAAACTGCAATTGTAGTTCTTACTCTCTTGCACAATGTTTTATAATGGGACACAAAGTACCTTCATTCAAAAGAAATTGCGAACGTTTAAATCTCAGAAAATTTCATAACCCTTTTATCACCTATAATTCAGTATAAAACAGCATTCCACAATATCCGGTAAATATCACCACTGATAACACCTATTTTGTTTCAAACTTTCTCCTATCTGCAACTCTTCCACGAACAGGTAACTTTTAAAAACATAAAAAAAGAAAAATACGATACAAAAATAGAATATCATCACATTAAAATCCCGTGATAAAAACAATCCGTTTCTTGTTGACGTACGAAAAAAAATCTCAGAATCGACGTCAATATAAAATCTCAAAGTGTTTTTATTATACGTCGAAAGTCGGTTACATCGCCGAGCTTGGAAAGACAGGCAATCCAATTTTATCTTTTGCACAATCTTAGAATCCGGGTCTTCTCTTGCCTGGTGTAAGTGACATTGGTAAGTGTCAAGGGAATCGTAAATCGCCGCGTTTTAGCGTCGCGCTGTAGCGCCGTTGTGCAAAATTGATGTCGAGGGGAAAAGAGTTACCTGTGGAATTTTTATGTATGATATTTTGAGCGTTGTTGGGAGAAACTGACAGCGTTGAAAGGTCGGTAAAGTTTAATGTTGTGTAGTTTGGTGAAATAGGGTTATTCGCGTTGGAAAAGCGTCTTGTTTGAAAGCTGTGAATAACGATAGAGGTTGTTGTAGTGTTACACATTCGAAAGAGTTGTGTTTTTAGACTCGATGAACATAAGTTTATAACACTACAATGCAGAATAAAAGGATAAGCTTTAAAAAAAATAATACCAACTTCAGATGAAAATAAAATAATCTTTCTAAAAAAAAAGAAAACCGACTTTAAGAAAAATGCGCTAAAAAGTAAAAAATAATTTTTAATTTTACGAATGAGTTGAAAAAATTAAATTATTGAATATCAATTTTATACGTAGTACAACTTTTTTAAATCGGCGCCAAAATTTAGGTATGATTTTTGTAAATTGGCACCAACTTCTAAAAGTTGTACTACGTATAAAATTGATATTCAATAATTTAATTTTTTCAACTCATTCGTAAAATTAAAAATTATTTTTTACTTTTTAGCGAATTTTTCTTAAAGTCGGTTTTCCTTTTTTTTAGAAAGATTATTTTATTTTTCCCCTTTTTAGTTTTTAATTTAGCAGGGGGCTTCGCCCCCTATTCACCAAGAAATTCTAGTAGCAACTTGTGCTCAACAATTTATATTTTAAAACAATCCCTAACAAAGCCAATAAATGCATGTTAAACGAAATGTCATTGTTGTACAACTTCTGTTAAACAATGAAAATATTTTGAAATCGGATAAATTGTTTATAAAAAATCCGTTTAATCGACATTTCCGGATATATAACAGCCGGATAACCTATTATTATTTTAAAGATTTTGCCTAAGTGGATTTTTCTCTATCCAACAAATAAAGAATTTTCGAAATCGGACGAATTTTTTTTTTAAACGGTCCGGTTAATTGAGAAATCCGGATAGTTAAATACCGGATAACCGGATATTTTTTCAAATTGCCCCCTTCGAAACATCCTCTATCCAACAACAACAAAAAATTGTCCAAATATCTGAAGTAGAATCGAAATCCCGCGCGCATATACATAAAAAAAAAATACATACAGGTCGAATCTATAACCTTTCGACTTGGCGCGCGTTGGCGGTTTTAATTTAAAGTTTCTGGCGGTTTTATTTTGGAGTTTTTTTTTAGTTTAGGTGGGCGCGCTGGGCAGTCGGTTAAAAAAGCACTGAAAAGTAAAAAAAATAATTTTTTAATTTTAGGGACAAGTGTAAAAACTAAATATAAAATAATTATTTTATACTTATTTCCACTTCTTAACGTCGGCGCCAAAATTTAGGAATGATTTCAAAAAGTTGTAATAAGTATAAGTACAAAATTGAAATTAAATACATTTCTTTTTTACATAACTTTTTCCTAAAATTAAAAATTTGATCTGATTTATATGTGATCAAATCTAGATAAAACAGATCCGCACAAATAGTCATGAAAAGAGAGCCCATTACAGATCTGACCACACACGTCTGCAAATCGTCTAGATCTGGCCAGATTTTTCTGATCTGACCAGATCAGATATTCTTCTTACGAGATCGCATAGCCCGATTTTGCTGAGGTCTCACACTATTTAGCCCATGTCTACGAATTTCATTTATTTGTGCTGTTATAAGGTTAGCAATAATGGGAATGCTTGTTAACTATTAATCAAACAATAAGTAAATTGTGTTATTAAAATACAAATTCAACATTTAAAATCCTCAATAAAAATACACAAGATATCTCCCTTCGAAGAGAGATGTCCCTCGAAATATGTCAATACAATATACCATGTCTATACATATCTTATGAATTTTTATTGCGTATTTTTAACATTGTACACTCAAACCTGTTTTTGTGCGGTCTTTTTTTGTTCGGTATATGAAAATTTTAATCAAATTGGAACATAATCAATTATCTGGCTACCGAGACATATACAAGCGTTTATTGAAACAACAGTCGTCGCAAAAACTGACCACTGACTACATGGTAACTGAAAAAAGTCAACTCTAAACGAGTGCGAGGTAGTATCTTTTCAAGTGGCAAAAGCGATTTTGAACCAGTTTTCCACAAGAAAGTTCGCGTATTGTCAGACTACGAAGGATAATAGTTATACGTTTTGAAAAGTTTTGTATGTGTAAAATAAGTACATATATAAATAAAATATTTAAAAATGTTCGCATGTTTATTTTCTAAATCAGATTCCAAAAGGTTTGGCGATATTCCAAGTAGCTGTCAAGCCTCGTGTCTTGATTTCGTTTAAAAAGACAATTCCTAGTTATTTCGTAAGGTTTTGAGTTATTTTCTATGTGAGACTTCTTTTATGCGGTCCCTATCCACCGCATAAAAAAAATTAATTGTGTTGCGAAAACTATTTTTATAGCTACTTGTAAAGTTTTGTGCGAATTTTTTTATGCGTTTTTTTATGCGGTCCCTATCCACCACACAAAAACAGGTTTGAGTGTATTTGTATTTTAACATTCTTAACGCAATGTTCTATAAGACGAGTTTTTATCCTAAATTGTGTTAGCCGGAGAAAGAAGAATCAAGAAAGCAGACTGAAAACACTTTTAATATGAAAATATGACAGACACATTCATAAATTTCATGTATATATAAGAATTCAATGTATATTTATAGTATGTACAAGAAAAAGTTTGGAAAGTGGAAAACAACCATAGTAATTTATATATATATATATATTTATATAGAGTATACAGATAATAACGCCCTTTTACAATAACATAGCAAATATTTATACACATATATATATATATAACGATATTTGTCAGCCGTTATAAATTTATACAAATCAACGGCAAAAGACGACAGTTAAGCTGTTACCAAGACAAATGGTACGAGCATTCTTTACGATTCGAAATCGTCTGCTCATAGGCGTAAAGCACAGATACAGGGGTGTTGCCAGATGAAATTCAATGATATGTACAGGTACTTTGAAAGACGTCACAGGGGGAGACAGTCACGTGATCCGCAGATGGGATAATGGGTAGAAATTATGCCGAATCAAAGTTTAGACAATTAGAATATGACGGATTAATTATCTGTTTAGAATTTCATTCTTTTCTGTATCGTTTGCTATTTCCTTAGACACGTGTTTGTTTTTTCCCAATACAAAATGGATTGTTTATCGTTATACATTTAATCTCAACAAAAGGCATCAACAACATATTGTCTATTTAAGTGGAGCCACAGAGTTCTTAGTTAAAGTATTAGTTTGACAATCATATGGTCGGTTGCTTGTTTGAATTAACGTCGCGTTAGAGCTGCAGAGACAATCATACTGTAATGGCGGAACAGCAAAGGATACTTCTTTATGTGGTAGATGTATCTGTTTAAGGAAACTTAGAGCGATAATGTCCTCCATGTTGAGTTAGGCATACAACTACCATTGAATCAATTTGGAAGATTCATAATCACCAACCATAAAAAGAAGGGTTGGCTTCTAAAACTTATAGTTTAAATTTGAAAAATCTTATGTGTAGCTTTTAGAAAAATATCTACACATTAGTCTGATTTTAAAGTTGAAAGGATAAAAAGTATAAAAATTTCCCTTCTTTAACAGGCAATTTCGCAACAGTATAAAAAGGGACGATTTTGCGCCAAATCTGGCCTGATACAAAGTAAAAAAGAGACAAAGTGTGTGATAACGCTTTCTCGAAGTAGAGTGTCCGAGAGTTTGTTTTTTATACAAATCTACAGTTTTATTCCGAACTTTATTATTATTTTGCACATGTGACCTTCAAAACAAAAGGAAGGTCACTGTCTACATGATATTTCGAAAAACAACACCAATTCCCCTTAAAGCAGAAGATGACTTCTAAATAAAACCACCAGATGGCGCCACGTTAAAGAAAGACACTGCGTAAAATCCGGGCAATACAGCTAAGTGTTGAATAAAAGTAGGGAACATGTCCAGCATCAACCTTCATAGAGAAAAACGAGGGGACATGTTCCATACCTTAACAATAGAATGTAATGTAATAATCACTCTTATACTTTCAGTAAGAACTTTGTGAATGAAGCCTAAAAGTTGATTCAAAGTGACAAGATTATAAATTTTACAAACCCCAAATTTTAACCCATTTATTTACAAGATACATATAATTTATGTTTTTTGAGTTACATTAAGAAAATTACAGGTTATAGAGCAATTTTGTGCTTTAATACTGTCATTAAGGATTGTTGAATTTTTGAAATTGCACAGTTTCAAGAAGGGAACTTCAGCAAGGAAAAATTTATTGCCCAATTATTATAAAGCAATTTGACCCAGAAATATCGGTAAGAATCATTAAAGTAGTTTTGAACTTAAAATTCAGTTAAAGGTCCAGTCAATAGGTTGCAAGATTTTCTAGCCAATTAGGGAAACTGTCTTGGTGATTAGTTTAGGATTGCTTTAATACATGAATTGCATTTAACGACAAAATTGTCGGATTGCATCAATCAACTGCCGTTAACTAGGATTGGATTTTAAGCATTAAAAAAAATAGTGATTTATTATTGCAAAAAATATAATTTTAGTTAGAAAGCTTTTTACAGAACTTGTTTCAAACGAATCTGGTTTTACGCAAGCATTAATGTTATGAAATTAAAAAACAAAACCATTCATTTATATTTAGTAATGGTAAGATTCGTTTTAATTTTTTAATTATATCGGAAAGCACCTATTTAAGTATTATATAGTGAAGAAATTCGTAAAATAATATTAATGGAATGATCTATCCATAACGCCAAAAGAAATCGTCTGTATAATTTCGATTGGTCTTTGACTTATTCCAATTACTTTCATTATCCTAAAGTAAAATGTAATCATTTTCTGTGAGAATACTAATATTAGCAGCGGAAACTTTAAAAAGTACAGTAAAACTGTGATCTGCCTACATTTGTTTAAGCTGTCCAACACCTGATGTAAGCATCCTAATACTTCTTTGAACATTCTAACATTTGCTTTCAGCATTCTAATGTATGTTTTAAGTTCAGTTTTAAGTATTCTAACATTTGTACATATGATTTTAACACTTGCTTTGAGTATTCTAACATACGCTTTTAGTCTAGTTTTAAGTATCTTAACATTTGCATTGATGATTTTAACACTTGCTTTGAGCATTCTAACGTATGCCCTTTGAGTTCAGTTTTAAGTATCCTAACATTTGCGTTGATGATTTTAACACTCGCTTTGAGCATTTTAAAGTATGCTTTGCATTCATCTTTAAGTATCCTAACATTTGCGTATATGATTTTAACACTTGCTTTGAGCATTCTAACATACGCTTTTAGTCTAGTTTTAAGTATCTTAACATTTGCATTGATGATTTTAACACTTGCTTTGAGCATTCTAACGTATGCCCTTTGAGTTCAGTTTTAAGTATCCTAACATTTGCGTATATGATTTTAACACTTGCTTTGAGCATTCTAACGTATGCTTTGAGTTCAGTTTTTAGTATCCTAACATTTGCGTATATGATTTTAACACTTGCTTTGAGCATTCTAACGTTGCTTTGAGTTCAGTTTTGAGTATCCTAACATTTGCTTGCATGATTTTAACACTCGTTTTGAGCATTCTAACGTATGCTTTGAGTTCATCTTTAAGTATCCTAACATTTGCGTATATGATTTTAACACTTGCTTTGAGCATTCTAACGTTGCTTTGAGTTCAGTTTTGAGTATCCTAACATTTGCTTACATGATTTTAACACTCGCTTTGAGCATTCTAACGTATGTTTTGAGTTCAGTTTTCAGTATCCTAACATTTGCGTTGATGATTTTAACACTCGCTTTGAGCATTTTAAAGTATGCTTTGCATTCATCTTTAAGTATCCTAACATTTGCGTATATGATTTTAACACTTGCTTTGAGCATTCTAACGTATGCCCTTTGAGTTCAGTTTTGAGTATCCAAACATTTGCGTTGATGATTTTAACACTTGCTTCAAGCATTCTAATGGTGAAATGTAATTTCGTGTGAAAATATTTCATAACCGGAGTCTATCTTAGCAAGCTTTATAGCGAAAAAACTTAACAAGCGATTCCAGAACATGCAAAAAAGCACAAGCAACATGACTTGAATATGTTGGATTTAGAGAATGATTTAAGTTAAATGAAATTAATTTAGGCATCCCTATTAGCTGCTGGTGTCTTCTAAATAAAATTTACTAGCCAAAAATTACCTGTGATTATATTTGAAATGGTTGTGAGCATCTTAAGTCTAATTGTGAGCATTCCAATGTTGCCAATGAGAACTTTAAAAACTTTCAGTGAGAATCGTAAATTGTGGACATTCTAAAATCTTTCTGTAAACTTTCTATCACTTGCCGTGAGCATTCTATAAGCGTTCTGAAAATTGCTGTGAGTATTCTATAAGCTTTCTGAAACTTAATACGGGCGTTCTAACATTTACCTTAAGCGTAATTGTGCTTTATTTGAATATGAGTGTCATTTATCACACACGGTAGGCACTGTAATTTGAATGCATTCCTCCAACACTGGTTGGAGTCAATAGAACAACGTAAGCATAAGCATTCTAACAAAGCTGTAAGCAACAACATTGACTGTAATAATCGTAATAATGGATATATTCAAACTCTGCCATTAAGCCTTCTATTACTGTAAGCATTTTTACAAAAGCTGTAAGCATCTCAACATTACTTGCTATAAGCATCTCAACAATTACTTTCTCTAAGCTTTTAAACAATTACTTGCTCTAAGCCTTTCAACAATTACTTGCTGTGGTAATTTCAGCAATTACTTGTTCTAAGCATCTCAGCAATTACTTGTTTTAAGCATCTCAACAATTACTTTCTCTAAGCTTCTCAACAATTACTTGCTCTAAGCCTCTCAAAAATTACTTGTTCTAAGCATCTCAACAATTGCTTGTTCTAAGCATCTCAATAATTGCTTGTTCTAAGCATATCAACAATTGCTTGTTCTAAGCATCTCAACAATTACTTGTTCTAAGCATCTCAACAATTACTTGTTCTAAGCATCTCAACATTACTTGTTTTAAGCATCTCAACAATTACATGTTCTAAGCATTTAAACAATTACTTTCTGTAAGCATATCAACAAATACTGCAAGCATTTCCACAATAACTGCAAGCATATCAACAATGACTGTAAGCATATCAACATTGGCTCTAAGCATATCGATATCGATCGTAAGCATATTAACAATAGCTGAAAGCATATCCACAATAGCTGTAAGCATATTCACAATAGCTATAAGTAGGCATATATATATTATAGATGTAAGCATATCCAATAGCAGTAAGCATATCCACAATTTCCTTTAAGTATTTCAACAATGACGTTAAGCATCTCAATTATTAATTTAAGTACCTTAATAACAGCTATAAGTGCCTCAATAACAGCTGTAAGCGTTTTATGTTAGCTTGAAATATATTAATACTGATTATAAGTATTTTAACTATGGCACTACGGATGCTAACAATTGACCTAAGCAGCATAATAATAAAGCTGTGAGCATCATTATAAAGCTTTAAACGTCTTAATAATAGATGTAAGAGTCCTAATAATATGTGTTTCAGTAAATATCTTAACTATGGCAGTAAGCACCTAGCAACTGAATGAAAGATTATAGATAAGCATTCTAAATATTGTCACTTTTCTAAAGCTGAACGTGGACATTCTAACACATGTCGAGAATTATCTGACTTTAGCAATAACATTCTAACACTAATTGTAAGCAATCTGACATTACCACAATTTATTTTTTATTTTTTTCTATTCCAGGTAAAAGGACTACTAATGTTTGTAAACTAAAAAACGATTTAAATGTTAACAATACGGTTGAAATTAATCCCTAGTGAATAATGCATAAATTACGGTTCTGTAGTCAACGGTACTGTTGAAGTTCCGGTTTCCTAGTTAACGGTACAATTGAAATTGCGGTATATGATTGGAATTATGGTTTACTGTTTAACAGTAATTAATGTTTCGAATAACCGGTATTGTTAAAATTACAATTTCATAGTTTACATTTAAATTAAGATTACTTATTTAACGGTACGGGTGAAATTACGGTTTCCAAGTAGGTGAAATTACGGTTTCCAAGTAAGTGAAATGACGGTTTCCTAGTGGGTGAAATAACGGTTTCCTACTGGGTGAAATTACAGTTTCCTAGAGAGTGAAATTGTGGTTTACTAGTGGGTGAAATTACGGTTTCCTAGTAGGTGAAATTACGGTTTCCGAGTAGGTGAAATTACGGTTTCCTAGTAGGTGAAATTACGGTTTCCTATTGGGTGAAATTACGGTTTCATAGTTAAAAGTATGATTGGAAAAAAAATTACGGTATTGCTTAGCAAATAAGACTTTTTTTGTTTTAATCGTAATAGGAATAACATGGTAAAGTGGTGGGAAGAAACTATCTTGCTATCTATTGGACTGGACTTTTTGTAAAAGTTTTTAATTTCAAACTTCCTGAAACATTTTAAACATCGAACTTAAAAATTAAAATTCGTGAAATATATTTTCTGAAAGGATTGTAGATTGCAATTGAAGTAATTTTTTTTTTGATTCAGCATATTTTTTAGAACAAAAGTGGGGAATAGCCAACTAAATATTACATTGAGTGTTATTTTGTGTGCATGTATATAAAAGTTCTTGCATTTGGCACAAAGCTGTATTGATAAAAATATTTACACGAATCAACAATTTATTGAACCAAACATTATGTGTTAATGTTTAAAATATTTTATTCCTAAAAAATATTAAAAAAATTATTCAAAGAAAAATTCTATAGAATTTAAGTTTGGTAACTTCATTATTTTGTGTTATAACATTAAGTGTCAATTTTAAATAATGTCTCCGGTAAATTTACTGGAAATTTTAGAAAGAAATTTGAAGTAAAATTTACGGGAAATTTTAGTTCTGCCAAAAAAAAATTAAAGTTAACTAACTGTGATAAAATACTATTTAATTTTATTCAATTGTAGCCAAATAAGAATAAAAGAAATATAAAGGAATTAAATATACGAAACATTAAATACTAAATTCAAACAAAAGAAGATTTTAAAAGTTCCTGTCAAAATTTAATCATGAATTAGCAATAGTTATTAAAAATTCATATTTTATAATTTACAATTTTAAATGCTTATACATTTTATAAAATCCTTTTTCTTTGTAATAAACTATTAAAATAACACATATTTCAATACATTAAAAAATGCACAAAATTAGTACCAATGAAAAATAGCTCATAATATATCAAATATTGCACATTTAAAATACAAACACCATATAACCGCCAAAGCTTTTCTCATAAATATATTAACATGAAAGACCATCAATAATGAGTTTTATATATATATTTAACATTAAAATATATATCTCATAAGGAATCCAATAAGTGAAATAGACTTTTGGACACTATTCAAACAAGCGACTAGACTTTTGGACACTATTGAAACAAGCGACTAGAGTTTTGGACACTATTCAAACAGGCGACTAGACTTTTGGACACTATTCAAACAAGCGACTTAAGTATTTCAATAATGCACAGTTTTTTCTTGCAGGTATTTACATACTTGCAATTTGAGCAAAGTTGTTAAGTTTCACAAGTAGCTGACGAATGTTCTGTAAAAAGTAAATATTTTTTTAACTTAACTAAGTTAATCTCTTTGTCTTCGTTTAATCAAGATGCAATAAACAGTACCTGGGCAATATTAACCACTGAATTGGAAGCAGTACTTATACTCGATTATTTCTATTATTCCCCACCTCATTTTCTTCGGTATTTACGTTCTTTTTCAGGAACAGTTACGCCCGTTCCATGTTCTTTTTCCAAAAATCTTTAATACTTCTGGATGATAATAATTGCAAATTCTTTAGGAGTTAGGGTGCGTACAGACTAACGAAAATTAGGCGTTTTTAAAACTCAAGAATTCTGTTTTTGCTACTTAAAGAACAGGGGACAAAATAACATATTGTTATTTCGGGGCAACACACGAGTGCCAAATTGTTAAACCGCAATAGCAAAAAAAATAAATAAAAAAATAAGTAGAAACATAACATAAATTAATTTTTAAAAATTAATTTTTAAAAATTTTCTTGAAAAATATGGGGAATTTTTGCATTTTTATATAATTAAACTTCCTTCAAAACATTTTCACCCTTTTTTGCGAAATCAACCAATTAAATATTGATGATTCTAACACAAATGATTTTACAGAAAAAACACAAAAATCTATCAAAATTGAAAGCACTGCCTTTATCAAAGTAGCAAACGAAGTCCAAAAACTATACATAATAATGCATATATAAGCCTTGTACATACATAACAAGTAAGCAAACATATAACTTATAATTTAGTAACATAAATCGATTTTGATTGACACTTTTTAAGTCATTCCGAAATTTTCAGTGTATCCTTTACACTTTCCGAACATTTACGAACACTTCAATACAAATATATCGATTCAAAACATCACGTTTAGTTGCAAATTCGAAGGGTAAAACACTGACAATGTACAAAAATAAGTAGCATTCATTGACAAAATTCAAATGGCCACAAGGAATGGCCGATTAAAAATGTCAAGTAGAAATAATATTATTGGTGAATTTTGAACTGAAGCCTATATTATTCTAAGTTTGCGATTAAAGTGAAGGGTCGATCAAAAATGAACTAGGATTAAAATTAAAAGTTAATATTAGTTGTATAGAATTCAATAGTAATAGAACATAATTAAACAGAATTTAATTGTATGTGAAGACATTTTAACATCATTTGTACAGAATTGAATTTTATTTAAACAGAATTTGATATTTTTACCGAATGTTATTTATTTTAAAAGCAATCTAACGTTTTATCTCGTTGGTTCGCTATAGTCTAAGCACCAATACATTTTGGTATTTACCACATCTACCATAGTCTGTTTACCATACCGAGCTTTAATAGCAAATAATTTATGATTTTAAATGTAACAAATATAACATAACAAAACGATTTTGAATAACATAACAAAACTATTTTGATTAACCTGACAAAAATGAGTTTGAATACCATAATAAAACGATTTTAAATAACATAACAAAACAAAACGATTTTAAATAACATAACAAAACAAAACGATTTTAAATAACATAACAAAATAAAACGATTTTAAATAACATAACAAAACAAAACGATTTTAAATAACATAACAAAACAAAACGATTTTAAATAATATAACAGCGATTTTAAACAATATAACAAAGGTTTTGAATGTTTTAACAAAGGTTCTGAACATCCTTGTGGATTCGAAGATGGAACTGTTTAAAACTTTTATTATAACAAAAGTTTTAAACAATATAACAAAGGTTTCGAATATTTTAACAAAAATTTCGAATATTTGATTAAGGTTTCGAATATTTTAACAAAAATTTCGAATATTTGATTAAAGGTTTCGAATATTTGATTAAAGGTTTCGAATATTTGATTAAAGGTTTCGAATATTTGATTAAAGGTTTCGAATATTTTAACAAAAATTTCGAATATTTGATTAAAGGTTTCGAATATTTTAACAAAAATTTCGAATATTTGATTAAAGGTTTCGAATATTTTAACAAAAATTTCGAATATTTGATTAAAGGTTTCGAATATTTAAACAATGGTTAAGATATTTTTTTATAAAGATTTTGAACACCTTTGTCGCGCATGAAACTCTTTTAAACATTTAGACAAAGCTTTTAAACAACATAATAAAGGTTTCGAATATTTGAACAAAGGTTTCGAATATTTAAACAAATGTTTCGAATATTTGAATAAATGTTTCGAATATTTGAACAAATGTTAAGAATATTTGAACAAATGTTAAGAATATTTGAACAAATGTTAAGAATATTTGAACAAATGTTAAGAATATTTGAACAAATGTTAAGAATATTTGAACAAATGTTTCGAATATTTGAACAAATGTTTCGAATATTTGAACAAATGTTTCGAATATTTGAAAAAATATTTCGAATACTTAATAAAAAATTTCGAATATTGATCTAAAATATCGAATATTTTAACAAAGGTTTTTAACATCCTTGACACGAAAGGTATTTAACATCCGTTTTGGGCATGGAACATTTATAAATGATAATTTTCACTATCTATTAGATGACATAAAGGATTTTAACAGCACATATTAACATCTAGATCGAAGTGGAATGCTTCACATGTTCGAAATATACATGTTACCAGATACAATCACCCCAAAGAGCAATTCATATAATACAACAAAGAACATTACAATGCATTGTTCAGTACAAAGTACATTCGAACTCTATACTAACAGTACCTCGGGGATGTCTCCGTACTCGCACTGTCAACGTTCGATAACATTGAATAACATGTATTTCATAACAATAAAATACCGAATTGCAATCGTAGAGAAAAATAACACCAAAGAAGTATTGATAGATGTCGTCCTATTGAGCTAAGATATTAAACACATCGAAGTTGAACATCAAAGTTGCTGGACATCCTTATATGTGGCGGAGAATCATAATCACTATGGCAAGCAGATATCTTTGCGTAAAAAAGCGTATTAAATTGATCGTGTAGAAAGTTTGTGCATTGTCATTTGGAGGAATGCTATTTACAAAAGTCTACAATGATGTAGTTTTGCTAAATAAATATTGCCTTGGGTAAGTTTGGTGTTAAAAGAGTTTATACAAGCAGAAAATACATAAAGTGTAATGAGATGGTTTGTCAAAATTATATCCATTTTAAAGTAGTGGTTCCCGTCTTGAAAGCTATAGAAGACCATGACGATTGCTAAAAGCAAAATGATTGTATGTCCATTTTTGAAAACTTTCGGCTATAGAAGATCAAGACGATTGCTAAAAGCAAAATGATTGTATGTCCATTTTTGAAAACTTTCGGCTATAGAAGATCACGACGATTGCTAAAAGCGTAATGATTGTATGTCCATTTTTGAAGCAAAAAGAAGTTTTCGAACTTTGTCCTTTTTCGAATTTGGGCCGAACTTTAAACCTGCACCACAAAATTATCATTTGGAATTGACATACGATGTCTATGCAGGAGAAAAGAGGTAGATTCCACTCTTACATTGATAAGAATATCTCATTTAGGCGAAAAATAGACTTAAAATGATTGTGCTTATAGGTATCGATTGTGTTACGTGGGATTTCACGTAATTAAAAAACAGTATAAATATATGTTTTAAAATGTAATTACTAAATTACATTTTATATAAAAACAATTTAATGATATAAATATTTATTGAAGATTCTGAAATCAAGTTATATTGCAATTTATATTTTACAATTTATATTTTCTCTGATTTTTTTTAAGTACATTCAATATATTGCAACGTTACCAAATTTCGTTTTTGGCTCAAGATTGGGAACCACTCGGGTCCGTAGCTAGACAATTTTCTCGAAGGGTGTCTATGTCTAGATCATTCATTATAAGGGCTCGTATACACATGCGAGTTTTCACTCTCGGATAGTTATTTCAAGTGATTCTTATAGTGTAAACAACTATCCGATTGCTATGACCTTAGAAGGATGAAAGTCATTTATTGCTTCTCGATAATGAAATGGTTTCTAATGTAAACGTTTGTCGATTTCTCTCTCCGACAGTTAATAAATCTTCTGTATACCGATCTTAAGGCTGTTTTTTCACACACCGGGAAAACCGGAGTCACCGGTGCCGGATGCAATGTTATTCAACTCGACAAATTAGACGTCAGGCCGGCATCCGATTCGTCGGTTTCAATGTTTCCGTTTCTTATGTACATTTTTACAAGTAGGTCGATATTTATCGGTGTTGGTGAGATGTTACTGTTTTGTTCACATTTACTTTAACATTGTAGTTGTTCTGATCATGCCCATACAATTTTCTTCCATTGTTTTCGAGTATTTCTGTCATTGGGAAAATGAGTAAATTGACCAAGAACGATGTTGTAACATTAAATAAGTTACACATTTTAAAAAGATTTTCTGCAAAAAACAAAACCCCCACCCATTTTAATGTTATTGCTAGTATTTATTATCAGTCGCTTAACGATTTTGACAGTTAACCAGCTCTCCTGGTCTCTCTCTCTAGCCGCCTAACGGCTATGTCAGAACTCACATATTCATCGCCAACGGCGTTAACTCCGATGAATCGTTTTGAATCGCAAGATTGTCACCGAGTTGCAGCCCATATTAAAGAAGAAATTTTAACACTCATCTCAACCACGAAAAAGTATTTTTCAGCCCCCTCATACAAAATTAAAAAACATTACCAGGCCAGGTCGCCGGCCTGATTTAGCCGGCGTGTGAAAAAAATTACCAAGACCGGCACTGTCACCGGTTTTGTCGGCGTGTTAAAAAAAAAGGAACCGAGACTGGCACCGGCACAGTCACCGGTTCTGTCGGTGTGTGAATAAATGGCTTAAGAAAGAAAGGAGGTGGGATAAAATCAATTAATCGAGAAACTTTAAAAAAAAAATTGTTGTCAGTTATGGACAAATTTTATGGCTAAATTTATTAAAATTTAATAATTTATTTTATTATCCGATGGGTATATTTGCAAAGGCTGGGTTGAAAGATCTCCATTCATGTCAAATTTAAGGCCTTTCTACGAAATGTTTAAGTATTCATTTTAAGCCAAATTAGCAAATAAGTTTTTTTTAAAAAATACACAAATATGTAATGGTATTTTATAGGTATGGTGAAGGAACGAGCCCGAAGTTGATCATTCATTTAGCTACGGACCTAGAAATCTTAAATAAATCACAAAAAATTGCAATACAGTAACCAAGTTTAATATACATTTAATTCTAAATACAAAATTTTGTGCTCACTTAATCTAATACAAGAAACGATAAGAAGCAGCCAATTTAGGAAAAATCCGATATTTATCACAGATATATAAGAAGCGTGGAAATTTCAATAAATTAATCAGTACGCGGAAAGCTTTGTCATTTACAAAAGGTTGACATTTCCTACAAATGTGCAAAAATACTTTACTTAGTAACAGAAATGGAAATAGGGATTAAGAAGTACCGAATTTGTAATAATAAAATAAATTTATATTGTGATAATTGATTTGTTTGCTGTATAAACTAAATTAAACTCCTTTTCTATTGAAAACGTATGAAGAGAACAATGTGTTATTTTTCACCTGTTCTTTAAATAAATTAGAACAGCTTGTTACTTTTCACCTGTTCTTTAAATAAATTTGAACAGTTCGTTAGTTTTCAATTGTTTTTTAAATAAATTGGAACAGTTTGTTACTTTTCACCTGTTCTTCTAAATGCACGTGAGCTGCCTATTATTTTTTTAACAGTTATTTAAAATGCACGGGAATATACATATTTTGCATTCGAAACCATAATATTTGGTCAACCTGTTATTTTACAATTTGATATATCGTGATATTTATACTTTTACTGCAATGGAAGATAAAATGTAGTGATTTATTACAGATCAAAAATAAACTTTCTGATTTAATTTTCGACATTGTTCATTTTACGGTAACGTTAATCCATTTTATTTGAAGGTAGCTCTTTTGAGAGAGCAATTGGTAATTGTTCTCCAAAAATAACGCAAATATCCCATTCCCATTAAACAATAATATTCAAAATTGAACAATAAAAAATAATGTTAAACGCAATTATTAAAGTGAGAAATAAACATTATCTTTAAAACTAATATAAAAAACTTTAAAAGAATTGTAATTATAAGCGAAGTTATTTAACCTTAATACAAAAGCCTTATACGATGAAAAATCAAATTCAAGTACGAAATCCATATTCCTGAATGTTCCAAAATAAAATTTTAATTAGTTTTTTATTACTTCATTTTCATAGGGTCATCAAATCACACGAATTATAAACTTCCTCCCAAGAGTAAATATATAAATCGATAAATAAAATAACTGCGTCTGCGTAATTTAATTAAATTTTATTAGTCCTTCACAATCGGGAATTTGTATGCAATGCAAAGTAATTAAAATCCACTGCAAAAAAACGACAAAAAAATTATCTGATGAAATGCAATCTCTGAGAAAATTCATTAACAAATTAATGAGGTTTTTGCTATGGTAATGTAAATTAACGAGATAATTCTAATAAAAGTTTAAATGAAAAGATACTGACATCTATGTTGCTGTAGAAAAAAGTTTTATAATTATAAACGACATTTAAATATTCTAATCTAATTAACTTAGAATTTTCACAATGTAATTAATTTAATTATTATCTTTCCGTAAAATGAATAGTCTGCTAAAAATAATGTTTGTAATTAAAATGAAAAAAAATGGCGAACAGTAAATAATTTATTATTTAAAACATGGTAATAATAGCAAATAGGACAAATAAGGAATTTATATTAATTTAAATGTTCTTAGCAATGAACTCTGATTTAGATTTCATACGCATTTGAATGTTATAAAACCTTTCATTTTTGACGTATAGTGTCTTTTTTACTACTAATTCCGTAACATTTTCTTCCTAATTTTTTTCGTTTTACAAATTGCTTATATTTTTTATTAGCAAATTCATGACATTTTTATAATTGAAACCTTCCCAACACATTTCAATTAATTCAAAAATATATTTATTAAAAAAATTCCTGGTTTATCATATTTCTAATCGCACTATATCGTATATTTATTTTTTAAAAAGAAAACAAATAATTTAGATTCATTGTCGCTTGATAATCACTAGCCGTTTTCAATCACACCATTTCAAGTTCTATCTTTATTATAAGCAAATTACTATATAACTTTCAACATGTTAGTTTTAATATGTTCCAATCCGAATAATATCTATTAGATAAAAAGTAGGTGACGGGTTGCTGTATTGATTAAGAATTTTTTTTTCTCCTTTAAATTAGGGTTACCATTAGCTCTAACCAAACGAATTGTTTCAATCATATAATTTTTGTTACTAATAAATAAATAAAATTCGTCACCATTTTCATATCTATTGAGGTTTATTTAAGCAATTTCCAAACCCAACATTTCCATTTCTGTCACTAAAACAAGCCAAATCCATCATCCTTCAACATTAATATATTAACACATTCACATAAACAACATCACACGATTTCAGTCTGGTACAATTATCGCAACTAGGTCGGCGAAAGTCGCCAAAGTTGAAGAGAGCGCGCCAAATTCTGGCAGCCCGACGTCAATGATTCATGGCAACCACGTCTGAGATTTTCAGTTTTTTTTCGACAAACGGGAGTCGCCATTTTTCGTCGGCTGAAAAAAATGCGATAAATGACTTCGAGTACAATATTTTTGACTCCACGGAGTAAAGAAAAGGTGGAGATGATTTGGCGAGATTTCATGAGAAGTAAGTTAGCAACCCCAAACTAGGCACAAACAAACCTAGTTTTCAGTGATTTTTCTACGAGGGATGCACTATTTTCAAATTAAGAAAACGCATGCTAAAACTTAAAATATGACTGTTTGTGCAGTTGTGGGATGCAGTACAAGTTCCAAATCGATAAAGCATGCTATTATTTCCACTTCATAGGTAAATTAAATTATAAAATAAATTATCGCCAAGTACTGGTACAAAGTAGTGCTTTGGAATAGCGCCAAATACTTCGCCAGTTCCTACTATTTAAGCGATTGCTTACTTCACATTGCAAACCGGTTTTTGACTTGTTCGCACCTCCGCCTAGTTCTTTACTCCGTGGTTTGACTCGGTTTAGACTTTTCCTGTAAAAAAAATCGCCAAATTTCGCCAACGTGGTTGCGATAATGCATACCTTCAGTCTCTTGTTACATCAAAGGCAACTAAACAAAATCGCACATAAAAAACGAGTCATCACTTCTCGTGAAAAGCGGCCGGATCCAGTTCCGAAACCGCTACAAATGGGCTCGGAGGGGGTGTCGAACCCAGACTCTTTCCGAGACCGGAGTCCGAGCTGGCCGAGTGGATGTGGTCTCGGTTGAGGCCCCGCGTCGGCGACGCTTGCCGGTGAAGCATCGGCAGCTGGGGCAGGGGCGAAGATGAAGCGCTGCGGCTGGGGCGTGCGGCGTCGGCACGCAGCCGGTTGCCGTCAGTGTTCATACCGTCTAGCTATAAGAGAGGGAAGGTGTTAGTGGAGAGCTGAAATATCCATAGAGAAATATCATTACTAATAGTTCATTTTATTGAGTCCTGACGTCATACAGTATAATTACGGTTTGGTTGAGTGGTGATGTCATACAGTATAATTACGGTTTGGTTTGAGTGGTGACGTCATACAGTATAATTACGGTTTGGATTGAGTGGTGACGTCATACAGTATAATTACGGTTTGGTTGAGTGGTGACGTCATACAGTATAATTACGGTTTGGTTTGAGTGGTGACGTCATACAGTATAATTACGGTTTGGTTGAGTGGTGACGTCATACAGTATAATTACGGTTTGGTTGAGTGGTGACGTCATACAGTATAATTACGGTTTGGTTTGAGTGGTGACGTCATACAGTATAATTACGGTTTGGATTGAGTGGTGACGTCATACAGTATAATTACGGTTTGGTTGAGTGGTGACGTCATACAGTATAATTACGGTTTGGTTTGAGTGGTGACGTCATACAGTATAATTACGGTTTGGATTGAGTGGTGACGTCATACAGTATAATTACGGTTTGGTTTGAGTGGTGACGTCATACAGTATAATTATGGTTTGGATTGAGTGGTGACGTCATACAGTATAATTACGGTTTGGTTTGAGTGGTGACGTCATACAGTATAATTACGGTTTGGTTTGAGTGGTGACGTCATACAGTATAATTACGGTTTGGTTTGAGTGGTGACGTCATAGAGTATAATTACAGTTTGGTTAATTAACAAAGCTCTAGTGGGTTAACATCCCACTAGAGCTGCACAGTGGGCTTTTGGCGACGGTTCAAGATCTACCCGGAGGGAAAGGCCCGGGAACAATGCTTTTCTCTATCAGATAATTAGTACCCTTGTGAAGTATTTCCATTCGCCGGTCGCCAAAGCAAATTATGTTTTCGAGAGGTCTACTAAAAGTTTAAATTATCGGTAAATAATAGCCTCTACAGAATAAAAAGTGTACCATCTGAAAGGCGACAATTCCATTTACTCGATGCAAAAAGTTTAATTCCACTTGGACAATTACTAATGAATACAGAAACGTTTAAAATAATTAACATTATTGCAGTTTTCCACATTGCTTTTTCACAGGAGAAAGTTTGGTTTGGTTAATAGACGTCGCACTAGAGCTGCACAGTGGGCTATTGGCGACGGTTCGGGGTCTATCTTGAAGGAAAACCCGGGAACACATTCATACATGCACCTCGTTATTTTAGAACCATGCTCAGATGAAGAGGAAACACCTGAACTGGCACCCAACGCCTTCAATAGACGTCGGAACTTTGGACCCCGATCAGATGTATCGTGTATTAGTCCAGTACACACGCCGGTATAATTTGTTGGATGTTCTGGACGACTTTCTAGTATTTTTGTAGCGAAGCTGGCAACCTTCCTATCACAAGATCACTTCTTTTTTACTTTTCTTTGTTAAGTCCATCGTACGGGCTCGAACTTACAATCCCCTCTGATTACAACTGAGCGAATATATCCACTGGGAATACCTAGCCCCCCTACAATTACGGTGTTGATAGGAAAGACATTCGCCAAACTTCCAACAGATGGCGCCACCCCACTTTTTCGTTTGTTTACATTTCGAATACTCTTTCGAACTTTCCGAAATTTCTTTTTTTTAATAACGTGTATTTTCTTTCAAATTCCGACATAATCAAAAGTAGTATTCGCCAATGAATTAAAGTTGTTTCGAGGTGATGAAGTAAAAGTATCGTATTTTGAATATAGTTAGGACTAATATGACGTATTCGAGCGAAGACGTTGCAATTTAAGTGATAAAAATTGATCCTTTTAAAGTTTTCTGTTTTTCCCCCAATCAATTTGATGATACCTAAGTGATGCTACACTTTTAAATGGAGCTTGATAAAGAACAATCTAACGAATTAAAATCGCTTTTTATGTTCGAGAACATGTAGTTCTCATTCAATTTGAAGAACAGGGAACGAAATAACAGAACGTTATTTTTGCGACTGAGAGTCGCATCTCGAACGCAAACAATTGAGGGCCTGACATAAGGAAGAGAGTAAGTCCCAAATTTCGAGTTTTTCGTTTTTTTCACGGAAAAAACAGTAAACGCTCAAGCCAATGGCATGGAATAAACAGTAAGTCAATCGGCAAAATAGTTTAGTTTCTACGAGCGACGGAAGATGACACTTGCATGCAGTCCACGATACTTGTAAAACCCGTTTTTTTTGCTTCCCTTGTAAAATTTACTTTTTGTGACTTACTTTCTTCCCCATGCCAGCCCCTCAATTAACAACTGTAAACAAAATTAATTAAGTCTGTGGTGATTTTGTCATTATATCATGTTTTCTTCCATCGAACAAAGATTAACTACGATCCTTAGGAAGTACAATTCCATAATTTCTATAATCTACAGGCATAACGTTTCACGCAAAACAGCTACGGCCGTACACCGACACACCCTCACATGATCTTTTTCTGTTATTTAACCATTTATCTAACTTGTAAATATAATGAAACTTACCTGCGCGTCAGGAGTGAGGAAGTTGGAAGCTCCGGGGTTGAGCATCGAATTGGGGGTCGGGGTCGAAGGCGTGGGAACTCGCCTCTCGCTCGGGGAGCTCCCCGTCAGGGACGTGTAGGATATCCGGAAAATTCGGAAGGGTTTCGAACCGTCGAATGTGCCTGGAATGCCTCCTCCAGCTGCTGAAATAAAGACTCGGCCATAAAAATATTTATTTAAATATATTCAAAGACTAGCATTACCGTGCGATAATTGAACACCCCTCTCCCCCATTCGTTGTAAGGGCAAAATATATTATCGCATTTCCTATAGACCCAAATTCATAAAAGTTTAACGCTCCTCTTCATTCATAGATGGCAGCATTATTAAAGGTCATGTTTGAGGGAATTATTTTAAATGCATTTTTTAAAAAAATGTTGATATTTGAGGTGATCAGAGCTAAACTTCGAGCATGAATGGACTGTAGTAGAGCGAATATGACGTCGTAATCGTGAAGCCCACATCTCAGAGCGAAAAGCCCCTATCACGTGCAATCTCTTCAAAATTATGAATTACAAAATACTCACGATTGGCTGATGAATTGGGAAATGTGTAATAGTGAAAATTTATGAATGGAATGACGTAAATAACCACGTGTCTGAGGCCATACATGTTGGCCTCACTTTGATGTTAAAGAGATTATAACATTGTTTTCTCTACTATGAAGGATCCATGTTCGAAGAGCGTGAACAGCCCTCTCCCTCCCTACACACCCATTCGTTGTAAGGGCGAAATATATTATCGCATTTCTTATAGCCCCAAATTCATAAAAGTTTAACGATACTCTTCATTCATAGATGGCAGCATTATTAAAGGTCATGTTTAAGGGAATTATTTTAAATGCATTTAAAAAAAAATTGTTGATATTTGAGGTGTTCAGAGCTGAACTTCGAGCATGAATGAACTGTAGTAGAGAGAATATGACGTCATAATCGTCAAACCAACATCTCAGACCGAATGGCCTCAGACACGTGACTTCTTTTAAAAATTATGAATTAAAAAATACTCGCGATTGGCTGATGAATTGTGAAATGTGTAACAGTGGAAATTTATGAATGGAATGACGTAAATAACCACGTGTCTGAGGCCATACATGTTGGCCTCACTTTGATGTTAAAGAGATTATAACATTGTTTTCTCTACTATGAAGGATCCATGTTCGAAGAGCGTGAACAGCCCTCTCCCTCCCTACACACCCATTCGTTGTAAGGGCGAAATATATTATCGCATTTCTTATAGCCCCAAATTCATAAAAGTTTAACGATACTCTTCATTCATAGATGGCAGCATTATTAAAGGTCATGTTTAAGGGAATTATTTTAAATGCATTTAAAAAAAAATTGTTGATATTTGAGGTGTTCAGAGCTGAACTTCGAGCATGAATGAACTGTAGTAGAGAGAATATGACGTCATAATCGTCAAACCAACATCTCAGACCGAATGGCCTCAGACACGTGACTTCTTTTAAAAATTATGAATTAAAAAATACTCGCGATTGGCTGATGAATTGTGAAATGTGTAACAGTGGAAATTTATGAATGGAATGACGTAATTAACACGTGTCTGAGGCCATACATGTTGGCCTCACTTTGATGTTAGCGAGATTATAACATTGTGTTTTCTCTACTATGAAGGATCCATTCTCGAAGAACACTAACAGCCTTCCCTACACACCCATTCATTATAAGGGCGAAATATATTAGCGCATTTCTTATAGCCCAAAAACCGTAAAAGTTTAACGATTCTGCTCATTCATAGATGGCAGCATTATCAACGGTCACGTTTAAATGAATAATTTTAAATGCATTAAAAAAATCGTTGATATTTGACCATTTTCTGCTTTGGCTCAGAAGGGCGTAAAGTGGTCGGGCACGCTTAGTCATCTCTCCAGCGATTATTTTAGCTCAGTGAACTTAATTCTGATGTGTGAAGTAGAGAGATTATTTATACATATTTGGAAACAGTTTTTTTTTTTCGGTGCAGATGGCGCCATTTTTGAACTACACTCGGATCACCAATGTCGTAAAAAAGTCGAAAGAATTCAACCGTGAAATATTTTTTAACTTATAGATTAGGAATAAATGAAATTGTGTTAACCAACTAAGCCGGCATTCACCTATTAATTCAGTATTTAACATTTTATCATTATATAAGTTACTCATATTTGGAAAATCAAAATAAGTTAAATAGTTTCGGTAGATAATTACGTGATGGTCGTTTGGTAAATTTCTAATAGACATTCCAACAAATGGCGAACGATTTTAATGCCAATTTGGCGGCTTAATATGATTTTGCTTCGGTTTACAAGGTTGAGTGAAGGTTCTACTCACAGTGTGGGGAGGGTGGCGGCGATATGCTGGGGTCCCTGTCCATCTTGTCCACTTTAACCCGCTCCCTGCGGACCTGGAAGCTCTCCGGAGCAGTCGTGGCGAAGATAATATCGCCCTAGAAGAAGAACAGTACGGAAAATTGGCGAAGAACCCATTTAACTTGTTCTGTTACATAAATGTAAGTGGACGTATAAAAATTGAAGAAAGGCCTATCTCTATATATATAAAGAAGGCACACATCTACTGTTTAATTCCGCTCTTCATGAAATTTTGCCCACTTGACATTCAAAGGGAAGGTCACTGTCTACATGAAATTTCGAACGAACACCCCGTTCCCACCCCTTACATCGCTTAACCCTTTTCACTTCTTATTAAAATCTAATTAGAATAATAATTTCAACATTGTGACATATCTTACATAGTTAGCTGTGAAGGGGTATAAACGATGCATTCTGATTGGCTGATGAGTAAATATCGCTAATATGTCGCCAAATCAATAAAAATGCCGCCAAACAAATTAAAATATGTTCATATATGGGGAAATCTAATCAAAATGATAAAATTAATGTTAAAAATTAAGAAAATAGGGTAAAACAGCACTACTTGAATTGGTCAACGCTTTGCGTATTTCAAGTTTTAAAAATAACTTTATTGTAACTGTTATTTCAAACTCTGTAGAAACACAAAACGACATAAAATATTGACTATAGTCGGGGACAACCTAAGTTGAACCTGAAGCGAAGGCTACGATGTGTAAAAAGGCTGAGCTATGGCGCTGATTGGCTAAAAAATATCATCCGTTGATTTAAAAACAAATAAATATGTATCGGAGTAGTCATATTTGGCGCCGTAATCGCATTTGGCGCCGTTATCGCATTTCCCCCCTACTTATATGTAAAACTGAGAAAACTTGGGAATGAGTCATTTTGTTAAGAGGCCATTTGGGTATTTTATCGATTTAATACGCAGCTACAATAAACTATTTTCTTGATGTTTTCGAAATCAAAGCATTGATAATTTAAAAAAAAGCAATTAAATATTTTCTGCCATTATCTTTGAAAACATTCGATGATAAGTAAAGTAAACAAATATACTTTTGTGGATTGTGTTTTAAAAATGTTAAAATCGGGGATTTTCTGACGAAAATAAACTAATTCAAAACCAAACTATTTAATAAATAATCATAAATAAAATTATAAACTATTTGTGTTGTAAAAACTATAGAAATTATATGGTTAAAAAAGTTAATCTTTTTCATTAGATTTCGCAAGTATATGTTTTTGTTGTGATTTAATTTAACAATTACTTATACTTTAGAAGCAAAATTTATTTAAAATATACTGCTTGATTTAATATTCGAACTTACAGAGCGCCAAGTTCCTTACCGGAAGGTTGCAAGCCCGTTCTCCCATAGTAAAAACATTTGACGTTTGGAGGCGACTAGCGCACATTAAATCTGTCGTGGTTAAAATGTTCTATTGGTCATAGAGAGGGACTACGTTCTCACATTGGTCAGGCCCTCACCTGGTCGGACGAGTTTGTAATCGGATGGTTCCAAGCCCAGACTGTAACCACGAGCACCCTAAGTTCGATCCTCACTGGGGTTCGACTGAATGATAAAGACGAAGAACATCCAATGAGCGCAGCTTCGTTTCCCAGCAAAAGTGTGTATCGATCTGATGATCGGAGGGTTCTCAGAATATCGTTCCTTACACGCACCAAAAAATATTCACAATGTATAGGGGATAGCTGCATGTTAAATGAACGACCACTGTATAGAAAGCCGTATGGCACGCGCTTTTTACATCACAAACTGAAGGCCGATTTCAGTTTCTGTGTGTGTCGTAAAAACAGGAGTTACGATTTCGCCTTCCTCCGCCTCTTTTGGCATACAGTTTGTAATGTAAAAAGGATGTGTTATACGGATTTCTATACAGCAGGCGTGGTTAAATTCGTTGTGCTTCAACGTCCACACGCTCATTAAAGTTGCGTGATGAGCCAATTAAGGTTTTGTCCTCGTCCTCTGATCATAATTAAAAATTACGAAGCAGCGTTCCGGGTGTTTTTTTTTTCAGGATAGTTCCCGGACCGTCGCCAATAGCCCATTGTGCAGATTTGTGCGACGTTAATTCGACTAACTAACGTTTTGGAAAGAAGATAGTTTTAATAATCAGAGGAAGCAAGTTCGATATCAGTTTTTAAAATAGCACCGGGCTCGTGATCGGTAGGGTGCGCATTTTTTCCCTCATCGTCCAACAAAATATTCGCCGTGCAACGGGGAATTGTGCACAATAAATCTGTCGAGTTCCAAATGTTTTCACATCAGTCAGATCTGTTGCAAGTTCGATGCTAGTTTTTGAAAGAGCGGAGAGCTCGTATAATTTCGTTCCTCAACGTCCAATCAAACATGCGATGTAAAGGGGAATTATGCACGTTAAATCTGTTCCTCTGGCATCGTCAAATCCTGTTACTTTTTCAACTTATAATCGCAATAAGTTTTGCGCTACTATAAACGGTTTTCCTTTTTTATGGCTCTGAAACATTCGTTTCATGATTCATTCATATTAGATGTAATTTAATAACTTAATAAAGTAAAAATATCTATTCAATCCACAACGAGTCAGAAAGAGATTTGAAAAACGTCAGTTCATAATTCAAATAAAATTTACGAAATCGGAAAAGAATGAAAAAACAAATCCAAAAGAAATAGAAAAAAAAAACAAATCAAAGGCGCAAGAATACTCGTATTTAGCTCGCCAAATTCAAGGGTTACTGGACGCAGTCGAGATGGAGCTTTTTAATTCGTTGAAGCTGGAATTACTATGGCAATTAATTAAATACCAAAATTCACACAAATGTAAAAGTAAAAACTGCTTGATTTGACAATAATGTGAAAAATTTTCTAACTCAATTAAAAGATTTGTTTATTATACCGTGGTTTAAATGTATTTTCAATATTGTTGACGAACTATATTTCTCTGCGGAAGGATCAACTCCTACAGCATAAATCTATTGGTCCAAGTTAGGTTGTCCCCGACTATAGTAAATATTACTCTAACCGTATTTATATAAAACAAAGCACATTTCAGATAAAACAAACTTTAAAACGTTAAATTTAAAATTAGGAAATCCTAACGTTAAGCCACCACTGAACTCTAACTGTAACTGCTGGAAGGTTCAAACCTTGTTTCCTCTATAGGCGCGTTGAAGCCAATTGAAACCAGCCATGCTGCGGCCCAATATTCTTTTAAATGATTTAGTGGTGGTTTTTTATACCATAGCATTGTAGAAATATTAAATGTATATAAATATTATATTTTCTTCTTATAGAATTAATTTTTATATTGCCAAACAAAAAGTTTTTGCTCTTGCTTTTTATCTACTTCAATTTTGACTTGCAAATGACTTTCTATTTTAATAGCAGATTACAGTTATAATGGGTTTAAAAAGAAAATAGAAAAAAAACTTAGCCAAATGCAATACACGTCGGCTTATTTCAACATGAAAGATATACGAAATATTGCGGTAGCAAAGAAAGTGGGGCACATCAATGACTGCCTCTACATCGGTTTCAAGTCAACAAAATGTCTTGCCCTATTCAGAAGTTACAGTTAGAGATCAGGGTAAGCCATCAGGCCATGCATTCATTAAAACCTTTTAAAAATAAAATAGAAATGACAAGCTGCAAGATATTCTACCTTTGCCGTGATCAGCTTGAGGCTGGGCATCACCATGCTCTGGACAAGGTTGCCGTTGATCACCAGTCGGATCTCAATGTTGTCCGATGTGAAAGCCATCACGTACGGAAAGGCACACACTAAAGAACAAGAAAGAGATAGTATAGAAAACGAAGAGACAATAATCTAGCCACGCACTGACAACTATCGGATATACATGTAAACTATTTAGTTGAACGCAACTGTCAAATTAAAAATTTTATTCAGTCACTGAGCGACTTTTTAATTGCACAAAATATCCTTTCGCTGGCCACCACGCTAAGAACTTTGGCATATAATCATTTGGCGATTAGGTGTGGATTGTGGTAATCTGAGTTTGGTTTTGTTAATTAACGTCGCACTAGAGCTCCACAGTGGGGGCTATTGCCGACGGTTCGGGGCCTATCTCGAAGGAAAGACTCGGGAACGATGCCTCGTATATTTAAACCATGGTCAGATGACGAGGACAACACCTGAGCTGGCACCCAACGCCGTCAATAGACGTCGGGACTTTGGACCCCGATCAGATTTATGGTGCACCAGTCCCGTACACACGCCGTTAATGTTTTGTGGATGTTCTGGACGACATTTTAGTATTTTGGTAGCGAAGTTGGTAACCCTCCGATCGCAATATCACTACTTTTTTACAATTGTTAGTCTAGTCCGTCGCACAGGTTCGAACCGGGAATACTCGGATTCCCAGTGAGGCCTCCGTGGCCGAGTGGATTAAGGAGCCAGCTGGGAATCCAAGGGTCCCCGGTTCAAACCTCACGATGGACTAGACTAAAGAATAGTAAAAATTAGTGATATTGCGATCGGAGGGTTGCCAACTTCGCTACCAAAATACTAGAAGGTCGTCCAGAACAACCACAAAAAATTAACGGCGTGTATACGGGACTGGTGCACGATACATCTGATCGGGGTCCAAAGTCCCGACGTCTATTGAAGGCGTTGGGTGCCAGCTCAGGTGTTGTCCTCGTCATCTGACCATGGTTCAAAAATACGAGGCATCGTTCCCGGGCCTTTCCTTCGAGATAGGCCCCGAACCGTCGCCAATAGCCCACTGTGCAGCTCTTGTGCGACGTTAATTAACCAAAACTAAATCGGATTCCCAGCTGACGCCTTAATCCACTCGGCCACGGAGGCCAATCTGAGTCTGGCGATTTTAACCGATTGAAAAGCGCGCCAACCAAAATTTTAAAATAAAACCGTAAAATTTTTCAAATTAAAACTGCGAAAAGGAGAGTTATCAAGGAGTTTATCAATTTGATTACTATATATTTTTTTATGTATGTTAGTGCAAGATTTCTGTTGTAATTCAAATATTTGGAAAATTATTTTTTTGTTGGATAGGGGAGGACTTACTTGGGAACCTTTTAAATAGAATATCCGGTTATCCGGCATTTAACTATCCGGAATTCTCAATTAACCGGAACGTTTGAAAAAGAAATATTGTCCTAATAATTCCCTACGAATTCCATTTTTTTGGCCTTAGTGCATTACACTCTCTCTTATCTAATCTAACATAATTACCAAAGACTAAAAACTATAATGATTGGTAAATATAAAAAGTTACGAGAATTAATTACCAATTGCTTCTGGGACAGCGTTCCACTGAAAATCGAATTCGCTCGTGCCTTCCTCAAAAAGTTTCTGGAAATGTGTCATATCTGAAAATAAGTAGTTTTAAAAGTCAAAAGAAAAACAACGTAAGTCAAAAGAATGCACATTGTCTGTATTTTATATCACTTACGATTATAGCATAGCAATAATTCTGCTTCATCGTCTTCATAGACGTCGATTGCAGCTATCAGATGACCCTGGGATTAAAAGAGAATGGATTTATAATATACAAATAGAAAATGTTTAATTTATAACAAACTATTATAGGTATAATTTAATAACTAACACAAAACTAATATCTTTATGCACCTTGCCAGTGTCGTGCTTTTCCCATTGTATTGAAGCTCAATGAGCTTTTTCGAATGAATTGAATCTCAATGAGCTTTTTCGAATGAATTGAATCTCAATGAGCTTTTTCGAATGAATTGAATCTCAATGAGCTTTTTCGAATGAATTGAATCTCAATGAGCTTTTCCCATTGAATTGAATCTCAATGAGCTTTTCCCATTGAATTTAAGGGAAATGAACTTTTTTCAATGAATTTGATGCTCAATGAGCTTTTTCCATTGAATTGAAGCTCAAGTAGCTTTTTCGAATGAATTGAAGCTCAATGCACTTTTTTCTATGAATTGAGTTGCGGATTCCACAGAGCGACCAGGTAAAATGCTATGTTCAACGTGCGAGGTAAAATGTTATGTTCAAGGGGAAGCTTTCACTTGCAAATCAAAGGAAATAATGAAAGATTGCGGCAATAGACTTTAATTAGTTACTGCTTTCTTTATCAATTAAATCGGAATAACATGTATTTGCCATAGACAACACATTTTATCTCGAAATAGTTGGTTAAGAGATTAAATGTATAGTATTCATAAAGAAATATATAAATGATATTAATGATGTTGAGCTTAATATACATTTGAACTTAGTTAGTGTTACTTAGCAAGTGAGACATGTATTTGAGGCTTTAGAACTGTCTTCAACTCTTAACTCAGGGAGTAGTAATTCTCAAGTTACAAATTAAACAATTATTTTAAGTTGAAATTTAATCTATGATTTTTAAAAACACGGGGGGAACCGAACGTAACCGAAAAAGCAAAATTGCAATATTTCGAAAAGTACAGAAAGTAGCACGATATTTTAAAAAATTGACCTGAGGCTTTTTTTAATATCGAAAAAAATATATAGTTACATTTTCCATTTAATTGTGTTTATCTTTATCTTTGTACACTGTGACTCTAAGTAGTTTTTTCACTTACAAGTAAACTTTATATCATAAAGATAACATGTTTCATCTTGGCGGAACATTTAATTTCGGTAACAAACTTTAAATATTGGTGGTATAGCGACTGGGAACTACTACATTGCCATCTGTTGGTAATAAATACAATTATTTTAGTGCTATTTTTTATATATTAATAATATTCCCTATATTTCTGTGCATACCGCATCGTGCAACTGTATTTACTTCTAAAATTATGAATTTTTAAAATCGTTTTTTGTTACTTTTGGTTTACGCTCTACATTTCAGGTGTCTTCTGTTATTTTTAGTTCTCGCTCTACATTTCAGGTGTCTCCTGTTACTTTTGGTTCACTCTGTACATTTCAGGTGTCTCCTGTTATTTATTTTCACGCTATACATTTCAAGTGTCACCTGTTATTTTTAGTTTTCGCTCTACATTTCAGGTGTCTTCCGTTATTTTTGGTTCACGCTGCACATTTCAGATGTATCCTGTTATTTTTGGTTCACGCTGTGCATTTCAGGTGTCTCCTGTTATTTTTAGTTTACAGTCTACATTTCAGGTGTCTGTTACTTTTGGTTAGCGCTGTACATTTCAAGTGTCTTGCTTACCTTGTTGCCCTCGACGATGTGCAGCCGTTGCGTCTCCCCCGTTTTCTCGTTGACCAGATCGAACTGGTGCTTGTAGCCCACGCAGATCTGGTTATCGAACCCGGACACGGGGCTGTCCACGAGGGTGATCAGCTGGGGGGTGTCCGGGAGGGAGATTTCCTGAATAAACATAAAACGTTTTTTACTATTAATAACACACCTGGACATTTATGTTTCTGTCAATAACGATCAAAACTTTAATATTATTATTGTTTTAGAATTATCATTATTACCGTTTCAGTATTCTAATTATCTTTCGGGAATTGCTAGAGACTAGGATAAAGGGTTTTGCGAATAAAAAGGCGATGTTTTAGAGAAAAAAAAATCGAAATTTCGGGAAAAAAAACGTTGCGATTTCGATTATTAATTCATGATTAACCGATTTGACGATTGCTCGATTACTTGATCTTACGATAAGTAAAAAAACACTTGTATATTTAACGAAAAATATCGATATATCGGAATTTGATATATCCGATAATCAGTGTATCGAAATTATCGATATAAGACGGAAATATCGATATATCGGAAATATCAATATCGATATATCGAAAATGGCGATGTGTACCGAAAATATCGATAATATCAATATATTGAAATGTCGATATATCGAAAATGGCGGTATATGGAAAATATCGATATATCGAAAATGGCGATATGTATGGAAAATATCGATATATCGGAAATATCAATATAAAAATTATCGAAATGTCGATGTATCGAAAATATCGATATATATCAAACTACTGATATATGGGAATATCAATATATATATAACATGTATACATCAATAATATATATATTTGTTTTGAAACATGAATATTTCGGAAATATCGATTAATCGGAAAATATCGATTTATAAAAAAATATCAATGTTTGACTGGCGATTAATCGCGATGGCAAAATATCAACACATCGTCCAAGCCTACTTGTGAGTTCAAGAGCAGTTAATTCTTTGTAAAAGTAAGCCCCGATTGATGAAGATCTCACCTTGGTAAACTGGAACCCGTCCACTGTGTCAGTATCAGAGGCCGAGCACCAGGTGGTCCAGGCGGCTGAGTGCCGCCACTGCAGGATGACCAGCTTCTTGCCGATGGCCACCACCATCCGAAGGTGGCTTCCCCCTGGCCTGCTCAGCCCGTACAGCTGGCAGCCTGCAGAAGAAAGGAATATACGATTTAGTGGCATAATACCACGGTGTATTTAAGAATATGGCGTTGATTTGGCGAGATTTCACGGGAAGTAAGATGGCAACCTTAAAGTAAGTACAAACAAAAAGTTTTCAACGAGAACTGCCTCATTTAACACACGATTTTAAATGTAAAAACTCAACAAAAAACCGTATGTCAGATGCAGTATAAGTTCCATATTAATAAAGGATGCTATTACTTCCGCATCATAAGCAAATTAAATTATAAAATAAATTATATCGATATATTACTATCGATAAATCGGAAATCACTATATCAACAACATGTATATATAACATCATAGGCGTAGGAAGTAGGGGGGCTGGGGGAGCTCGAGACCCCCCAGGAATTATTTTGAAGGGGCTCAGCCCCCCCTAATGTTATACTTTTTTTTTAAAATTACTTAAAAAACCAATCGTATAAATAGAGAATTCCTACAAAGAGGAATTCGAAAGGAAGCGCCTCTTATTTATTATAATCGTATTTCCCATAATTTATTCCCTTTGAAATAATAAAACCATCAGATTCATGCAATATTTTCTAAACATCTTATATTGTTGAAATTTCTTCTTTTAGAAAATTACATTTTGTTAAAGAAAGTTAAATAGAGACGAGTTTCTCAAATTTGAAAATATTAATATTTTAAAGTACAATACGGACATTTAAAATTACTCCTGGTTACTTTATGTTCTAAAGCTGTCCAAACAAAAACGGATACAAGTTAAAACATTTAACAAGTTAAACACTTGTTTGTAAAAATTTAAAACATTGATTGTTTTTTAATTGTTTAATACCTCGCAACTCCGTACTATTTTATATTGTATAACAATATATATATTGAAAAAAAATTCAGCCCCCCCTGAAAAAAAGAAGTTCCTACGCCACTGTATAACATGTATATATCGATGTGTTAGAATAATCGATTGATCGGAAAATATCGATTATTCGGAACATGTCCATAATCGATTTTATATATCGATATACTTTTCCTTATTTTGGTATAGTTTTTGGGTTATTTAAGTTTTTTTCTTGGATTTAAAGAATTTTGTTGCAGTTTGAAGGATTTATTAAATTTTTCAGCAATATTTCCCTCACGTGAAAAAGCGTTGACATTCTCTTACATAAAAATAAGTGAAAAATATTAATAGGAGCCTGGTAATACTAAAAAAACACATGGCAGAAAAGATCGAGGATTTAAAGAGTCTTGCGGAAAAACGAAGTACACTAAGTACCTAAAGTTGATGATATAACAAGTTTTGACGCGGGTTCAATACAATAGATTTAACGTCTATGCATGGCAGGCGGTTTGTTTGTTAAATAACGTCGCACTAGAGCTGCACAGTGGGCTATTGGTGACGGTTCGGGGCAAAGACCCGGGAACACATACACACTCATTCATACATGCATCTCGTTATTTTAGAACCATGGTCAGATGACGAGGACAACACCTGAACTGGCACCCAACGCCTTCAATAGAGGTCTGGATTTTGGACCCTGATTAGATTTATCGTGCAGCAGTCCCGTATACACGCCGTTAATTTTTGCGGATGTTCTGGACGACTTTTCTAGTATTTTGTAGCTAAGCTGGCAACCCTCCGATCACAAGATCACTACTTTTTACTTTTTCTTTGTCAAGTCCATCGCCTGGCATCGAACCGGGAACCTTCGTATTCCCAGATGACGCCTTTAACCGCTCGACCACGGAGGCCTTGCATGACAGTCGGATTTAAAGAGTTTTGCAGCAGTATCGGTCTTTAGAAATTTTTTATTTCGAATGTTTAGAAGTGTATTGTAAATGTTTGAGCTACGGACCCAATAGAGGTTGGTTCAACGAACAAAATGGCGCGAAAATTTGGATTTTTTGGATTTAACTAGTTTTGCAATTGGGCATTACCTTTTGTCCTCTCAATTTTATGCTCCCTGACGTCGGCTTTCGTGCGTATCAGACTTTCGTTTACCTCGCCTTCGAAGTCTGACAGTCTGAACACGTGGATACGACTATCACGACCTGGCGAGAACACAAACATATTTTAGTAATTTACACAATCATGAAATCAATTGGATGTTTAGTTTGCTTCTATTTTCCGAAAAGAATAAATATGGATTATACTTGCCTTTGTCTGCTCTTAGTAGCAGAATCCCGTGGGCTTCGACCACACTTAACTGCTTCACTTGTAAAGATTTGTCAAAAATTAATCTGTGACTGGCCCCCTCTGCAAAATACAAACGCAAATCAACACATTTACATTAACTAATTTATTTCCATTAATCCTTTTAAAATATTAATATTAATCTAATTTTTTTTTTTTTGAAATTGCGTCATATTCAGTTTCAAGGGGAAAAATGTGGAAGCCAATACTGTACCCCAAATTTTTTAAAAAGTGAGTTAGTGGCGTTTTTTATACCATATAAATATTAAATGTATATAAATATTATATTTTCTTCTTATAGAACACATTTTTATATTGCCAAACAAATAGTTTTGGCGTATGCTTTTTAACCACTTCGACTTGCAAACGAGTTTCTATTTTAATAGCAGATTGCATTTAAAGAGGGTTTCAAAATAAAATAAAAAAAACTCAGCCAAAAGCAGTACATTTCGGCCTATTTTAACATGGAAAATAGACGAAATATTGCGGTATCAATGAAAATGGGGTGTAGTTATTACCCCTTCGTTTGACTTCAATGCAACAAAATGTCTTGTCCAATCCAGAAGTTACAGTTAGAGATCAGTAATAAGTACTATATCAAATACTCGGTCTGAATGTCTGATCAATGAATGGCGTACCAATACAAAGAAAATATTTTGTTTGACCGTTCATTAAATAATAAATCAAACACAAATCATATACATTCGATTTGTTTGACGGTTAAACTGTCTACCTTGCCCAATCCAGAAGTTACAGTTAGAGACCAGTGACTGAGTCACTGGATGGATTGAAAACACTGGAATCAACCTATCCAATGTCTCGAACATCAAGCACTGCGGTTACGGGCGACAAACGCGAGGACATATTCCCCAGCTTATATTCGAAAAATTATCAGTCTTGTTATGTAAAAATCGTTCGTCTTTCTCCACCGAACAAACGCAAAGGTTTTACACGATCTTTTGAGACGCCCTTTATCGAGACGAACTATAAATTACATTTAGATAATTTATTTTAAAATTGCAATGCTATGGGATATTGATTGATAGAACTCTTAACACAATAAGATAACTCTAACGCAATAAATAAAATTATTTTACCTTCAACAAAATATACACCATCTTCGGTGGCTAGGACTAATTTGTTGTCTCCTGAAAAAGTATATACAAAAATCAGAAAATAATGAAATACAAAATGTGTAATGCACGAATTTTATGAAATGTCTTCACAAAGCACAAAATGGCATTATCAACAGTGATACCAGTGTCATGAAGGAGGTATTTGACCATAATATAATACGAAAGGAAACTTTAATGTCAAATATCTCCAAACATATTTTTAGTTAAATACTTCCTTCATTCTTCAATTATCCCTTCAATTGTGACGAAATTCAAACTGTTGAAGTGATGTTTCATCCATTTAACCCAAAAATAATTGAGGGGGAAAGATAAGCCCTATTGCATGCGCAGTAGAGCGCACAGAAGAAGCCTTCAGCGCAGTGCATCTTGGGATACTGACAACAGTTCCGTTATGCGCAGAAAGAGAGTCTGAGAGCGCAAAAGAACTCAATAGCGCAATGCATCATGGGATATAGATTGCAGCGCAGAACCGGTCGGAAATACAACATATTCTGGCACTTTTAGGGCTTCTCCTTTTAAACCTTTGCACTCCACCGTCCGATAAATAAACAACCCGTTATTTTGTTCTTCGTTCGTCAAAAAGAACAATAACTAAAGTTTCTTGAGGTATGAAAAAACCCATCAATATTTCAATAGCGTGTTCTCTCAGTACCTCCATATCGTATTATTTTTTGGCACCTACGATCGCCAAAAGATTTTGGACAGGAAAAGTAATAAGCGTTACTTAAAAAGAACGTTAAAACTCAAAGTTATTCATTACAAATTGTAAATGTTATAGTACTTACCCCACGAGTCGCCACATACAACTTCGTGTGGGAAATCTGGATAGAAACACTGCGGTTCCCAAGGCTGGAAAAGAAACATCGAAAATTAGAAAAAGCCAAAACTTAACCCTTTGCACTCGGTTGGCGCCGCTCAGGCGACAACATAACGACTCGTTCTTTTGGTTCCCTGTTCTTTAAAATAAACGAGAACAGCATGATCTTGTGTTTAAAAAACTTCGGTATTTTTTTCAACTCGTTCTTTTGCAGATCCAAAATAGATTATGTTTCTTTTTTCTATAAGCATAACAAATTCTTGGGTAAAGAACATAAGGATGAATAACTGTTCCGTAGAAAGAACGGAAAACGCAAAGAGTTATTGGAGTGCAAAGGGCTAACCCTTTCGACTCCAGTAGTGATTCTCAGTAACCAAAATAACGACCTTTTCTTTTGTTATCTGTTCTACAAATAGAACGAGAACTTGTTCTCTTGCAGATCCAAAACATATTACGATTTTCTCCCCTCTATGAGCATAAAAAAAATTGTGGGTAAAATAACAGAAAGAAGAATAACTGTTCCCTGGAAAGAACACAATTTCAAAGATGTTCGCGGAGTGCAAAGGGTTAAAAATCACCAAAATAACGAAGTGTTATTTTTTCTCTGTTCTTCAAAATGAAAGAGAAGTTCAGTTAAAATTTTTTTTCTCTTACACACTTTAACCATTTTTACTCTAAGAACACTTTGGTTTTCCGTTCTTTCTACGGAACAGTTATTTATCCTTATGTTCTTTAACCTAGAATTTGTTATGCTTCTAGGAAAAAGAAACATAATCTGTTTTGGATCTGCAAAAGAACGAGTTGAAACAAATATGGATGTTTTTTAAACACAAGATCATGCTGTTCACCTTTATTTTAACCCTTTGCACTCCGCGAACATTTTGGGATTTGTGTTATTTCTATGGAACAGTTATTCCTCTTTACGTTATGTTCCGCAGATGTTTTTTATACTCATAAAGGGGAAAAAAATCCTAATCTGTTTTGTATTTGCAAGAGAACAAGTTGAAAAAAAGATTGATGTTCTAAACACAATATCATGCTGTTCTGTACAACATAACAACTCGTTCTTTTGGTTCCCTGTTTTTTAAAGTAAACGAGAACAGCATGATCTTGTGTTCCAAAAACATCGATATTTTTTTCAACTCGTTCTTTTGCAGATCCAAAACAGATTAGGTTTCCTTTTTCTATAAGCATAACAAATTCTAGGGTAAAGAACATAAGGATGAATAACTGTTCCGTAGAAAGAACGGAAAATGCAAAGAGTTATTGGAGTGCAAAAGGGAAAGTTAATAAACTAGATAATGTGAAGTCAATTCGTCTTAAAAGTATTATGTGCGGTTAAAGTTAAATTACCAATAAGCCGATTGGTTAATTGTCTAAATTTGTTTATTGGTTCGCTGAAACTAGCATTACGCACCGTCAATTAAAAAGAACTATGCTATTTAATTCCTGAAAAAGACTGACGAATGGAAAATTTACACAACCTGGTGTCGAGATGACATGTGACGTCATTTTTAGGTATGAGACGTCATGCGCCTATTCTATTGCTTGGTGGTGGTCACATGGTTTGTTATTTGCCAATCAAAAATATAAATAAATCGAAAGAATACTAATTTCTAAGAGATTTCTATTCTACTTATTAAATCGGGTATTTTTAAAAAAATTATCATGCAAGAATTTCTGGTTTGTTCTACTTCTCAAGGTTTTAATTGAGGAGCTTTAATTTCAAATTGTAAGAGGATCTAATTTCTATGAAATCTACAACTGTTCTACTCAAAAGGAGAATGTTCCAGAATGTTCTATTTCTATGGCTTACCATGCATGGACTGTTCTTTGGCAGCTATAATGAAGGACACAAGATTACAGTGTGTAATAATTACTTTAAGTGTGGAATAATCGAATCACACTATGTAGTTTTTATTTGCATGATGATGTGATATTGTGGAATTATTGGAAATGGACATGGATTACTGACAGTGTTAATCTATAGTACTACGATAGTGCAAAATATTAAACAGTTTAGAAGAATGAATGTAAATGTTATGACTGCTTGAATCAAACATGAAATGTCTGAATCAAAAATTGTAACTACTGAAATTGTGCAATAAATAATAGTTGTAATTATGCAAGTAAAATTTCCTGAAGTTATGTAAAAAATTATTATTTAATTAAAATTTTTTAAGTAAAAGTTTTTGAAATTGTTTTAGCATTAATTAATATGATTGTGTAAATAATAGTTACTGAAATTGTATAAGCAATGTTTACTGAAAATGTGTAGGCAATGAAAAACTGAAATGGTGTAAGTAATGATTTCTGAAATGCTGTAAGCAAAGATTTATGAAATGCTGTAAACAATGCTTACTGAAAATGTGTAAGCAATGAAAACTGAAATGGTGTAAGTAATGAGTACTGAAATGGTGTAAGCAATGAGTTCTGAAATGGTGTAATCAATGCTTTATGAAAATGTGTAGGCAATGATTACTGAAATTGTTTAAGCAATCGTTACAGAAATGTAGTAAGCAATGATTACTGAAATGCTGTAAACAATGCTTACTGAAAATGTGTAAGCAATGATTACTGAAAAGATTTATGCAATGGTTACTTAAATGGTGTAAGTAATGAATATGGAATGGTTTATGCAATAATTGCTAAAATAGTGTAAGTAATGAGTACTGAAATGGTGTAAGCAATGCTTTTGAAAATGTGTAGGCTATGATAACTGAAATGGTGTAGGCTGTGATAACTGAAATGGTGTAAGCAATGATTACTGAAATTGTTTAAGCAATGGTTACAGAAATGTAGTAAGCAATGATTACTTAAATTCTGTAAACAATGCTTATTGAAAATGTGTAAGCAATGATTACTGAAAAGGTTTATGCAATGGTTACTAAAATGGTGTAAGTAATGATTATGAAATGGTGTATGCAAATATTACTGAAATGGTGTAAGCAATGCTTACTGAAAACGTGTATGCAATGATTATCTTAATTTCTATATTTCAATTCCAGCAATTGTTATACACAAAAATGTATGAAAAATATAAGTATATAATCTGAAAATAGTACATTTAATAAAAAAAAACATTATTATTTTTTAATTATTGACACTTACCTCTCTTTTAAAAAGACTAGTTGTTGCCAGACTAGTTGGTGCATCGCCCTTGACGATGGTGTCCAATTTCAAAGCCTAGTAATTCACAAATAGATTAAAGAAAAATACATACGCTTAATACATCTATCTATACACTAATAAATCGAAATGAAAGCTTTCTTAACACAATTATATGTGTTAACAAAATAAGTTTAACACTCTCATACGGGCGGCTTGGGTTCCAAGTGTTCCAAGAAACAAAATTCCGAAAACGAATGAATACCATATTTCTAGAGACAGATAGATACGAGTAGCCTAAATGCAAAAGCAGTTAAATCCAAAAAATTCGAAAAATGAGATTTTTTGCCTGAATTGGCGCTTTATAATTTCGGATTCATTTTAAAATATAATTCGGAAGCAAAACATGTTAGTTAATAATACATATTAAAAATGATAAAAGCAAAAATAGCTATATCCACGCTTCATGCAGATGCAAAAGCAGTTATATCCCAAAAACCTGAAAGTCAGCGACCGTGATTTATTATTGATTAGAATGCGTATATAGCGACTTTTTCTTCTTAATTGAAAACAAGATGGCGGGCGGTGTCTAACATTTGCAAAACCAGTTGCTGTCAGTTCCAGTTGCAACCAGTTGCACCGATTTAAAATATATTAAAAATAACTACTATATATAATACTATGACCCATATTCATACATTCAATTAATTTGCAGAAACATTGAAGAACAACTATTTTTGTAGTCAATAAAAAAACATTTTTAAAGTAAAAACAGTAAAGGGCACCCCTCATTTACAAATAAAAATAAAATATTTGCTGCAAATCATCAATAAGGAAATAAAAAAAAATATGAAGCTTCATTAAAAACTTCCTGTATAAAAAAAATATTTTAAAGCAAACAGAAAATAAAGACAGAAAAAATAAACAGAAAATAAAGACTACGATTTCTGTCTATACTTCAAGGCAAAGATAGTTTATGATCTTTATTTTTTCATAAAAAAAACCGTCTCAATGTTCCGTTTATATTTTTTGTATGCAAATTTAATTAGACTTAAAGTTACATTACCATAAGTATTTTTTTTATCTCAAAGATATTTTTTTTTGTAAATGATTTTTTTGGTATTCGCCTTCGGTGAAATATATATAAAAAAAAATTGGTATCCATGTTAAATGATGTTTTTTATTTTTTTTGAAAAAAATTCTGTCATGGTTGTTGGTTTTATGAAAAATATTTTTTGTTCGATCTCAATCTTAGTTGAGTGGGGACGCCTCATTAAAGTTTAATATTTAAATGGAGATGGAAAATAATAAGAGTAAATTGGGTTATTGATAGCTAATGAATATTTTATTGAGGAAGTTTTTATATTGAACAATAAAATACTCGTTTAAAAGAATTTCGTAATTTTATTTCCAATTTTGCATTTAAATGATGATTTGAAAATTGAAGGGATATAATTCGCTACTATTATCAGTACTCTTATATAGAGTTAATAAAAAAGATTTAAAATATTGGAGGGAAATTAATTAAATTAAAAAAAAGTTTTCATAGAATATTTAATTCTTTAGTTTACTGTATGACGTATAGCGTAATAACAGTATTGTGGTTACAACTTTAAATTATAGTTTTATTCATATTATAATTAGGTTTTCATTTCAGTGTATCGTAAAGAAGACCAGTTGTCTTAAGAACGTCAAATTTGCGTGATATGCGTTTCTAAACATAAGTAAATGCAAGATAAGGAAGAAAAAAAGATAGTTTGTAAATTAACCGCCAGGGGAAGTGGTGGCGCTGCAAACAGTCCCTGGTAAAATCATAACAGTTGTCGTAAGAACGTCAAATTTGCGTGATATGCGTTTCTAAACATAAGTAAATGCAAGATAAGGAAGAAAAAAAGATAGTTTGTAAATTAACCGCCAGGGGAAGTGGTGGCGCTGCAAACAGTCCCTGGTAAAATCATAACAGTTGTCGTAAGAACGTCAAATTTGCGTTTCTAAACATGTTAAAATGCAAGATACGGAAGAAAAAAAAGTGGTTTGAAAATTAACCGTCAGGGGAAAATGTGGCGCTGCAAACAGTCCCTGGTAAAATCATAATACAATGAAATTGTTTCGCAGTCGGTTTCGATATGATTAATTAACGTCGCACTTGAGCTACACAGTGGGGTATTGTCGACGGTTCGGGGGCCTTCTCGAAAGAAAAGCCCGAGAACGATGACTCGTATTTTTGAAGTTGACGAAGACAACACCTCAGCTGGCACCCGACTTAACCTCAATAGGTGTCAGGACATTGGACCCTGATCAGAATTTTCGTGCACCTGTTCCGTATAAACGACATTATAATTTATTGGATGGTCTGGACGACTTTCTAGTATTTTTGTAGAGCAGGTTGCAATCCTCCGATCGCAAGATCAGGCCTCCGAGGCCGAGTGGATTAGGCGTCAGCTGGGAATCCAAGGGGCCCCGGTTCAAAACCTTGCGATGGACTAGACTAAAGAATAGTAAAAAGTAGTGATATTGCGATCGGAGGGTTGCACACTTTGCTACCAAAATACTAGAATGTCGTCCAGAACATCCACAAAAAATAACGGCGTGTATACGGGACTGGTGCACGATAAATCGGATCGGGGTCCAAAGTCCCGACCTCTAATGAAAGCGTTGGGTGCCAGCTCAGATTTTCTCCTCGTCATCTGACCATGGTTCGAAAATACGAGGCATCGTTCCCGGGTCTTTCCTTCGAGATAGGCCTCGAACCGTCGCCAATAGCCCACTGTGCATATCTAGTGCGACGTTAATTAACCAAACCAACCAAACCAAACCGATCGCAAGATCACTACTTTTTAACTTTTCTTTTGTCAAGTCCACCGCTCGGGCTGTAACTAGCAATCCTTTGATTACCAGCTGAGCGCCTTTATCCACTAAGCAACTGAGGTTCCCTTTTTTGCCGTCGGAATGAATCATCATTGATAATACTAAGTCGTATAAGCGTGCGATAAACACTGAAAATAGTCGCTAAAAAAACCAAATGCCAATTTTATTGATGTATATTTCTTGGAAATTTTGCGTAGGGAACAAAGATAGAGAAGCAGGATGTAATAAAACATATCATAGACAACTGTGTTAGCGAAGCAACAACTGGAATTATAACAGCTCGTTCAATGGCTGAATTTCTGGGGAGTGTTCGCAGCGCCACTTTTCCACCTAGTGGTCAATTTTGTAACTAATTTTTTTCTTCACTTTTTTTTTTTCCTCATGTTCTGAAATGCATACTCTAAAGATTTGGTGCTCTTACGACCACTGTTTCTTTCTCTACGGTGTTCTGAACAGGGATACTTTGGTAAGGTTCGATTGAAGGTCAAATATAAAGTGTTGGGAGACTCCAATGACGTCAGATTCGTGACGTCATCTTACCTGCCCAATCCTGACGAACTCGACCTGCCTGGCCTCCTCCTTCCTTCGCGACGTCTTGGACGCGTCGGAGAGGACGTCGCTGAAAGCTCTTCTGTTCAGCATAGTCTGGAATGAGATAGTTAACACGTTAATTGCCATCGAATTTTATGTGAAATAGTTGGAAAATGATAGTTAAATTTTAGGTTTAGTTTAATAATTACAGTTATATTTTTTGGGTAAATTTTTAACAAAATTAAACCGGTTTTCTGATTGCGGTTACCGGGTGCACTTATCGTCTGTTAAATTCACAAACCACGTGACTCCAAACTATGAATTCAGTAGCGGCAGCATCGGAAGCTGCTTGGCGACGAAATTCGCTGAAATGACGAAGCTATTTAAGCCACTCTCTCACCAACAATATAAACTCGGGTACTACTTTTTCAGGCAACTCCCAATTCCACATTTAGAAGTGAATAATTTGAATTTTGTCGCCAAGCAGGATCTGCCATGGCTGCTTAATATTAGAAATATAGCATAAAGAAACATTATTTCCTCCTCCAAGATTTAGATTCTAGAACGTGCTAGTTGCTATAGCTTAGTTGGTAGCGCGCGGGTTGTCGGGAAATTGGGTCATAGGTCTAAACTTCTAATCCAAATGGGTCCACTAAAATTTTTGTTGTTTAATGTATTTACCTTAACCCAAACAACTATAATCGGGGGCAGCCTAAGTTGAGCCTAAAGGAATTCAATATTTATACATTTCATAGCTTCTGCTTCAGGTTCAACTTAGGTTGATTTTTTAATATATAGAAAGTATACTTAATGAATGTTTTCCCTATATTACATCAATTATGCTGGGTTTGATCTCGGGATCTTGCGTGTGATAGCCGTTTATTTTAACATCAAAACGATTTCCAAGATCGAATAACTATATCGGCCGTTTTAAGTGACCATCAAGCGATATATACATAATTTTGAAATAACTGGTATTCAGCAGCCGTATTGAACGCTGCTTGGTGACCAAATTAAAGCAATTCACTTCTATTCTCCCAATTCCACATTTATAAGTTAATCGCTTAAATTTCGTTGACAAGCAACGTTCCTTACGGCTGCTGAATAATGTTCCCTTTTGTAAATAAGATCCACAAATTTTGGTTCTTATTATGCAGGTTCGCAAAATTATTTAAAAAAAAAACCAGTTATGTAGTAGTATTTAAAAATACAAATACAACGTAAAAATCCATCCAATCTGAACATGTTTCTGGAGATACATCTCCCTTCATCAGCAGAAAACGAAAGTCTGTGTGCATTAGAATAGAAATAAACCCAGAATTGAAAATTTTGTTGCCAAAAAATAAAAAACTATTTCAATCGGTTGGAGTTAACTATTGTGTGCCAACAAGCGGGAAACACTGGGTCCGCAAATGTGTCATTGACCATCGAATCAATATTGCTAACAATATGAAACGCCTCCAGGAAAGTCAAGTGCAACTGGAAATTTGGGTTTGCAAATTAAATGTGGGTTAGAAAAATTAAATATATGGCCATATTCCCAAGAGTGCTTGGCATTGGAGGACTTCTTTATTTCTTGTTTAACAGTATGCATATGTATCTCCCGAAACTTGTCCAGATTTGATGGATTTTTATTGCGTATTTTAACGTTGTATTTGTATTTTAAAATTCTTAACGCAATGTTCTATAAGACGAGTTTTTATCTTATGAAGTAGCAGTTGTATATTTGAAGATTGTATAGATGAAAGTTCTTTTTATGACGATGATGATGAACAGCATTGATGATGATGATGATGATGAATGATTGAAAGTAGACAGCTTAGATTCTACGACGAATTTAGTCAATTATGATCGATATACCGTTAGTCTTTGTCTTGTAATGATATGCGAATTCTCCAGCCAACTTTGTTTGAGCAGGACCCTCGATACCATGGCGCTTAAAAATAATTCTTCCTGTATAAGAAATGGATAAAGAGTATTTTGTAATTCAGATCGTTCTATGGCTTTCAAATGAAATTAAAGCCTATTTAGAGAATTCACGACGCCATTTTTAATACCGTTAACACATTTTTGGGAATATAATAGGTGGAAGGTTAACAACTTGTGGCCAATTTTCGCTCGCTTGGCGTTGATGGAAAATTCATCGCAAAAGGACATTTGATTCTGAATGCCAAAGGTCGTATAGGTCTACTGATCTCTAACTGTAACTTCTAGATTGGGCAAGGCAGTTTGTTGACTTGAAGCCAATAGAAGGTTAAAAAACTGTATACCATTTCCACCTCTATATTTCGTATATTGTTCATGCTAAAATATGCCGGATTGTAGTGCTTTTGGCAATTAAAAAAAAATCTTTAAAACCTATTTTGAATGCCAATTCCTTGAAATAAATCCGTTTTAACCAATAATAAGTGGATAAGCAGCAAAAAGAAAAATGATATTTTTGGCTATATACAAATTGATTCTATATGTAAAAAATAAAATATCAAAATTTAACTTAAAATTTCCATAACGGCTTGAGAAGAAAAAAACAACACAAAATCATTTTTAAAAATTAGTTGGGGTACAGTAAGACTTCCAATCGAAAGCAAAATAAGCATCGAAATAATCAAAAATGAGTATATTTTACTTACAACGTAACTTAGCTATCTTATTTCCTTTAGGTTTATTTGTATGTTAAAGATAATTGAAGGGTTTGATGCAAAAATGATGTAGCTTTAACTTAGGGGAATTTTGAGTTACCATTACTATCTTGTGGTAAAAAAAAAACCTTGTTCGTTTGATGCCAGAAAGACGCAGCTCCGATCGTTAGTTCTCGCGTTACTCTGCTGTAACAAGACAGTAAGAATGTTTAACATTCTTACTGTCCAAAACAGTACTCCATTAATGTTAAACAACATTCTGTAATCATTCTCCCACTCGTTTCCACTTAACGGGGTCCGACACCTTCGACATTTTTTTTCTTTATTTTTATACTTGTGCAATCCATTTTTTTTTCTCTTTCTAAATATGCATAAAAAACCATTTTAAGACGCTCCATTTTTTTTTTTAAATTGCACATTTATTTTTAAATTAACATTTTAGTCAATTTTTTAACGATTTTAAAATTCCTACTCCTTTTTTGTTTTTCAATATTTTGAAGCCATTTTTTTTTTATTTAAGATCTTGAATAATATGTAAATAGATGTATGCATTCAAATTTTGATTCAGATACATCACTTTAAAAAAATAAAATATATTAGGAATTTTGGAGAAAAAAATTGACGAAAAAAAATAAAATTCCATTTTAAGTGGTTTTAAAAAACAAATTATGGTAAAAATAGGAAATCTGAATGCATACATCTATTTAAAATATATTTATCTTGCTATACACACAAAAATTATGATTTTAAGTATAATAGTAAAAAAGCCTTAGCATTTTTAGTGTTCATTAAATTTCAAAACCACGAACAGAGATATTTGCTTTTAAAGTTTACATATGATACAACTATGTTACAGGAACACATAATTAAAACATTCATAACTAAAAAAGCAATAGGAATTTTTTGAAGCAGTTTTTTGTGAGTTATTAAGATAAGTTTGAATATTATTTTTTAAATATAAAAAAAAAATGACTTTTTTTTGCGAATTTTGGGTATCGGACCCCCTTAAGAGTGCTAAAAGATGTGATGGCCCGCAAATACGTCCCACACAATGATATGTGGTTGGTTCTGCGATTGACTACAACCATAGACAACGCAACAGATGAGCCGGACGTTACAGAGGGGGAGTGTGATGATTAAAAATGTAATTTTCTGTTTTTAAAACCAAGTTAAATGCTATATTTAAATTGAAGTTTTCTTTAAATAAAATAATATTATAGTAAATTGCATTTTTTTGTGTGAAATATTTTTCATAGAGGTAGGCAGACAGAGCATCTATTTGTATGCAAGAAAGAGGTAGCTCCAACAATCCAACACGTGCCACCTCATCTGGAAGATATATTTTTGAGTGAAAACACTGTTATAATATGTAGGAACAATTAAAAAGATTGATCAAAAAGAATATCTTCACACAACTTGGAATTTTGAATTTTCAATCGTTTTTTTAAGGCTTTCTGCAAACTTGAATAATTGGAGCTACCTCCTTTTTACAGCAAACCCCTCAATTCTCATTCACCCTGTACTTGAAAGAATAATTTGTGATTGAGTGCACTCAGTACTCACCCCTCTGTTCTCCGCCATGTGCTCTGTGTACAGATCCTTGATGAGCATGTCCAATGTTCGTTCTCTCTTCTGGGCGAACGTCGGAGTGTTGAAAGCAGCTTTCTCACCGTTAATCACTGAAAACAAAAACACAATAAGTCATTTACCCTCTTATATAAGTAATTAACTCACACATATTTCTTGTATTGGGATATTTTTAACTCTACATTAATACCGACAGTAATACGTTATTTTGTTATATGTGTCATGTCACCATTGTTTTATTGTGTCATGGCACCATTGTTTTATTGTGTCATGTCACCATTGTTTTATTGTGTGATGTCACCATTGTTTTATTGTGTCATGTCACCATTGTTTTATTGTGTCATGTCACCATTGTTTTATTGTGTGATGTCACCATTGTTTTATTGTGTCATGTCACCATTGTTTTATTGTGTCATGTCACCATTGTTTTATTGTGTCATGTCACCATTGTTTTATTGTGTCATGTCACCATTGTCTTATTCTGTCATGTCGCCATTGTTTTATTGTGCCATATCACCATAGTCTTATTGTGTCATGTCACCATTGTCTTATTGTGTGATGTCACCATTGTCTTATTGTGTCATGTCACCATTGTCTTATTCTGTCATGTCGCCAGTTTTATTGTGTCATGTCACCATTGTCTTAGTGTGTCATGTCGCCATTGTTTTATTGTGCCATGTCACCATTGTCTTATTGTGTCACGTCACCATTGTTTTATTGTGTCATGTCACCATTGTCTTATTGTGTCATGTCACCATTGTCTTATTCTGTCATGTCGCCAGTTTTATTGTGTCATGTCACCATTGTCTTAGTGTGTCATGTCGCCATTGTTTTATTGTGCCATGTCACCATTGTCTTATTGTGTCACGTCACCATTGTTTTATTGTGTCATGTCACCATTGTCTTATTGTGTGATGTCACCATTGTCTTATTGTGTCATGTCACCATTGTCTTATTCTGTCATGTCGCCAGTTTTATTGTGTCATGTCACCATTGTCTTAGTGTGTCATGTCACCATTGTTTTATTGTGCCATGTCGCCAGTTTTATTGTGTCATGTTCCCATTGTCTTATTGTGTCATGTTCCCATTGTCTTATTGTGTCATGTTCCCATTGTCTTATTGTGTCATGTTCCCATTGTCTTATTGTGTCATGTTCCCATTGTCTTATTGTGTCATGTTCCCATTGTCTTATTGTGTCACGTCACCATTGTCTTATTCTGTCATGTCGCCAGTTTTATTGTGTCATGTCACCATTGTTTTATTGTGCCATGTCACCATTGTCTTATTCTGTCATGTCGCCAGTTTTATTGTGTCATGTTCCCATTGTCTTATTGTGTCACGTCACCATTGTCTTATTCTGTCATGTCGCCAGTTTTATTGTGTCATGTTCCCATTGTCTTATTGTGTCACGTCACCATTGTCTTATTCTGTCATGTCGCCAGTTTTATTGTGTCATGTCACCATTGTTTTATTGTGCCATGTCACCATTGTCTTATTCTGTCATGTCGCCAGTTTTATTGTGTCATGTTCCCATTGTTTTATTGTGCCATGTCACCATTGTCTTATTCTGTCATGTCGCCAGTTTTATTGTGTCATGTTCCCATTGTCTTATTGTGTCACGTCACCATTGTCTTATTCTGTCATGTCGCCAGTTTTATTGTGTCATGTTCCCATTGTTTTATTGTGCCATGTCACCATTGTCTTATTCTGTCATGTCGCCAGTTTTATTGTGTCATGTTCCCATTGTCTTATTGTGTCACGTCACCATTGTCTTATTCTGTCATGTCGCCAGTTTTATTGTGTCATGTTCCCATTGTCTTATTGTGTCACGTCACCATTGTCTTATTCTGTCATGTCGCCAGTTTTATTGTGTCATGTCACCATTGTTTTATTGTGCCATGTCACCATTGTCTTATTCTGTCATGTCGCCAGTTTTATTGTGTCATGTTCCCATTGTTTTATTGTGCCATGTCACCATTGTCTTATTCTGTCATGTCGCCAGTTTTATTGTGTCATGTTCCCATTGTCTTATTGTGTCACGTCACCATTGTCTTATTCTGTCATGTCGCCAGTTTTATTGTGTCATGTTCCCATTGTTTTATTCTATCATGTCATTTTTTTTTTAGATGTTTTACTGTTGCTCTGAGGTGACGATATTCTCTCTACTCTATATTTCGTATATTATTCCTGCTAAAATATCCTGAATTGTACTGCTTTTTGGCTATTTTTATTTTTAAATTTTCCTTGAAAATCCATTTTGAATGCATATTCTATAAAATCCATTTTTACCAACAATATATGGATCAGCCGCAAAAAGAAAAACTATAAGTTTTGCGATATACAAATTGATTCTATATGTAGAAAGTAAAATACCTAAACATATTTAACATTTCTATAACGGTTTGAGAAGAAAAAAATACAGAAACTATTAGAAATTAGTTGGGGTACAGTACGACTTCAATCGCGCCCATAGAAGAAACCGGTTATGAGCGTTCCAGCGGTTACATTTATAATTCAGTACAGTGGTTTTGTTAATTAACGTCGCACTAGAGCTGCACAGTGGGCTATTGGCGACGGTTCGGGGTCAATCTCGAAGGAAAGACCCGGGAACACATACACATTCACACACACATTCATACATGCACCTCGTTATTTTAGAACCATGGTCAGATGACGAGGAAACACCTGAACTGGCACCCAACGCCTTCAATAGACGTCGGGACTTTGGACCCCGATCAGATTGATCGTGCACCAGTCCCGTATACACGCCAGTATAATTTGTTGGATATTCTGGACGACTTTCTAGTATTTTCAGTTCAGTGAGTGAAGAACCTTTAAGCTCATGTGCTATATTTTTTTCTGAAACGTGTTCCATAATGGTTTAACCTAAGCACAAAATTACACGATGCATCGCTTACGTGTTTCCCTTTCAGGGGAATTTAACAAGTTATATTTAACAACCAAAGCTTAAATCAAACTTCGGCGATCCTATATAAACTTCAAAGTAAGCGTCCTGTACTGACTTGATTACAAAGGACTCCAAACCACTGGGGAGATTAGAGGAACGATCCAGTTCAAAGGGTAAACAATCGCCGTAATTCCTGAGTATACAGTTCGGCACTGTGCAGTTAGGAATTGGATGTTAGTAATACTATAATAGGTTATTACCACTGATCTCTAACTGTAACTTCTGGATATGGCAAGACATTTTGTTGACTTGAAGTCGATGTGGAAGCCGCCATGATGTGCCCCACTTTTCTTTATACCGCAATATTTCGTATAATTTTCATGCTATAACAAGCCGACTTTTATTGCTTTCGGCTAAGTTTTCTTTATTTTTTTTTAAACCCATTTTAAATGCAATCTGCTATTAAAATAGGAAGTCATTTGCAAGTCAAAGTCGAAGTAGATAAAAAGCAAGAGCAAAAACTACTTGTTTTGGAATATAATAAGTAATAGAAGAAAATATAATACTTATATACATTTAATATTTCTACAATGCTATGGTATTAAAAAACACCACTAAATCACTTTTAAAAATATGTTGGGTCACAGAATGGCTGCTTTCAATTGGATTCAACGCGCCCATAGAGGAAGCAAGTTTTGAGTCTTCCAGCAGTTACAGTTAGAGTTCAGTGGTTATTACAGTGGGTGGGGGTTAGTGTTCTTCGTAACAGATGATTAGGGGGGAAGGGGGAATAATTTTTTATTACAAGATCGATATTGTAATATATTGGAATTGCAGAGATTTGATTGTTAAATTTTTTTTAGTTGCTATATTTTCTATTTTATCCGTGGTCGGTTTGGTTTGGTTAAGGGTGACCCAAGCCCCAAATTCCTAAAAAATTACTATTTTATTTTATTCATAAAACTATTCTATACATACTTAAGAAGGAGTGTACAAATTTTCAAACCAATAAAAGAAACATAACATATGTTTTTTTAGATGTTTATATACCATTTATCATCTCTCTACACACTTTTCGTCTGCAACAATCGTCATTTACTCAAAATATTTTGTTTACATTTTGGTCACGTTTAAAATGCTAAGGCTTTGTAACTGATTAACTTAAAACTAAACTGTTAATAGTTTTTGAAGCTCTAACATTTGTTTTATAAACGTATGAATAGCTATTTTTAAATTAAATTGTAAATAATTTTTTTACGATTTATTAAACATCAAATTTTGAATATTTTTTAGGTTTTGAACATAAAATAAGTTTTTGAAAACTATTAAAACCCAGATCTTCTAAAGTATATTCATACGTCTGTATTACATACTTTGAAATTATTAATCAATTAAAATATTTTAAATACATTAAAAATTGAAGGAGGAGTAGTGATTTTTAAAAAAAGTCTATTTAAGCTTTAAAACGCGAAAATAACAAAAATATTTTTTTAGAATATATTTTTGTTTTTGATTATTGCTCAGAAAAAGATGTTCTAATAATATATAAATAAATGGAATTTCTGAATTAATTGATAAACAAATTAGGATTGGGGCTCGCCAATAGCCCATTGTGGAGTTCAAGTGAAACGTTAACGAACCAAACAACTTTACCTGAGAAGATTTCTTACCAATAATGCAACTAAATGTTCTTTTCCGTTGCAAATTCTACTAAAGTAGTGTTTGCTCTCTGCTACCGGCTCTCAGGCGACAATATAACAACCAGTTCTTTGGGTTCCCTGTTCTTTAAATTAAACGAGAACTGGATAATCTTGTGTTTAAAAAACAAACGTGTATAACAAACATGTGAAAAAAACTTATTCTATTCAACAGATCCAAAACAGATTATGAGTTTTTCCTTTCTATGAGTATAAACATTTCTAGGAAAAAGAACAAAAAGAGGAACAACTGTTCAGTTGAAAGAACGCAAATGTCAAAGATGTTCGTTGAATGAATAACCTTTTTACTACAAGAACTCTTTGAGTTTTCCGTTCTTTCTACGGAATAGTTATTCATCCTTATGTTCTTTTCCCTAGAATTTTTTATGCTCTTAGAAAAAAGAAACCTAATCTGTTTTGGATCTGCAAAAGAACGAGTTGAAATAATATCGATGTTTTTTAAACACAAGATTATGCTGTTCTCGTTTATTTTTAAGAACAGGGAACCAAAAGAACAAGGCGTTATGTTGTCGCATGGGCGGCGCCAACGGAGTGCAAAGGGATAAAATATTCTATACCGGGACTGACTAAAATTATTTGTTTCCTGAGCCGAAAATATGGTGTATATAAGACATTTCTATACTTTATTTTATATACTTAACCCTTTCCATTCCAAGAACATTTTGAAATTTGCGTTATTTCTAACGAACAGTTATTTCTCTTTCTGTTTCTCCCCCATAATTTTTTAAGCTCATAGAGGGGAAAAAATCATAATCTGTTTTGGATTTGCAAGAGAACAAGTTGAAAAAAAAGATCGATGTGTTTTACATACAAGACACTTTTCGAGTTTACTTTAAAGAACAGGGAACTAAAAGAACGAGTCGTTATGTTGTCACCTGAGTGGCGCCAACTGAGTGAAAAGGGTCAACCCTTTGCACTCCGCGAATATCTTTGTAATTGCGTTCTTTCCACGGAACAGTTATTCCTCTTTCTGTTCTTTTACCCACATTTTTTTATGCTCATAGAGGGGAGAAAATCGTAAGAACACTTTGCGATTTGTGTTTTTTCTATGTAGCAGTTATTCCTCTTTACGTTCTTCTCCACAGATTTTTTTATACTCATAAAGGGAAAAAAATTCTAATCTGTTTTGTATTTGCAAGATAACAAGTTCAAAAAAAGATTGATGTTCTAAGCGCAAGATCACGCCGTTCTCGTTTATTTTAAAGAACAGGGAAATAAAAGAACTAGTCGTTATGTTGTCACCTGAGCGGCGCCAACGGAGTGCAAAGGTTTAATACTTGTATATTTAATTTCCATTTATAAAGAAATAACTTTACGTTTGACGAGGAGGAATTCCCGGAACTCTTGGTGGTTCTTGAAGATCGGTGGATTTGGGAGAGTCGGACCGAACAGGGGAACCGACTCCTCGGAATACACTGAAAGCCTGCAGGAGAAAATACACAAGGTCAGAACACAATGGAACAATACGAATCTTTATATATAATTCTCTTACTCGGTAATTGAAAACCGCTGTTTTTCTTAACTCAGAATGGCAACAGATAGTTTGTTTACAAAAATATGTTGCGTTTGCATTTGTATTTTGCCATTTGACGATTAACCCCTTCAATTAATTGGTAAATAATTATTTTAATGAGGTCAGCTTAAATTAGGAAGAATATAAGCCTTATTATATTAAAAAAAGAAGTTTTGTAAAATGTATACAAACTGCAAATTTATGGAAAATTGAGTTGGCGCCATCTGTTGGAAATTTTGAAAACTAGGTTCAGATGGACTCCATTTGTATGACGTATTAACTCAGTTAAGGTATCCGCACACGTTGAATAAGGTGATTTTGACTGA